>OY757935.1:73357135-73529635 GCA_963585895.1 Sepioteuthis lessoniana
ACAAGTTCTTTTCTTCTTGTTAATTTAAACCAGATCTGATCTTCTGGTCTGCATTGGCTGATCCATATTTATCTCAATGTCTGAGAAAATCTTATGTATTTCATTATTATTATTATTATTATTATTATTATTATTATTATTATTATTATTATTATTATTATTATTAAATAGGAATAGTTACTTGAAACTATATAATAACTTTCAAATTATTAGTGTCAGTTAGTAATAATTGAAATCATATAATTGTGTACAAATTAAAGAATAGTTACTCAAAGCTATGATTGTTTACAAATTATTATTTACTCATTGAGGAAATTTATTTTATTATTATTATTATTATTTACTCATTAGAGTTTTCCACATCAGTGTTAGCTGATGATCTTCCACTGGAGTTTGAGTGACAGCAAGTCTTCTCACAAGTCTCCAGGAGTCTTTTCAGTATTCTGGCCGTTCTCAATAATGCTGTAGTTTGGATGGTCTCCACTTGTCTGCCAACTTCCAGTCCTTCAGTCCCTTTAGTAATCCTTTAATTACTGTACCAATATTGTTATTAATTACTTGAAACTATATAATTGCTTGAAAAAAATGACTGACTTCAGCATTAAATAACCTAACAAGAGCTGACATACAGTAAAACCAACTGATGGTAAACTCAGTTTAACAGTAGACATCTTTTCTTATCCAATTACGTGTTGAAGTAGCCATCTATGCTGGATTGGAGGTCAAGATTGGGCCTGCAAACACATCTATTTTAAAATCTTTGTTGTCAATTAAAGATTTTCACTGAATGGTTACAGACAGTGGTTGTTATTAAAAAAGGTAGATACACATAATAGAGAAAAGATTTATCAATTATAGTTTTTTATGAAATATAAAATTATATTATGAAATTAATGTTTTCATGGAGTTTTGTGAGAAATTTTTAAAATATAAGTAAGATTTATTAATTTAAACATTTTTGTTTTTTGTCTGGGCTCTTAGTGCTAATTAAACAATAATGCTATGAAATTATTTTACAACTTCAGCTTGATGAAACACTTATAAACATAATTAGTAATTATTTAAATGTTAATAATTATTTTAGTGAGATTATTTGTTTTTTCTTTTGAAGTTTGGAAATTTTTATTCTGTATGATTTGTTACTTCTTGTGAGAGACCTATTCCTTTCTCTAGAAAGAATATTTTTTTTTTTTTTACATTGGTTCTAATCAGTTTGTATATCAAATTTGATAGCTGTACATAAAAATTGTGGCAATTTATAAATTAAAACTCTTCTCAATTATTAATATAGGTAGAAAATACTTGACATTTTCTATTGAATAATGGCGAGCAAAATAGTCTCCTAGAACATTATTAATAAGTAGGATTTTCTCCATGTTTCTTCCTCTTATAGTCTCTTTATGTAGACTAAACTAGTAACTATTTATGACCATGAAAAGATATATCTAGTTATCTAATAATTATCTTATTCAAACGCTTACCATTTGACATCATGTGTTCATTTTTTTTTTTTGCTCTAATCCAGTGAGAATCTAGATGCATGGTCAATTTTATGCATTTAAAAATAAACTCAAGTTGGTTGTCTTATATGAATTTTTACTTTGCATTGATATACATGTCCTGTGTTACATACAAACATATATCTCACATTGTCTTTTGACAGTTATATGTCTTATTTTACTATCTTACTGTATATGTTATTAACATTTACAGCGATTTTATATTTTCTTTGATGATAAATTTTTGCAGTTAAATTTAGAAGCCATAAATAATTGGCATCAGCAAGTATTTTTCAGTTCACTTAATGCTATTGATACTCTCACAATAGCAAAACAACACAGTTTCACTAAATGTCTGTCCATTTGTATATACAGTTAAGGCTCTGCCATTTTTGGCCTAATTTCAACCAATCTTCCAGGAATTGTTAGTTATGTCTAGAAAAGTTTTAAATTATACTAGGTACTCTGACTGTTTTTCATACAGAATTTAATTCTCAATATGTTTTACTGTGCCCCTCACTGTAAAAAGGTGTCTGTCTTACAGCACTTATCCATTCTCTTGGTAATCATTATGAGAACAGATGGATGGCTCTTTCTCTTTCTCTCTCTCTCTCTCTCTCTCTCTATATATATATATATATATATATATATATATGAAGAAAATAGAAAAGCCAAGTAATCCAGAAGTGATGAATTTATTATAATGGAAAGTCTATGTTAAAAAGTTTTGGTTTTAATAAACCTTCATCAGGATTTTAAGAGGTTCTAGCAACATTTTTCATCATCTTAAAGTCCTGATAAAGGTTTATTAAAACTAAAACTTTTTAACATAGACTTTCCATTATAATAAATTCATCACTTTTGGATTACTTTGTTTTTCTATTTTCTTCATACTAGCAGATTTATTTCCATTATTTACTTCAATATATATATATATATATATATATATATATATATATATATATATATATATATATATACCCTGATAAATTCACTCATTCCCTTTGGGAAAGGTATGCATCCAACTATTTTCCTTCTATCTATGGGTAAATACTAGGACAGGCTGGGCTCTTTAACCTTGGTATGCCAACCAACCTAAGAGATTAAAGATTAAATATTCATTCAAAATATCTATTGATTTCAAGGGTTTTCAATGGTATCAGAGATTTCTTAGTCAAAATTTAGGATCATGTATATTACTGAAGTAAACTTCTACTTTTCACTCTCATACATTGATCAAACTCAGTTGAACTATCTAAAATAGATACTATTCTTTCATTAAAAGGATTGAAATTATAGCTATTATGACTGAATATTGAACATTGCTCTGAAATCTCGGAAATTTAGCAAAATATACAAATTAAATCCTTTTAATTCTGAAATAATTAACTGAAAATTACAATAAGCAATTAAACAGTTAAAAATATAAAATCAAAATATCAGTTGAATGTTTCTGTTTGTGTATTACTGAAATTCTCATTATGCCTGACTGTAACCATAACCCAACAAAAACAGTATATCTTATTGTGATTTTTATTAGGACAACACACTTAAAGTGCACTTTGAGAATAAAGTAATTTCCTGTTAAATTTCCAACTGAAAGATAATTTTGTGGAGTTTCCATTTATGCTGAACATTATTTTTTAATCATCCAAAATACAATGGAGATAATGAATAAATGCTAATTAAAATCGTTCAGTACTTCCTAAAAAGAATCATCAATATCATTATGAACCACTGTTAAAATGGAAACCAAATAGGTTCACAGCTCATTTAGTTCTTGATAGAACTGTTAAACAAACTATATATGGTAACCTCTCTATACTTTTGAGAAGAATCATTAAAATTTAAAGAATTCTTTGGACAATTAAATACCTTGTTTTTGTTCACACAACACTTTGATTTGTATGTTCTTCAAGTGTAATATAACTATATAAGAGATGTGAGTTTGAGTCTCAATAAAAGCTTATCTATTGTTTTTTCCAATTGATACTGTTCCTCATTGCCATAGAATAACAAAGTGATTTTCAAAGAAAAAAAAGAAAGAAAAAAAGAAGTAAGTAAAAATCAAAAGATAAAAGAAAATATGAGTTAAAATTATCAATAATAAGCTATATGCTACTTAAACTAGTGCTATATAAATATTAAATGAACAATGCATTCTAATTTTAATTGAAATAATTTAAGATTTAAATGATATAATATATTTTAAATGCGATAATATATTTTAATAGTCTAAGATTTAAATGATATTAATTGAATTGTCAAACGTATTCATATCACGAAAGTTTAAAAAAAAAAACCCTGCTTTGTTATATTGATTACTGCATTTGCATTGTTCCATAGAAGTGCTTCTTCCTGCTACACCTGGAGGCTGGCTGGGATTTCTGTGCACTTTAATCTTGAGTATATTGAGTACATGTGATTTTGCAGAATGTCAGTTACGTCCCTTTAGCCAGTGTAGACTTGATTGTCCTCCTCCCCCTCTTCCTCCTCCTCCTCTTCCTCTTCACTCCCCCTTCACCTGCAGCCATAAAGCTGAATGTTACTTATTTCTGATTTCAAACTAATTTCATTTCACTTGAGTGTTATGCTTCATTCAGTTTGTCCTCCGAAAACATTTTCATTGATTTATTAGACAATTATTTATTTACATATATTAAAAATTCTGGGCAAGCGCAGAACTATAAACTCAGTATTTATAATTTGAATAAAAGTACTGTGTATTAAATCTACAAATCTTAATTATTCATATTTCCTCTTAAAGAAATTTATAAATGTTTAAAATCCTTTTACTTGTTTATTTATACCATCTTCCTTTAATATGATTTTTATTTATTTATTTATTCATTCTTTTAAGGTTTTCTAGGAAAAATAATTTTTACTTTTCAGAAATTAACTTTGTGTAATAGTTAAAATATTAAAAAAAAATTTTTTTCTCCATTTTTTATTTAGTGATTCTATTAAATAAGTGCTGGGAATATTTAAAAAAATTGATTCAGTTTATTGTGGACAGATGTTAAATGCTAATTGTAAGTAATTACTGATATTTTTACTCACAGATTTGAATAAAAGGTTAAAGAATATGAACATCTGTGAATTAATTTTTTTATTATTCAATTCTCAGTGCATCAACATTTTTTTTTTTATAAAGAAATAGACATTTTTAAGATTTATTCTCTATTAAAATTGATATCTGTCAGTTTTAAAGCTAAAATTTATAATTTTGTATGCTATGAAAAATTTGATTATTGCAATATTTTAAAATTTTATTTATCTATACTAATATTTTTATTATGTTTGTATATATGTATATAACTGTACTCTAGAAATAGTTGCACATCATTGCTATATTTTCTTTTAATTTGAGAAATTGTATCAGAAATGTTAAAATATTTTAACTTAGATAATAAAGCAATTTACAGTCCAATTGGCAAATCAGTGATAATTTTGTGAGATCAGCATAGCACTAAACATCATAATTATCCAAATCTTCAATATAATGATGCTAATGATACAATGTAAATCCTTCAGTTCTTTGCAAATAGAAGCATCAATATCATCATGAACCTTTGTTACATTTTCAACTCAGATATTAAAAAGATATACAAACGCAATTTTAAAATCTTGTCCATAGAAAATCAAATAGACACTCATAGGTTAGTTGGTTTACTCTTGATATTCTTATAGCTCTTTTGGTTATTGTTTTTGTTGTTTCACTTTTTTATTTTAAGATTATATTGTCTTTCTCTAAACACATAGCTAATTTATCAACCATGTCTTTTGTATCTTTAATGGATTAGAATATTAAACTACTATTATTCCTTTCTGATATCTTTTTTTTTTCTTACTGTTGCATATTCTTTTGATTTGATTGTTCTGTAATTAATAATTGTTTTGTGATGAAAATTTTATGTAATGCAATCCCTAATTACTTATTTGAATCACTTATCATAAAATCCTATCAATTTTAGTTTCTATTCTATATTTGTCCTGTTTAAAGTTAAAGGAAGTGTAAATTACTGTACCAGCTGAATGAAAAATATTTTAATCAATTAATATTTCTATCCTCATCATTTAGAAATATTTTGTTGAATTTCAATTAACTTTTTTTTTGGCTAGTTTCTTCTCATTTAAAACTTGAGTAATTCTATTTGTTTTGTGTATTCTATCTGATTCTATTATTTCTAATTAAGGGAGAAATTGACTGAATGAAAAGATACAAATATATCATTCTTATACTCTATGGTAACAATAAATAAAGGAAAATATGTTTCTTATTCTATTTGATTATTAAGAATTTAGTTTTAAATCTTATTGTTTGTTTAAATGTATGTTTTATTGAATAATTAAATATATTTGATTTTATCAATTTCTTTTAACTTTTAATATTTTACTTATGGTTTGAGAATTCTTAATACATAAATAATGGTTTTATCGCAGAAGTTTTTTTTAATTAGTCTTTATAAGTATTATAATCTATTTACTTGTAGATAATATATAAAGCTTTTTAATCTCTTATGAGAATTATTTTGTAACACATCTCTAAATTATGAATATTTTTTAGATATAAAATACAGATGAATTCTATTTAAAATCTTGTCTGTATTTGATTAAAAGATAACCATAATCTGAAATTTTACATCATTGTTAGAGTATAATTACCAATAGTATATGAATTACCTTCTCTGGTAAGTATTTCCATTAAAAAGGTATATATGCTAGTACCATGGCCCTAGTCATCATCTTTCTATTACTTCAACTCATTCTAATAGGATTGATAACATATGACAAAAGTCAGTTAAGATTTATTTAAATTAATTTACTACCAACAACCACTTACGGAATGAGAGATATATTGATATTGTATCAGAAATGTTAAAACAAAATTTTAAATTCTTCCTCTTTTCAAAACAGTCTGCAAAGTCTTCTTTTGGGATCAACATCAGCTGCCACATTCTTCTTAATCTTGTCCTTGATGTTTCAAAGATAATTTTAGTTTTGGAAAAAGCCAGAAGTTACAGGAAGCCAAATCTGGACTCTATAGGTGCTGGCAGACCTGGCAATGTGATATTTTGCCAAAAAAAACCCACCCTGTTCAGTCATTTTCAATCAAGTTAAAACAAGGTTGTGCAATCAGTCCTAGGAATATTCCATATAGCTGGAAACATTCCAGATAAATCTTGTATAAATCTAACACCTGACCACAATTAAATTAAACATTATTATAAAATTATTCATAGTTTCATTTGAACCAGTTTTATTATTTTTGTTGTTTTCATATCAAAATGATCTGAGTGAATCAATGTCTATTTGTAACTATGCCACATTTAAAAAATTTAGACTAAAAGCATCATAAAAATTTACAAATAAGGCAATTTTTAAATCCTACTTAACTACTTATGAAATATCTCATTTAAAGAAGCAGTATATGTAGAACATAATAATAGGTACTTGCCAATTTTTCAAGTTTCTTATATACTGCTTTGAATACAAATTTTGCACATGTTAATGAAGATTATTGTTGGACATGCTTGTACTTTCCTTTTTCTTATAAACTGAATTGTGGCTATCTCAAATTTTTAAAGCCCCTTAGAAATATATATATATTTTTTATTTCTACTCAATAATTAAATTGTGAATTGAAGTAAACTGATATTGATAATTAAATAATTCCTAATTTTCATATTTTAGATGTGGAACAAGAAATTGATTCTTGGTTTTGTTTTCTCTTTATGAAAAGATTATTTTTTATCTTATCAACTTCTCAGCTTATTGTTGCTAGTCCATTAACATTTTTATACACAAACTTTTTTTGTTATTGAAACTGAAATCCTCATTTTATAATAGTAAAATTTAATTCTGTAAATCAACAATTTCATACTAGTTACCTTACACCTAAAAGTTGAATAACTGAGTAAGAATTATTTTAAATAAATACAGTTTAAAAATTTGTTGATTTTATTCTTTTTAATAACTAACAAATTTTTTGATGTTCCTATTATAGAATATCACTGAAATTGATACAGATTACATACAAGCTAATATTTTTTGTTACTGTATATTCTCTGCTTGCGATTATGTCTTTATATGTTTGTATATACATAACATCCACATTGAAAAACATAACCATCATTTATTACTAGCTTGCCCTTTTAATTAATTATAAAATCTTTCTAAGACAATACCAACAGTTTAACTCAAATCAGGTTTCATTGTCAAGTTAGCAGTGTATCAGGGTCAGACAATATTCATCTGTTCATTAGAAAGACTTTTCATTTTAGAGACAAGAAATTATATTTTAAACATCTTTTCTGTATCAGGCATTGAATAAATGATAATACAAAAGTCTTATTTATATCTTCCAATAAAATAAAAAAGATTGATGTACATTGTGAATATATTTGTGTATGTGTTTGTATGTATTTGTGTATGTATATACACCTAAATATATGTGTGTGTGTGTCTGTGTGTGTTTATCTATACATTTATATATGTGTTTATTGAAATTTGTAAAATATTCACCTATTTTGAGGAACATAGTTTTCTTTTCATATAATTGTATCAACAAATGTTTTGTTTTAATAAAAGATCATTTGTCACTTGTTTTGTTTTGTTTGTTTTTTGCTTGTTTGTCTCCGTGTTTTCATTAATAATCCTGATATGACTAGACAGTGGAAATCTAGTGCCAGTTTTATTCAAAACTTTATGCAATTTTTTTCCAAGGCTACTAGATGGGTCTCTCAAAGGGACTTAGTTTAGTTTAAAGAAAGCAACACATTCATCATAAACTCAATTTTGAAAGATTTATTCACAATAATACAGGGAAATCACAGCTGAACAAAATTCACCATAAAAAATATTATCTATATATATTGAACACAAAAGTTTCACTCAGATATCGCAGTTGTTGTTTCTTTTTTACATTATACCTTTATGTAAGGGTTGGCTGAAAAGTTCCTAGGCTGACCAAGATATTCTCATGGAATATGACTAAATGAGGTTTATTTTTCCACATAGTCCCCCTTGCGGTTCACACACGTCTTCCATCAGTGTTGCAGTGCTTGGATCCCACTGATCAAAAAAGTCATCAACAGCAGATATGATGTCATCATATGAACTTTTCAGCCTACTCTCATGTAATTAAAACCATTACTAAACCTAACTTAGTCTGGCACAAAGCCAAACCAGAGGTAACAGGGTTAGAAAGATTGTACTAATCTTTCAAGAGATGAAAGTCTACTGACTTTAAAAGTCATCACTAAAACTATTAGACTTTTACCTGGGCATAGACACTGGCTGTTGTCTTCTGAGAAATACACTGCTACCACAATCATGAGCAGGTCCTAAGTATAATCATTATTGTTTATTGTGTCTCTTTGTGCTTGTCTATGTACTTACATGCATACATGTATCTGTGTTATTGTGCGTGTGTGTGTGTGTGTGTATATATATATATATATATATATATATATATCCTAAGGGAAAATAAAATTACAACATCCTGAATAATATAGCTGGATTACAGTAAATCACCAAATGTATACATACTGATATATTCCCAGCCTCCAAAATAAGGGTTATATCAACAGTAGTCAGATCTCATGTACATATTTTATCCTGGTCAAAATCAACAATTTTATTTTCCATCAGCGTATAACTGTGTACACATACATACACACAGATAATAATAATAATAATAATAATAATAATAATAATAATAATAAATAAAAATAAAGAAAAATAAGTTAATAAAAGGCTATAAAAAGTGCTCAGTGCTATTGTAGCAGAGCAGGTTTAAAACCTAAAATATAAAAATATAGCGCCAATCATCAGATGCAAATGAGAGTACTCCTTTTCATATCTGATAATAACTGAGTAAAGGAACGAGTAATGCAGGACCATCATTTTATATGCACACACACACACACACACACACACATATATATATATATATATATATATATACTTTTACATTATATGTTTATATGTGTGTGTGATAGATATTCATACAGAAATTTAAAGACAATATCTTAAAAAGGAAGGGATTTTTTTTTCTGATGTTAGCATTCAAATGATGGGCATTGCGTGCTTTATTGATAGAAAAGTTAGATATTGCACTCACAACAAGCCAGCATCAGAATTAATTGCTTATCAGCTACCATCAGTGTGTTATAGCTGAGTACATTTCCAGAGGCATGGAATGGTTTAAATGAGTTCAAAATAGATTATTATCTAAAAACTATATTATGATTGGAAAAAAATGTGTTTAAGAAAAATCCAAGATGAAAAAAGGATACAGGAAGTTTATGATGAAGAGTGAAGATTGTGAAGCTGCTAAAAGCAGGATTTATGTTCATCAGAATAAAAGGCTGCATGGAGGATTAGAGCATGAAAAATTGTTTGATAAAACAATATTCAATGATGATAATACTTTAGTGATACGGAAATATAAAACTTATTGATAAACTTTTATATAGAATATTGTAAAAAGTATTCTTAAGTCAACTAGCCAGCTTTTAGTTGTCATTTAATTAGAAGATTGTATATTTAGAGGTTTGATTTTCTTTCTTCATTGCCAGAATAATGGTAATTATTATCATAAATCTATTTAGAAGGATTAAATTTTTATTTTTTGACTAGAATATACAGGTTTTTTCAGAAAAATTAACATAATTTCATAATCTTATTTGACTAATTCTCAATCAAATGATCTCAAAGTTTAATAACATGTGTAGAAATAACTCAAAATTCTATCTTTAATTTTGCCTTTTCTGTGAATAGCATTTCTGTACCTGAAAAGAAAAAAGCATAAAACTTAAAACATAGAATTTTGAGTTGTTAAAATAGGACATCATTTGAATGATAATTGGTTCAAGTTATTAGATTATGTAATGATATCAATTTTTCTGAAACACACTGTACATATCAAATGATATCAAATTTTATAAAACACTCTGTATTTAATTCTTTTTGGACATCATACTTTTATTTTTACTATCATATGAAAAGTTTGCTAATATAGAATGTTCGCCAATGGTCTGGGAGATCAGGGTTCAATCCCTGATCGAGTCATACCAAAGACTCAAAAAATGGTACTTGATGCCACCTTGCTTAACAATCAGCATTATAAGGTACAGATCAAGGGTAAAGTGGAGCAATCCAGAAAGAGTAGTGCCAACTTTACTTTTACATGAATAACACTATTTTGAATGTAGTTTTTAAGAATTCAATATCAGTGAAAGCTTATTTCATAATTTTACTTAAACTTCCATAATATATATACAAAATATAAACATTAACTTAATGTATTTCTTGTTTCAATGTCAAATGAGAGATGTGTGTAAATAATAATAACCTTTGTCATAGGGATCCATTCTTTTCATCATTAAACTTGGAAATATGAATTCAGGCATTTCCTGATGTTTGCTGTTGATTGAAGTGTTCCATGAGTCACCACTTTTTTCCTATTCTATGTAGACTGTTCTAGACTAATATCAGCTTACATTTTACCATAAAATTTGATAAAATATCACAATATAAGACAGTACCGAAAATTTCTCAGCCTGGTCAAAGAAGAAATTTTCTAATCATGAAAACTATGATATTCCATGTATTAATCTCACAATTCAACATATTTAAATCATTTCTCAAATTTCCTAACACTTAAAAAAAAAATCACCCTGTTGGCTGGGACTGTAGAATACACCAACTGCTCCTCTGCAGAGGGGTAAGACCCACCCCACCATGAGTGTCCTGGACATGATACTAAACAATCTGATGCTGAGGTTCCAGTAATGCTGGAGCTTTGGGGAATGTGGAGTACCCCTTCATTGCCATTACTCCCAGGTCGATTCTGCCCCAGAGTGGTAGCACCTGATAGGGTCCTATCTATGGGTCAAATAGAATTAAACTGTGTACTTATGCTAAACTGAATTACTTGAAATAGAACAGTTTTTGACATTTAACTGTGTAAACAAAAACTATACTTATACTAAACTGAATTGTTTGAATTAGAACAGTTCAACTAGACTGAATAGCTTTAAATAGAGATGTTTTTGACAATTAAACTATGTACTTACATATTAACTTCATACTTATGCTAAACTGAATTGTTTGAAATAGAACTGATTATTTGCATAAAAATGGATTTGGCATTAAATAATCTACAAAGGTTGATATGCCATAAAAACCAACCAACCTTAAAAAATCAGTGAAAAAGTAAATGAAAATAGTAATTTCCTTGGTTAGACCAAGAACTTTTCAGCACCCCTTTATATTGCCTTATAAGATGTTTTATATTTCAGCTAATCAGTTTATATTATAGTTTTTATCATTTTAATGCAAAAGTAATTTTTTTAGCTGATTTTCCATTCATTTATATCTTGGATTTAAAGTGAATAGAGATACATAAGATTTTGTAAAGAATGGTATTATATTAATTTGTTTACCATGAAATTAACTCCATCATTGGCTTTGCACTTTCATTGTCATTTCATTTAGAATTTGGAAGAATATTATCAAATGTAATTGCATTATCATTATCTCTTTTAAGTGTCAGTTTATAAACTTCTTTCCATATACAGAATTGGATAACAGACCACCAAATTTGTCATAACTGATTGATGAGTAATCAAAAATTCATTATATTACAACTGAATTTATGTGAAAATTAAACAATAAGATGTCAATTTTATTATTTTATTTAAAATTGACTTGATATATTTTCAACTTATTTGGAAAATATTTCTTGCTGTTTATTTAACAAATCATTACTCAGTAAGAAGCACATTATTGAAATACATTATGCAAGAATTATGAGGGAAAATCTTAATGTACTTTTGAATATTTTGGAATCAATGTTAGTATAGCATTCAGGTGAAACACTAGTAAGAGAATTCTTAATCTCATTAGACTTTAATCTACCAGTTCAAGCTATGATCTTTAGAAAGATTAAATACATGCAAAATCAAATAGAACTGCTAAACTATGTATACCTTGCAAGTGCTATACAATATAGATTATATCGGACAAACATATTAGAAGAATCTTTGAACAGAAACTGATTCTAGTCAATTAGCTTTAATTGACTGTCTATTGTAAGTCAATAGTCACTTACAGCAGCCCATGGATATGAAATGTACACAGAATGAAATGAAGGCCTCTTTACATTTTCTAATGAGCCATGATAACAGCAGTAGACAACTTCTAAACTATTGACTACTTACTGTCTTTGATGCAGATAACTTCCCCTTTCTCTTTCCTTTGCAGTTGATTGTTCTAGTGCAACCTCCTAGAAGGGAGGTGGTTGTTGAGAGGTATTCAATTGCTCTTTACTGCCAAAGAGATGATTTGGAAAGCTTCTCCAATTTGACTGGACAAAGTTCTTGTGATATTTATGAGTAGATATTTTGCATGAGAATTTGATGCAAAATTCTCAAACTGCTTTTTTGACATCAGAAAAATTCAATTGTTTAGATTTTACTAGATTAATTTTTTAATTCCCTGTGAACTTAAATGAAGTGAAGAAGAATTTAGTTAATGTACATATTTACTTAACAGCATTTCATACATATTATATCTTGATAAAAAAGAAAAACAATCAAGCCATTTATCAATGTTTTTTTTAAATATACGAGGTACATACGATAAGTTTCCAGACTCTTTTCGTATGGGCACTTTTATTGATAGTACACACATGAAACTCTAGTCCCCTTTGAAGTAATCTCCTCCAGCTGCAATGCACTTGTATTGTTCTAACAACTTCTGGAAGGCCCCATAGAAGTCCTCTTGTGTGAGCGTGTCAATGACCTTCATCACAGCCTCTTTCATCTCCTCAATTGTCTCATAACGACAGCCTGTGAGCTTAGGGAATAAGCAAAAGTCACAGGGAGCAAGGTCTGGACTATAGAGAGGGTGACAAACTGTCTTGATGCCCATCTTGCTAAAATAGTCTGTGACAAGGATGGATTTGTGGACTGCTGTATTCTCCTGGTGGAAATGCTGCTGAGCCAATTTGAAGAGTGCTGGCCTCTTCCGGTTGAATCTCTTCCTGAACTCCCTTAAAACCTCAACTTAGTAACCCTAACCCTAACCCTTTGGCCAATCAACTGGTGTATTGACTTCCTTACTCCTCCCACACCTCTAATCATCCCTCACAGACTCCATGCCTTCCTTGAATCTCTTATGCCACTCAAAAACTGATGCTCAGTTCATACAAGATGGTTGAAAGCAGTCTGAAGCATTCCATACGTTTCTGTGGCAGCATTTTTTCCAAGTTTAAAACAGAATTTTATTGCATATCGTTCTTCTAAAGTGTCAGATTGCATTTTTGAAATTCAGCAGCTGTGACAATCAGGCTTTAGTAGGGTGTATTCCAATTGCATTTGAACCTGAAATCATAAAAATTGGTCAGTCATCTCATAAGGTGTATAGCAATAACATAGTGAATTTTCAAGAGTCTATAACAATTTTAAATGCCCATACAAAAAAAATTTGGAAACTTATCGTATGAACCTCGTAGGTTTATACTTTATTCTTGAATTTTGCCATTTCTATGCTTCACAACTTCTCTGCCGTAAGCAGGATGTGACACAAGGTCAGTTTTTATAAGGAGTACAGCTGGTATTAATTCAGATTTTTACTTCTAGACTGGTTGCCTAACCAAGGCTAAAGAACCCATGACTGAGGGAGAACAGAGGGATTCATGCTATTCCCAAGGGAATTAGAATGAAGGGAAATACAAACTGCCTCATCCAGGATTTAAACTCAAGTCAACAATTTCATTTCCTATGATGATAACTGCACCTTACCCTAAGTAATCTGTTGAAAGCAATGTTTCAGTAGCATTAAGATAATAGATTTTTTTATGAAATTTGATAATTATATACTAGTCACATTCAATATATCACAATCAATTTGTTTTGGTATTTAACATTAATCTTTCAGTTAGACTGTAATCATTCTATGTTGTGTCTATTTTTATTTCAGTCAGGATAAAAACGTTTTTACCTAAAAAAATCAAACATATATTGTTTTTCTATTTGGACTTTATTCAACGTTTTTATTCAACTGCATTAAGGTCTATGCAATAATACAGCTTTATAATTAGGTAACTTTATCAATTAGACTATGAAGTATTATTATTACTGACTCATTTAATTTATAAAACATACCAAAAAGTTATAAAATTTTAAAAAATACTTATATATTAAACAATACCTTTAATTACTTAATTCAAGAATTACTTTGCTTGATTTTAATTTTTCATTAAATACTAGCTAGGGTAAGATATTACTTATATTTCATAATCTGTATCTTATATATTTGTACCGATATATATGTTGTGTGTGTTTCACTTCATTGATTACTTTTGTTTGTGCATCTATCATTCTTTTTAGTTCTGTGTTTGGTCAGAGAATATATTAAGTACTTTAATGAAGATTCTTTAATGAATAGTGTTGCATGATCAAAAGAGAATAAGAGGAATAATGAGAGAATATCAAACAAGATAAATATAGCCATAGTCCTGAAACTATTTGAACTTGAGTCTGTCCAATACTTCCTAAAAATCACTGACCTAATATGATTAATAGCATTCTTCTTCTTCTTAGTAACTTTCAGATTTCTTGTCATTGAAGTGTCCAAATTTAAAAACTATAGTTATCATTATACAAAATACAGCACCAATAATTTTCTATATGCATAATAAAAATACTATTATAATTTACTAAATATCATTAAGTGTGGAAATTAATCAGTATTTCCTTTTTTAAATCATTGAATAAATATACCCTAATTATTCACATTTCCTGGGAAAAGAAAATGATTTATTTACAAGAACTTTAATACTGAAAAGAATTTGGATTTTCTTTATGAAGATGTATTACTTGAACAATCACTCTTTGAAAGAATAAAACAATGCTTTCAAGACATCCCGAGCAGAAAATCTTGTAATTCAATCATAATCTACATAAAGAAAGGACTTTCATAATGAGAATGAGATTTCATTTTTTTAAGATTATGTTGAATTTTCACATTTGAAGTATAGGCTATTACTCTTGATATTTCCCCAATCATCTGTTGCATTAATGAAATATTGACTCTAACCACTTCCTTAAAAAGACCTGTAACTTGTCTTCTGTATTCTCTTCTAGAGCTCATAATTTATTTATTGTTTTGAGCAATAGACAGTGTCTCCTGTTAAAGTTGAACTGTTCTAGCCCCTTCATTAATCTACAGACTAACAGCTGCCTTTTTATATTAACTCAATTGTTTTCCATTGAATGGAATTCAAATTATAAATTGTCACTAAATCATTAAAGGCTCTCCAATTTCTTGAAAATAATATAAAGGAAGTTGTAATTAAATAGGCTTTAAAGATTTTTGGCATTCTGTGTTGTTTTACTATGGTTTTTTCCCAACTAATGATTTTCACAATATTCAAATGTCATAGACATTTTTAAGAAAAATCTTCATTTATATTATTTGAGACAGTTTTCTGCTTGTGTTGGACAGATTTATGCATGGTGGCTTAAACTCAGACAAAATGAAGATTTGTCTGTTTGAGACATTTTTCAAAGAAAATTGACATTTCTGAAGTATTTCATCTCTAAAATTCCTTTCTTTTTTTGGCCACTTATACATAAGCTACAGTATATGATTCATATAAGGGTTTGTTGAAAAGTTCATAGGCAGACCAAGCTATTCTCATGGAATGTAACTAAATGAGGTTTAATTTTCAACATATTTCCCCTTGCAATCCACACACTTCTTCCATCAGTTTTGCTGTGCTCGAATGTCATTGGTCAAAAAAGTCATCAACAGCAAATATGATGTCATCATATGAACTTTTCAGCCTACTCTCATAAATAGTGCTGTTACTTTTAAAAGACCCATCTCAAGGAATCTTAATTAGTGTTATTCACTTATTAGTAAAACTGTACTAATCCTTCCTTATGTGCAGGGCATTGCTGGAAAAATAAGAATGAACTCATGAGTGACATTCTCTTATGGACTTCTACATATGGATACACCAGTGATGGCTGACCAACAAGGACTTACATAAGCTCTGTGCACAGACTGGGTGCAGTCTGAATGACCTACCAGATAGATGACAGGGATGAATGGTGAAAGAGAGAGTCAGGGAAATCAGAATCATCATGAATGTCATTTGCCTTGTATTTTTTAAGATTTATGGTTAGGGAATAAAAATAGATTCATTATGACTAGAAACATTCATAAATTATGATGAAAATGAATAATGGAAATTAAACAAAAGGACATGAACATATCAATTTTCAAAAATATATTGATGTACAAAGTTCTGAAATCAAATACAAAGTTATATAAACTACACTCTGTAACCAAAAGCTTAATTTATTTTAGATATTAAAAAATAAAAATCTCAAAAGTTCATGAATCCTCATATAAATAAAACATAAGCACTCGTAACAAAAGGATCTTATTTGTATTACTTTAATAATTAATTTCATCCCTTCTTTAGCAAATAAAAATCCTCATAAATAACATTCTATTTCTATTTCTTATAGTCTGGTTATACCTAAATACTTAAAAACTATAAAGCCTAAATTCATATGATTTATCCTTTTCTAACAATGCCCTTGGATCAATTAGAGCAATTTATTCTTGTTTCATTTTTCTATTTGTTTATCAAACCTTCAATTGAAATGCTTAATTTTCAAATATTAACTTATAACAAGTGTTTTAATCAATAATGTATCATTATTTATAAAGAAGGCAAGTAAACTATTTCGCTAACTTAATTAGATTAAACATCTATTTTTTCTTGCTTTATGTTACCTTAATTTTAAAAAAATTATAAATAAATGATAAACCTACTTACATTTCATCATTAATTTCTAACTAGTATTTCTTTCAATTTATATTGTTTTTGTTTTTAATAACATTCCGTGGCCATTTAACCTAACTGGTAAGCCCCAAAGATAATTGATGTTAGTTCAAATTTCATTAGAAGCTTATTCTTTATTTCTAATCATTGCTTCTAATTTAAGTCATAGAATAAACATAAAAATAATCTAGGCGTCGCAATACAAAGCAACAGAATAAGATAAAAAAAATTACTTGTAAAAATAATAATGATAACTGCTTCATTTGAGAAGTTCTGACTATGTAAGACTATCACATCAACTACTAATATACACAAAACAATATAGCGTGGCAGAACACAGGAGAAAATAATATAACACTATGGTTAATTCGAACAATGCCTGTTGGTTGCAATTTTACAGCTTAATCGTAAAAGTGCTATTTATGACAGTCTCTAAAGATAAATGATGCAAATCTGAATTTTATTGGAGGCTTTTTTCTATATTTCTGATCCATGTCACTTAGCAGCTGTAGAATACCATATATACTTGAGTATCATCTGATACTATTCAGGAATTTTTCCTGACTTTTGTAGCTGGAAACTGTGGGCATATTTTACATACAAAGTTTGTATCTTACATATGATGTAATCCCTTAATATTATACAAAAATGTAGATTTCAGAAAGTCACATGGTACACAAGTATGTACAATAAATAAAAAGTTATGAGAAACAAGAGAATAAAATAAAAAAATACAAACCAAAAGTTAATGATAGTTTTTATTCTCTGAAATTCGGACAACTTAATACTACTGACAAAAATCAATTTACATGTAAACCATCTTTCATTCTGTTGACTGTTAGCAACCTTTTCATATGCGCCCAATTATAAATGCATTGCATGTAGGATTCCATGCATTTAGTATTTGTATTCAACAATACAAAGCCATTATCATACCTCCAAAAAGTACTGTAGGCATAAAATTAGCCACTTGGCTATTTTCTTTTTCTTTTTTTACTTTAACACTAATCAGTTCATCATCAAAACCCTATTGTATTGCATAACATTCAAATAAATTTTTAAATGCTATAGAATATAACTAGCTTCTACATTTCCACTTCAATAGCAATTAATATATATCGACTGAAAGTAGCCTCAAAGCAATATCAAACAGTTTATGTTCTTGTTTTGTTACTATATGCTACAGGTAGTTCTAGAACCCAACATATTGGGAGGTTTTATAGAGGTCTTCAACTTGTAATAACTACTACTTGAGAAATGTGTAACTATATCCTAAAGTGATCAGGTATTGAAAAATAAAGCAAGGAAAGTTCATTTTAATAAAGAAAATAGATGAAAAAATGTAAATCATCAGCAATTAATTGGAAACTTAATAAAATAATTTCTAAAGAAAGTTTGAATAAAAGTATATAAACCAGATTATAGGTCCTGCAAACTTGCATTTTACCTGAAGGTAAATCATGTGAAGAATAGGTGATATGAAGAATAATTTTCTTGGTTCTGCTGTTCCAGTCAAGTTGTAATTATGTTTGTGCAATGGACTGCTATGGTGTTGAATAGAGAAGATGAAATGTGGGTTTAGTTACATTTGTGGGTAGGTATTGTTGGAAATTTTTGAAATTAATCATATATCAAGACCAAATGAAACATTCAATTGTGAATAATTTTGAAGAAAATCAAACTTTTTATTTAACTCTTTTGATACAGTCCATTTAGCAACAAATTTAATGGCTTGAATGCACTTTTGACCATAAAATAAAAAGGTTTGCAAATAAAAAACATCTCTTGGAGTTTCAAAATTACAAAACTACAATACACTATTGGGGTTGGTGGATGTATCCCAGAAGTGTATTTATAAGAGAATTTTTCATTCACTGATACATCATAAAATTACTGTTTTACTAAAGTTTTAGATGTAATAAATTATTTTTATTTTATTTTAGACCTGGGGTATATTGAACGAGAGGTACTTTTGGGTGGTTATATTGCTCAAGATCCAAAATTTTTCTAGTAAAATGAACTAAATTTGCATCTCACCTTTAGGATTCAAGTATATTTGAGTGACTCAATTTGTTTATCATTATTTATGTCTTATATGTTATATTGAAAGTAGTTTAGTAAAAGATAATTCAAATTAAATTGGTTGATTTAGAAAAAGAGATTTGGAGTATCTAGCACAAACAAATGAAAGCTATAATAGTGGTAATGATACTACATGTGGGTTCATCAATAACTTTATAGCCTAATAATAATTTATTTTACACTACAAATACTCACTTTTCAACATAATCTTCTTTCTTGTTAATACACTAACTTAAATTCCTCCATTAATCACATGGATTGAACATTATACTGCAGAAATTTAAATTAAAATTCAGTGAATAACTGCATCAGATTGGACTTATTGACCCAGCCTCATATAGGTGAAAGAGTTTGAAAATCTATTTCAGGACATATTGTATATATTGATATCAGTGCTGAAGTCATATTTGCTGGGTTTTTTTTTATCCTTTTCCCCCATGCGTTATTTACTATTGTTTATCTGAAAGAAAATATTCTTTTTTGTGTTTTTCTGCTCTGTTTGTTGGGCTTAGAATATGCTAACTGTATCTCCAACAGAGGGATAAGACTCTCCACACACACAAAAATAAGGAGTGTCCTGGGTATGACACTATCTGGTAATGAGGTTCCTCTCCTGGAGCTCTAAAGAGTATGTGATACCACTTCATTTCCATTGCTCCCAGGTCCAGTGGCAATATCTGTTAGGGTCTCATCTGTGAGTCAAATACATCTGTTAAAGAATTATATGAATTCGTTAGGTTCATGTGCAAAAACCTCTTAAGAATCAACTTCACAAAAAATGTAAATATGAATGTGATTCCCTAACCATTTGGCATGAAATAACCCTAAACAGTTTGACATTCCATTGAAATTAATTATTCATTTTTTGTGTTTTTGCTGGCATCTCTAAAAGTTTTGTCATTAATTGTTTATTGGATGATATTGATAAATTGATTGTCTCCAATGAATTTAAAATCTACTTGATGATGATGATTTTCATTACATTTTTACCATTAGGTTTGTTAAGTTTCCTTTGAGTTGATCATATTGTACAAATCCTCCTAGTCAATTATTTGTTTTTCATACTTAAAACTAAAGATAAAAACATTTTTCTGAGCAGTTTTTTCTTTATGACTAAAAATTAATCATTTTTTTGAAATTCTGCTTTAAATGTAAATACTAACAGTTTAATTAATCTATGTAGTAAATTGAAATTTTTTTATAAATTTAGATAAAAATGACTTTATGACCTCTTATAATTATAGCTGATAATTTTTGCATACTGAAATTAATTATTGATGGAATTATGTTATTAATATGTACTGTGTCTCTCTTAGAATATCTAGGAACATATATTTGGTATGTTGACCTGATGTACTTATTAAAAGAAGAATAATAAAGTCAAAGAATTAAAAATCCCTGATTCATTTTATACAATGAATAAATCAATTATGATTTGTTTATGCACATGGCAACAAATCTCTCACTTCACTTTTCAACAATTTGAGAACATAAATGAGAAAAGTAAGTAGTTGATGTTATGAAATCTAGGTAAGAAAAAACAGGGATTTTATTGAAGCAACTTATTAAATCATAGATTACAGAAACTGAAATGTTTCAAATGCACTTGTATTGCCTTTATAAAGAAATAGCTGACATACCTGCTGTTTCCTGGGTCTGTAAATATTTCTTACAGTATTAAACATTTATCCTCATCTTGCTCCTGACCTATTAATACATAACAGCCCTGATTTAGATCTGACCAAAATATCTTTAATTCTATATTTTAAATTGAATTATCTGAGTTGTCACTTTTCATTATTGTTTTACTGGTAATCATCTTTTATTCAGGCCATCATAGGACACAAATATTGTCATTATTTTATAATAATCTCCTTTGAGTTGATAAAATACAAAATCAGATTTTATATCCTAAAAAACATATACTTTTGTAATATATATATATATATATATATATATATAGAGAGAGAGAGAGAGAGAGAGAGAGAAAACCTTATAAGTTGAACTAAAATGTATATATTTCTAAGTTTTATTCATGTACTCCTTTTATGTGGCACTGGAAACAATATCACTTGAATGTAGAAAAATTATCATTTTTTATCAAAAGTGAACAACCTTATAAAAAAAATTATCCCTTTGAATCAGTGTTAGTGGAATTATTATTTGTATAATAGATGTTTTTAAGAATCTCCATCTTATGCTTTTTTTTCAGTCTACCAAGGCTAGAGAGTCCAGTCCTGCTGTTTTACTCCTCTGTGTGTGTGTGAGAGAGAGAGAGAGAGAGAGAGAGAGAGAGAGAGAGAGAGAGAGAGAGAGATTGTCATGACTCTCCCAAAGGTATTAGTGGGAAGTGAACACAAAACAGCCTCAGCTGGAATTTGAAAATTTAAACTTGGCTTGCCAATTCCATCTTAACTGTTACACCACCTGCACAGCTACAGAATAATCCTCTGAACGTCGTAGTTTCATCTAACCTAAAAATTGATTGCTACAGAATTTAAGACACTAAAGCTAATAATTTGAGATTGAAAAAGAAATGATGGCTAATATACTGATCCGCTTAGCTTATTCTCATCAATGGATGCCAAATAAACAATGTTTCTGCTATTAATTTTATTTCTTAGAAACCTAAAGAGTCCTTATAAAATTTGATTTAGGCAAGCACGTTACATTTTAGATTAATGGTTTCTTTGTTTAATGGAATATAAACCTTTATGGGTTATTTAGTGCCAAAACCATCCTCATTTTAGATTAAAATGATACTCACTTTATAGTGAGAAAAGTTTAAAATATTAGAAGCAATAACGAGTTATTCAATAAATAAAGGGAATTTTTTTAAAAAAACAATATTTTTCCTCTAATGCATACACTGCATTGTTTGGAATTGGTTTATAGGAAAATTATTTTAATTTTGCAAAAATATTTGTTTTGAGGCTGTTTAAAATGGTAGCAAATCAAACGGAATGTTCCAGGCTTGAACAGAGGTGTGTCATCAAATTTTTGGTGGCTGAAAAGTGCAAACCATGTGTAATTTACAGGAGAATGTTTGATGTAAATGGAGAAGCATGTTTTAGTCAGAAAAATCATTAAGAATGGGTTAAACATGGGTATTCTCCTACAAGACTGAGCCAAGAAGACAGTCCATGGAGTGGGAACATATTGACTCTGTGGTAAAGAAAAAGTTCCAGGTGCAGCAGTCTGTAAAGAAGGTCATGTTGACAGTGTTCTGGGACAAGAAATGACTCATCACTATTGATTTATTTGAAAAAGCTTCAACTTTAAAACCATACTTCCTATTGCCAACTCCTTAGGCAAAATTATATTATGAATTTTATTACAGAAGTCTGTTTAAAATGTTAAAACTTCATTACTATAGTGCTATCTGTTTAAATTGGAAGATTATATCCATTAGTAAATTGAATTTATATAGTTTTGTTTGATTATTAGTTTGCTCTCATACAATTTTCATAGAAGTCTGTTATAATTGTATTTTTTCTTTTTTAGTGTCATGAAAATCTTCCTATAAGCTGAACGTGAGTAAACTTTTATCAAATTAATATAATATATAACAATAAGATATGAAGTTAAATTTTCCAGAAATAAATTCTTAAAAATGAGTATTTGTAAACATGAATTCACCAGAAATTCTATTATTGTAAGAAAATGAAGTATTATTTTTTTTAAATAGGGTGATAAGTTATTAGAATGCAGTTGTATCTGAAAAGAATGCACAGTCCTTATGGTCACTGTTTTATTTATAGTAATGTGCTAAAAATAATTTTCAGGTGGGTGATTTTATATATGACCCATTTGTCTAATTTTGAAATATAGATTTTTATGGTTTTATCATATAGGATGTTTTTAAAAAATCTGATACGATTTGCAATGTACAGGGTGTTTCAGAAAATTGATGTAATTTCATAATATAATAACTTGACCAATTCTCGTTCAAATGATCTCAAATTTTAACAGCATGTGTAGAAACAACTAAAAATTCTGTGTTTAATGTTTAAACACTTTTTTCCCTGTGAATGGTATTTCTATACCAGAAAAGAAAAACTTAAAACTTTAGATAGAGTTCTGAGTCGTTTCTATACATGCAGTTGAATAAGAATTGGCCTTGTTATTTGATTACAAAATGATATCAATTTTTCTAAAACACACTGTGCTTTCAGAAATTTCCATGTGACTAACCTTGTATTTCATGCTACTAGTATTTGTAAGATTTTTCTGTCATTAATTTTATTTCTCATAAACTAAATTAGGGTTAATAGTTTTATCAATTATAAATCTGGTTGTAAGATTTTAATCAATCTACTTTCTATATTTTTTTCAAGAATTATTCAGAACTCATTCTTTTTGTTACTCCCATATTTCAGTGGATCCATTCTACATTTTTCTTCATATGTAAAATCCATAAGCAAAGAG
Source organism: Sepioteuthis lessoniana (assembly GCA_963585895.1). Lineage (NCBI taxonomy): Eukaryota > Metazoa > Mollusca > Cephalopoda > Myopsida > Loliginidae > Sepioteuthis > Sepioteuthis lessoniana. The sequence continues at coordinate 73,381,016 of OY757935.1, forward strand.
TAGAGTTTTTCCCTAGAAAATAATGGCAAACAGAAAAGAAATGATGGCCAATATACTAGTCCACTTAGCTTATTTTCATCAACATATGCCAAATAGGCAATATCAATCTCAGTATAACATGGATGATTTAATATTCTTCATATGAAGGGATACTCTTCAGTTACTTCCTTGTTAAACAAAGAAATTCACTCTGTGCTGACATTCACATTGACTTGACATATACCTTTGCTAATACATGCCACTTCCATGTATTTTTTCAACCTACAGTGATGTTCCCTTACTTTTATCTGGACCTTATCCCAGAGAAGTTAATGGGAATTTTCCCTCCAGATATGATCTGTCATATCAGATTTTTTTTTACTTCAAGGAATATTCTTCAAGTCTGACCATCAAAGGATAGCTGGTTTCTCTCTTACATTTTATCCACATTTACTTGAAATAAATGCAATCTTTCTTCATCTATTTCTGTTGTTAGTAAATAACTTTACTAAAGCAGATGTAAAGAATGCTTGTGTTATTGAAAAGCACTCTGATATTGTAAAGACAACACATTCTTTAGATTTGTTCAGTTATTAAAGTTATGTGATTTATAACTTATAGTATTTATAAAATCAGAATCTTGAATTCTGGTTAGAAAGAAATTCAAGAGACAATTCTTATTATAACAGATTTATTAATGTAAAACCAAACAGAAAAAGACAAAACAAAAAGGGAAGATGTATGCATTTGTATGCATATGTAAAGATATGCCTATGTCATCATTCTCATCATCAAAGCATGCCAACTGTATGGATTCACTTGATTCTCTCTTACCATCTGTCCCTATCAGTTATTGCTCTTAGCAAGTCCTCTAAACAGTATCCAGTCTCCACACAGAGCTGATGAATGTTAATCTTAGCTGGTCAGCCAGCACTGATGTGTCTATGAGTAGAAGTCCATAGGAAAACATTGCTTATGAGTTTGTCCTTTCTTCTCCAGTAGTGCTCAGCATGTCTTGTTTGTCTTATTTGGATGGTTTGTGAGATGGGAAGTAAGTAACCATACAGCTGCCATTTTTGTAAAGTGCTGCTTCCAGGATTTGTTTGAAACAGCATACAGTATCTTTGTGTAGTTCCCATCTAGCTTTTTATCTTGGTATTTCATTAAAGTCTGGTTGGTGCAATGATACATTAGTACTTACATGGCATAGTCTATTTTACCTACTTGGTAATGATGTTTTTTTAGTTCTGTTCATCATGACCAGTTAGACATGTCTGTAATTTATAAAAACTTTTTGCTTTGTATCTTATGAACAATATACTTTGGTTGTATTCAGCTTATACAATATGCCCATGGTGCAAAGCAACATTGTGTATGTACCAATAGCACAAAGGCTTCAGGTCCCCACGGACAGATAAAACTTATGTCTTCTTACTGCATGCTGAGAAAAAGAGAGTTATATTCATGCCTTTTTCTTTGTCATTATGGCAGCTGCTTATGTCATCTTCTAGCAATCAGTGAACAAATTCATTCTGCAAACAAGGGCAGATAACCCAAAATATATATTCAAGATATTTTTATAACAATTCTTGAATTGGTATTTAAATTTAGTATAATCCTTGATTGAAATTAGAATTACTAAATACCACCATTCATATTATTAAGTTTGTTTACATTTGATATATTGAATTTTATTTTTATGGAGACAATATTTCTCTTATGATAACAAAGTGATTTTCATAGATCTTAATTAAATTTTCATGTTTTGTAAAAAATTATGTAATATATTCTAATCATTAATTATAGACCTTGAATATTTATCTGTTATATATCAAATATAATTTTCTGAAAATGTAAAATATTGTATGTTGGGAAGTTGATCCATTTGCTTTTCTGATAGAAATCAAAAAGTGCCAAGCAAAGTGTTATGATGAAGTTCTTAATCTATCTTGTATTTATTGGCTTCTTTATAACTAAATACTTATCATTAAGTTGTGTCATATCCTGTCACCACAACAGACTAATAATGGATCATACCATTAAAAATAACAGGCTCAATAAGAAAAGAAAGAAAGACAGCAAAGACTTTAAGTAGGAACTAAAGAAAATCAAACTAGAGAATGTTGCTTATGTCACTGATTGTTACGAGAAGAAATATAAACAGAAATCAACAATGGTTTATCCCAGAACATTATTTACATGAAAAGAGTAAAAAGTGAAAGAAAACAGCAATGAGTGAAAGAAAAAAAAGTGCTTTAGAAAACTGTATGAGGAATATGTTTTGTAAATATATGCAAACTTCAAATGTTAAGAAAACTCTTTTTCAGTTATTTGAGCAGATATCTGATTACCTTTTGGGTAAACCTATAAACACACAGATTATATATGATTATATGCTATGTCAGATTATAACTTAGCTTTAAATATAATAATTTATTTATGCCTGATTTTTTGGCATTGGATACAAAGTTAATAAAGCTGTAGAAAATAGTTTAACATCCCTACTGATTCAGTTACTGCTATTGCACTCTTATCAACAAAAAACATTGATTTTTTTTAATTTGATGCTTTACATAAGATGCACGCATCCATAGATTAAAATACACCTAATATATCTATCTTAACTCATCATCATCATTAAGGCATGCTAGCAGCATGGGTTCTCTTGATTCTCTCTTGACATCTCTTCTTATCAACCATTGCTCTTGGTAAGTCATCTAGACGGCATCCAGTCCCTGCACATAGCTGATGAATTTAATTTTTTTCTGGTTGGCCAACAGTGGTATGTCCATAGGAGAACATTGGTTATGAGTTTGTCTTTACTTCTCCAACAGTTCCCAGCATGTCTTGCTTGTCTTACTTGGATGGCTTGTGAGATTGGAGGTAAGTGGCTGTACAACTGCTATTTTGTAGGGTACTGCTTTCAGGATTTGTTCAAAATAGCCTATAGCTTCCTAGTGTAGCTTCCATCTAGCTTTTTTTTCAAGCATTTCATTAAAGTGCAGGTAGTGCAACCATACAGTAGTATTGATATGGCTACAGCTTTTGAAGAATTTCCATTTAATTCTATCAGTGAGATCAAATTTTCATATTGTCATTCATGCTTTCCCTATAAGTGTGTTGAATTCATCCAGTCATACATGTATTCCAAGGAATTTCTATGAATTCAGGTCGTATTTATGATTCTACAGCTGAAAGTGCAGAGAATTCGTTTTTGTTTTCTTTTTGAACTCATTCCAATTGGTAAATAACTCATCAGACATTTTGTTTAGCTAGATGACCAGATTAATCATATATGAACACATCTGGAGATGAAAAACTAATTTCAGACTTTAATTTTTCCATGTTAGGCTTTCCTTACAATTCTATGTCACTACAGAATTGCCACTGGAATTGGCAAAAATATATACCACAAGGGTCTAAACTCGAGAACTCATGAAAATAATTGTTTTCTCAATTATTAATGACATCTTTGTTTTCATATCTTTATCTGTCCAAGATAACAAAGAAATAAAAATTACATTAGAATTTTTTTTACTCAGCATTTTTGCGATAGTTTTATGATATTTAAAACTAACTTTGAAGCAGAAGCAATACACAAACACATTTATCAAATTCTAAAACAATAATAAAGCTAAATTTGACAATTTTTACCAATGTGATTTCTCTTTCAGTTTTATTTTTATTTTAGGGATTCTCTTATAACATTTCAAAAGTTAAAAAAAATTCACAAAAGCAGCAAATCTAAGAAGTTGTGGAAAATTAATAATCTATTGTTCTCCTGCTTATCATTTTATTTAAATCTTTATGATCATAAAACGTAATCTGGTCTAAGTTGATAAAACTTTCAGCAAATAATACCTAGTTGTGTTTGGAAAGACATCTCTTGTAGTATAATGATTAACAAGCTAGTCTCACAGTCCAATTTTTTAATGAGTGGTGAGTTTGATCCTCACTAGGTGCCTCATATTTGTGGTCTTGTGCCATATCTGATCTTAGCTATGTTTAGAAATGACAAAAACTGAAGAAGGTAGTTCTGGGTCTTCACTGAGTTAAATTTGATTTTGAAGAATTATCTTTTATTTCATAAATGGACAAAAATGATTTTATAAGGATTTGAAATGAAAAATTGTACAACTATGTCAATTCACTCTAAATGAATAAATAACTTTATCTACTGTCAAGAATTAAGTAAAGAATGTTATATAACAACTGTTTCTAGTGTTTTGACTAATTGCCATTATTTCAATAAATAATATATCAATTGAACAAATATATATTATAATACAATATAAAATCATTATTTCAGGTTATTGCTTTTAAAGAGGATGTTATATAATATAAAATAAATTCTGATTTATAATCTTTCAAAAACAAATAACTGGATCAAGAGTATTTAGTTGGTATGAAATGATCATTTGTTTTTTTGTTGTAAGATGATATTATATGAATTTTGGTAAAATTGGTATATTTTGTTTATCGATTTTAATATTGAAGATGGAAAAAGTTGAGCAATTTTTTTTTGTATATTATGCCTATTTGTTTTATTGAAAGATAAAAATGTAACTCAAAAACAAAAAAAGAACAGATTTGTGATGGAGAAGGTACTGTGAATGATCAAATATGTTAAAAGTTGTTTGTGCTAGAGATTTTTCAATGAAAAAAACTCTGCAGATGAGTAAAAAATTGAGGTTGATAACAATTAAATCAAGATATCAGTTGAGAATAATCCATCCTCTTACAACTTATTCCAAATCAAGCTCTGAAATTTATTCACAAAAGCTTGCTTATATTAATAGTTTTTATGTGTTTCTTATGATTTTAGCAAAAAAAACCCTCAAAAAACAAAGAACTTACTATGCTGTATTTGTGTCTACCATATGCTATTTAATATAATGAAAATATTCTGTTTTTAAAAAGTGGGTACTTTACAATGATATAGGATGCAAGAAATATTGGGCTTAGCAAAATAAGCCACCAAAGGCTAATCTTCATACAAAAAAGATGACAATGTGTTTATGGTAGGAGTGGAAATGAGTTCTCTGTGAGCTCCTTCCAAAGAATGAAACAATTGATCTAAACAAGCATTGGTCCCAGTCAGACCAATTAAAGGCAGCAATCAATGAAAAACATCTAGAAGTAGTTAAAAGAAAGAATAATATTCTATCAGGTTAAAATTTGATGTTTCTTTCTTAGCAATGCAAAAATTGCAATAGCTTGGCTGAGAAGTTTTCTGTCATATTCACCAGAAATTGTATATTTGGATTACCATTTATTCTGGTCTTCAAAAAAATTCTTCTCCATGAAAAAAAAATCAATTTCCTAGAAGACTGCAAAAGTCACCTAGAGCAGTCCTTTGCTGAATGCTGAAAAAGAAAAAGTTCTGAGAAGATGTAATTATGAAGTTGCAAGAAAGATAGCAGAAGGTGAAGGAACAAAAGGATAAATATGTGGTTCAATAAAGGTAATATAACTTTTTTTAATTGTTATTTATTTTTAATTATTTAACTAAAAAAACTTTTTATCTACTCAATAGGATGTCTTATAATGAATAAATTCTTTCATTGAATGTTGAATTGTTTATTTCATTTCTTATAATGATATACTGATCTTCATGGTTGCAAAAATAAAAACAACAAAAAACATTTGTATCAACTTTGGTATAGATGCTTAAATATATTATTAGAAAATAGAAAAAATAATGTTTGAATAATGATTTTCTTAAAACTAATAAAATTTCCTTTGAAATATAATAACAATGTTAATATTCTACTAATATTTTAGTTCTATTACAACATTTCAGCTATAATTTTGAGACAAGAAAGGCATGATTTTGGAATCAAATTTGATATTTTGTCAAGTATTTTTATGGCTAAAAAATCAGCTGTCATTGACATTTCCCTCTTTTTTAGATTACAAATTATTTTACTTATACATGACAATGACTTAATCATTTAAACTATTTTTGTTAATTTACCAAATTCTGTAAATTGATAAATTTGACAAATGGAAAAATATTCTGATATTAGCAGAAGAAATGAATGTTTACAAGTTAGAAAAAAAAAAGTAAACAATTTTTACAAGAAAGACTGCCCAGCATTGTGCATGTAACAGTATTGTAAGAAATGTATTCTATGAAATATTTCTCTAATTAATTAATTTATTTATTCATTTTAATTCTTTATTTTTACTTAGAAGTCAATCTTAGTAAAATCAATATTAAAATAATTTTGTTATTAAATGAACAGAAATATAAATGAGAAACAGGAATATTTTCCCATGCAGAAAAAGTTGTTTTTTTTTTTTTGGTGGGTGGTGGGTGGAGCAAACAGATACTGAAATTTGATATTATAATAGATCATTAAAATTCTCAGGATGTTCGGATATGTGTGACTACAACCCACATTATATCAAGATTTTTATTGATACACTTAAAATGCTATAACTTAGAGAATAAAGCAATTTCCAGTTCAATTTGCAATTGAATGATAATTTTGTGGAGTCTGCATTTATGTTGAATGCCATATTTTAATTATTTAAATTTTTGATTGAACTAAGGGAATTATAAAATACTGATAATCCTTCATTCTTAAAATAGAAACATCAATATCATCCTGGACTGCTGTTACAATAAGAACTCAACATATTCGCAGGTCATCTAGTATTCATTAATTTTAAAGCAACTATATATAGGCCATATCCACTCATCATGGATTTGTAAAATATACTTCTCAATTCAACTAAATTTTATTTTTCTCTGCAATAAATTGGTTCTGTATTAGGGTTTATTTCTTGTATATCTAGTTTGAAACAAAATTACAAAAGATCACTTTCTACTAACTTAGTATGACATCTTAAATATATCTTTCTTTTTTTTTTCTCGCTGTTTTTTATCTTTCAGCAGTGTTAGTAGAATATTCTTCAGTACTACAATTCAATAGAACTGAGGAATAGTCTCCTGGGATTCTATAATGGTAAATGTATTGTATCCATTCCTGAAATGAATTAAGCAGCCACTGCTGTTCTTTATTCTTCATAATATTCATTAGTACCAGCCATTCCATTTCATAACACAATCCTACTTTTAGTATTGATTCTATTCAATAAAATCATTTCCTCATACCTGCTCATATAGGTGCAGTTGTACTGACAGTCAGTTTTTCTACATAAGACATTAATTTTCCTCATGTGATTTATAAAATTATGAATAGAGTAAGAAAAAACATTTCATTCTAGGTTTGCATATTGTAAAACAATTTGAATTTTTAATAAAATCTAAAGTTTTTTTTGTATAACAGTAGGTTTATTAGTATGAGCTTAAAATACAATAACTTAAATATATAATAACTTCAGTACAAAATATATTCATATATTCAATTTGAATGAACAGAATAACAGGATGGGCACCTGATATAGAGTAACAGTTATTAAGTTAGGTTTGATTTTTGCTTAGTTCTCCTTACTTCTAGTTTTGTGTCAAATTAAGCTAAGTTTAGTAAAAAAAACTATTTAGGCTAGTGTTCATTTTCTATAACTTAAATGTTTGATAATTAAGGATATAAATTGTATGTTTCTGAAAATATTTCCTATAAAAACGGTAATCAAGATATTTTTGTCATAACAATTTGTTTATGGTTTGGTTTGGTTTGGTGTATTTGTTTAATGGCATATCAAATCCTTATGAGTTATTCAATACTGAAATTTGATACTAATAATTTATACACAATCATATGATTTCAAGTAACTATTCCTATTTGATAATTATGATCATTTGTTTGCATATTACTATATAGTATCAAGTATTTCTCTCTAATACAAATAATGTGCACTCAGTTATATAGTTTCCAATATTCCTTTTTAATACTAATGATATTCAGAGATGTATTTGACCCATAGATGGGACCCTAAATTACCATTCCAGTCAGAGTGAACCAGAGCATAATGGCAATGAAGAGGTACTTCACACTCTCTAAATCTTCATAATTGGAACCTCACCACTAGATGCAATTTAATGTCATACTCAGGACACCCTATTTTTTGGGAGGTGAGGACTAAACCTTCTTCAAACTATACAGTTGGCATGACAAGGCAGACAATTTATTAAGGAATATATGTATGAGGATCACTAAATAAGTTTCCAGACTTTTTTTCGTATTGGCACTTTTATTGATAGTACACACATGAAACTTGAGTCCCCTTCGAAATAATCTCCTCCAGCTGCAATGCACTTGTTGTACCATTCCAACAGGCCCCATGGAAGTCCTCTTGTGTGAGTGTGTCAATGACCTTTGTCACAGCCTCTTTCATCTCCTCAATTGTCTCATAACGACAGCCTCTGAGCATAGGGAATAACCATTTTTGAAATTCACCAGCTGTGACAATCAGGCTTTAGTAGGGTGTATTCCAATTCCTGCTGTAGCTGTTTATTTGAACCTGAAATCATAAAAATTGGTCAGTCATCTCATAAGATGTATAACAATAACATACTGAATTTTCAAGAGTCTATGACAATTTTAAATGCCTGTACAAAGCAGTCTGGAAACTTATTGAATGCACCACATATGCTTGTTTATCATTTTATGAAAAATATACATTGCAATCATGAAAAGAAAACAATTAACATAAAACTAAAACAAAAATCTTTTTATTAAGAATTTATTGAAAAGTAATAAAATATTTTTATTAAGAAAATAATTTGCAAAAATACAATGAAAATTGTCAAGTGGCTCATTTATTTTTTGTCAATAAAATCAAGTTTTTTTTTTTCAGAGTTGCTTGTTTGAAATTCTAAGACCACAAATGTAAAATAAGTTCCTTTAATTCTTTAATAATATTCCTAACTCTACAAAATCATTGAAGGTGTATAAACATTAGAAAAATTGTTTCTTATTCTAAAGTATTAAAGTAAATACTCTTTTTAAAGAAGACCATATTTTATATAAGATAATTTATCTTATTTCTCAGGTAAAAATGTGAAGCGAGTATTTCATTTGCAAAATTGTTTTCTATGGAAAAATGATCATATCTTAAAGTCAATTAGAAAAATATTTCCATATATATATATATATATATATATATATACATGTTAGTTTCAAGTTTATTATCAAAATTAGGCCAACATAAAAGCATACTAAATTTCAGGATCTTATATCTATCTTTAGCTTTCTATAAAAAACATCCTTTTAAATTAATATTAATATCTTTTCAAATCATTTATAATCTAGAAGTACAGCTTTGTAAACTATTTTGGTAAAATCATATCAAATGTTAATTCTGGAAAATAGATTTTTTAAGATTTAGAACTGAATACAATACATTTTCCTGTAAGTTATATCTTAGAAGGCTTTGATTGATTCTTATGATATTTTATATGTTCACTAGCTCATAAAAACTGACCCTTCAAACTGAAATTGACAGTACATAAAAATATGATTGTGAAAAATTTATATTGTAAAAATATTAATTTTCGTATGCAATTCTAGGATAAAATGACCAATATGATCTTATTGTTTCTTTGATGAATGTATATTTATTTCTAAACAACCTGGGCTTTGATATTTACATCCTTTAAATATTTTTATACCAAACAGTATTGATATAGACATTTATGTATCTGGCAGTAAGGAAAATATAAAAACCTGAGCTTAAAGAAGAGAAGAAAGCAAGGCTTAGATTATAGCCGGATTTTGGCCTTTGATCCAAACAAAAGTTATTAAAAATAACAAGCTTAGCAAGTGAACAGCTTGCATTTATGGAACAAGAATGATAAACATGATAGAAGCTGCTAAAGTCTTCAAGAAGCATTAAAATCCTCTCAACTCTATAACCTGAAAATAGGCCATATGCTATAAAGCTTCCTACCAGTCAACATTTTTAATGTATATTTGTACTTTTAGTAGATATTCTAAAGTTTCAACTTTTTGTTTATAACTTTAATTTGTCAACACATATCTACATATGTGCTTTAAAATTATATTATTTATTTATATAAAACTTCTTTAATGTTGAATTTTGAGATTTGTTATCAATGTGTTTTTTTTTTGTGAGGTGCAGGGATTCATTTCTTATCGTGTATACTTTGGAAAGATCATAATAATTGCCTAATATGAATTAATGAAAAAAAGCAGTAAGGCTTGAATTATTATCTTCTTATTTATCATTAGAATCATGAAGGCAAGAAACAGATGATATCCCACAGAAACTATAATGGATGCTGATTATGCCGATGACATAGTGCTTCTTGCAAATGTACCTACCCAAGCTGAATCATTGCTGCATAGCCTGAAGCAAGCAGCAGGTGGCATTGACCTCCATGTAAATGCAAAAAAAATGGAGTACTTTTGTTTTGATTGAGGAGCCATCTCTACTCTAAATGGCAATCCTCGTAAATTAGTAGACAAGTTCATTTACTTCGGCAGCAGCATCTCATCTACTGAAAGGGATGTCAATATGCACCTAGAAAAGGTGTGGACTGCTATTGATAGGCTATTGATCATATAGAAGTCTGATCTATCTGATGAATTAAAATGGAATTTCTTCCAAGCTGCAGTTGTGTCAATACTACTGTACAGATGTACCACATGGATGCTGACATAATGCATAATGAAAAAGCTAGACAGGAATAGCACAAGAATGGTATAAGCTATATTGAACAAATCCTGGAAGCAAAACCCCCAGAAACAATAGCTGTATAGCCAATTACTTCCCATCTCTAAAACCATCCAAGTAAGACAAAGAAGACACATAGGACACTGCATGGTGAAGCAAGGATGAACTTATAAGCAACATTTTCCAATAGAAACCTTCACATGGATGTGCCAGTATTGGGCAACCAGCAAGAACTTACCTAGAACAGCTCTATGCAAACAAAGGATTGTAGTTTGGAAGACCTTCCAGGAGCAATGGATGATAGGGATGGATGGAGAGAGAGAATCAGAAATATCTATGCTAGCAGTAGGACTTGATGGTGATAATGATGATGATGATGGTGGTGATGATGATTTATGATTATCCTGACATTAAGAAAATATTAAAGTGACTGAAACAAATGATAATCTGAAAGTACTACATTTAGTGAATGTGGAGAATCAAATAAAACTTCCTATTCTAATGATTTTCTTTTTTCCTGGGTTTGATTTGCTGATGTCTTGGATTGTTGTATTTGAGAATGACATCCTTTTTGATCACCAAAGCTGTGCATTATTGTAATGCGCTATTAATATGCTATTAATATGTTGACAATAAAAGTCTGCGACGATGATCTCACTTTGATCCAATAACTCATAGTGGATGATACTTGTCATGTGCCCCAGATGTATAAGCAATTTAGTTTTGATGAGGGAAACAGTTTGTCAAAGAGTAATATCTATTGGCTTTTTACATTTGTTATCAACATACAGAACTATTTCTCATCTCTTGTACCTATTAAGTGAAAAGAAAGGTTTCAATTCCAGTTCAGCAGATTCTAGTAAATAGTAAAACATTGTAGCAAATGGTCTGGTGAGAGTTCATGGGGAAGCCCAGATTCCTTTTGATTTATTTAATTTTTGTTGTTTTTAGATATTTGTGCAAAGTTAAATATGATAAATTGCACATTTCTGATAAATCTTTGCATCAAGAGATGTCTTCAAAAGATCATTATTCAAAATGGTTGGTCTTCTAGATCAAAGCCTATTAAGAAGATCAGTCATCCTTTTTAAACTTGCTCAACCATCACTGGCATTTTTGCACTGTCACTGCACCTGGGCACAAAGAACAAATATTCTTTATTGTTTGTGTGGTATTATTCCTTTTATGATATTCATAAAGCATGTAATGCAAATATGACTCATTAAAGTCTTTGCCTCCTATGACATTAAATGTTGTATCAACTATAAATGACACACAGCCTAAAAGAACTAACCTAAATCTAAGTTGCGATTTTTTAGCTTTTTTCTTTATATGCAATAGAATCCATTTCTGGATCCGGTGAATATAAATGTTGTCTAAACATTTTTTTGTCTCATATTAATGAATATATCCTGCTAGGTAGTCTCTTAATACAGTAGGATATAGACAACACTCTCAAAATATCTAAATGAAGCATTGAAAATCATTTCCACCAGCTTGAATATATAAGGGATGTCCAAAATGTTAGGTACAAAAATTTACTAATTCAGCCTGTTTATAACTATATAAATGAATCATTGTTTATATCTTACCAGAACTACTTTGCTACTTTTACACAGTCACTATTGACACTCGTCCCATCGATACCCTGGTGTATAAATATTCTCCTGAAAGAACATAACATCAAGTCAATTATTAAGTTTATTGCTTTAGGATTCAACAAAATGATATCTAACATCTTGTATGGTTCCATGAAATACCACCATATAATAAAGTTTGCACTTTCTATCATCTTCAATTAAAGCTTTAATACATTCAATTTTGTCAACAACAAAAGATAATATTTCATGCATTGAAACTTTGTTTTAAGATGATAGATGGTGCAAACTTTATTATATGGTAGTAGAATAGGATTTTTAAAAAAATTGGTGATTCATAAAATCATTCACAAGAAATTAGGATATTAGAAAATGTCATCTTATTGGGTATGAGTCAATTGGTGTTTCACATAAATAAGAAAACCTGGAAAATCCTATTGGCTGCTTTTTATCAATAAAAATAAGTGTCCTAATCCTTCTAAACTCTACTGAAACTTTTCCAGAGAAGATTGTTTTCTAGCACCTGTTGGGTAAGGGAAGGGTTAAGTGTTAAGCAAATGAAAGGGGACTGAAAAAATAGGACAATGACCATTCACTCCCTAGTTAAGTTCAACAAAAACAAACCTATTGGATCTTATCTTTTGGGGCTGGGTTGACAGATTATTTTTGCAAGATTCTTATCAGCCATTAATTTTTAAATGTCACTCAAGGTTAGCTTTTCTCATGCTACACAAATGTATGACATCCACTCACTCTTTGCTGAATTCCATGGAAGACTGTATTTAATTTTTTTCACTTCTGATGTTTTAAAGTATCAAATCAGATGATTGGTGGAGGGTTACCTTAGTACATTCCTTTCTAATATAGCATATCCTCTTGTCTGAAGGTAATGCTGTATAATTGTATATATAATGCACACAAAAGTGGCATATCAATAAACAAACATCCAGGGAAAATGGAAACTGTAAATAAATTGCTAAATGCTTACTCCTCTGCTTACTGTTAAATATCCATTCCTCTTTTAACATATTCTTAAGTATCATTGAAGAAAAAGATCCAAGTGAAATGGATCCAAGTAATCGCTTTCACAGCGGTCTCCCTTTATTCAGTATCGTGCTCGCAGAACTAATCTCCACAGAAAAAAAAAGAAAAAAAGAAAAAATTTCCACTCTGTACGATGTCGCCATTTCTCTCGCACGTGGTATTTTTATGCTTGGCCGGTACGTGCACTTTAAAAAAATTGCATACGTTTCTATCGTAAATTCTTCTCACTCGCGACCGCGTTTTATTTTAAATTGAGGTGTTAAGGTGACCATGTTTCGTTTTCTCTCTCTAGAGCGTACCACTCATTTTGCACGCCAGGCATATACATACTCGCTTTGGCACACGGGTTAAGTCATCTTCTCTTCTACTTTCTTCTCTGATCTCCTGATCATATAGATGACACGGAAATGGCGGTCGCCTTCGTCGTGTGCTTCGACGTAAATAGGATAGGATCCGCCTATCTCTTTTCCTGTTGTGCCTACTTGGCCCCTCTCGTTCTTGGCATCATTATTGTCGTCTTCAGGGTCCCTTTCCTCTGGTTCCCCAGATGAATCGTTTGGCTCTACACTGAAAAACAATGGTGCATCTGAGTCACTCTCAGACGCCTTATCATTGTCATCAAGTTCAAACGAAGCAGATCTCTGTCGCGGCGTACCATTGACGAGAATAGAATGTGGGCTATTGACCCCTGTAACCATTCCTTTTTTTGAATCGTGTGGAACATCGACCATATGGGATCTTTACCCACATCGCATCTCTTACTTTGTAGATTCCAGGATCTGTGTGTTCACTTGGTGCAACATCGATGCCCTTTATACGAGCTTGATACATGTGTACTGAATTGGTTGGTGCTGTTGAAACTATTATGTCATCTTTCGGAGTCACGTTGTACCAATATACAGCCTCCATTATTGAGCACTATGATCTCGCAGCCATGCACTTGATGGTACGGTGAAATCTCTGTACTATTCCATTACCCGAGGTTACGTAGGCGCACCGAAATCTCATCCGGATGCCCCAGACCTCAGGGAATTTTGTGAACATCTCTCCACAAAATACTGTACCATTGTCAGTAACTAATTCAACCATCGGTCCTCTTTAGTAGAATACAGTCTCCAACAGCCAGATGACACTGGCAGAGTCCTGGCGTAGTAACGACCTTCAAGATGACAAATCGACTGGGACCGCAAACTATTAGCGGTAAGTGGGTCACAACCATTCCGACCCTACTTTAATCCATACGCACGTCTAGGTACTCATCTTCCACCATCTTCCAATGCACGGGAGCTGGATCTATAGATTGAGACTTGTCGCAGTTTCTGGCTACTTCTTGGACTGCTGTTTTAGGGACCCCGGGGCTGATCATCCTTATAAAGTACAGAGTATGCTTCACGCTGGGGTGTCCACTAACTTGATGGATGTTTCGTATACGAATAGACTCCAGCCCGTTTGAAGGGGCAGCTACCGACAGTGCTAGGGGTTCTATCTTTTTCCGGCTTTCATCCAGCCATTGCTGGGTTATTCTTGTGAATTGATCAGTTCGGTTCTCATGGGATTTAATAGGCATTATATCGATCTCCACTCCATATTCTGAAGCCAATTCCTGATCCCTAATCAATATTTCTGACGCTGCTTTGGTGCGGGCCGTCGTCTTCTCGGATAAGGTGTCAGAAATCCAGTGGTGCACACATGCCGAGTATGTCCGCCGGTGAATCACACTTGGTTTCCGTGGCAGTGCCAGGTTAACACCCCTCAAAACTGCATCAAGCTCTGCCAGATTTATGTGCCTATCCTCGTGCACCGGTTGCAACCAGCTTGAATCCTCAGTTATGGACCCACCGCTTTCAATGACAACCGGTGGCAAGAGAGCTTGCATCCACCCACATGGTAACGTCTTGTCCGTTCATGCACCAATCACTTCGGGATGGGTCTGCCTGAGATGCTCTTGAAATGATTTCCGCCAGCATTCGATGCAGAAGAGGGTTTTGTGTTTCATCGTCCCATCCAGTTGATACAGCACTCGCTCTGAACTTAACAAACGCAGCTTCTACTCGGAACCAGTCACACACTGGTAAGTACCCTTGTCAATTTCCCACAGAGGGAAAAAAATGCTCCGACGTGTTAATACGTTGGGTGCCGTCGGAAGCTCAACTTCACATCACCATTGTAGTCTTCCGTGCTCCTCCCAGACATGCAAACCTAACACAGAAGTGCCATTCCTCAGCAGTTCAGGGTCTTTGCTGGTCAATCAAAATTGCTTAAGATGCGCCTTCACACAGGTCGCAGAACACATACTCTCATTGATGAATATATTCTCGATGTATGAAGAGGTAGCGCTGTTGACGTATTCGTCCTGTCCGACCATGGCCTTAACGATGGACTGCATTATCTAAGGTGCCATGTTCAGTCCAAATCTCAAGCGGGTGAGGCAACATCTTTGTGCCTTAATCTTCACCGTTTGGAATAGCCACAAAGACTAGTCAACTTAAATTTGTTTGTATGCCCAGCGCAAATCCAATAAAATGTCATTCGACCCTTGCTGTCGCCACTCACTCAACTTTTAAGCGCACAAGTCTGCACTGGGTGTGTACGCATCCACGAGTGCATTGAGTTCACGGTGGTCCATGACAAGCCAAACTTTCTACTTGTTCTCCTGCCGTACGACCATCAGCGGAATTAGACCCTTCGGGTACAGGAACAGCCAGCCGTTATTTATCCAGGTCTGCATCTCGCGATCGTACTCTTCTCGAAGCTGTTTCGGATCGGAATATTCTACTAGCCTGTTTTTTAGTGTAGCTGGCGACCGGTTGCCGGACCACTTCCAAGACACAACCCAGATCCTCCTGTTCAGGTCATACTCCGCATGAAAGGCTCGTTAATGGTAATGGCTGCACACATAGGTCGGTAAAGTTGAAGAAAGTTCACAGTCCCATCACTAGTCACATACTCCCCACCAAATTCTTGATGGCGTCAAATCCGAGCTACATTTCGAACCTAAGTAATTTATCGTCCACAACCAGAACTTCAATACTGAGAGGACGCCTGTTGCTCACGTATTGTTGAACAAGTCCTACCCCAGAGTACTTAAGGGTCCTTTCACTAACAGTGAACACGTCCACTTCTTTCTTCTTCCAAGAGTGACAAAGTGGTCTGTTTACGAGCGACTGCGAACAGCCCATGTCTAGTAAGGCTAGACTCCTAATCCCATTGATCCGTACAGCAATTGTGGGCAGCGCCACCTTTATATGGGGCTCAGGGAGTAAGCTAGCACTGAGGCCTATTCCTCTGACTTATTTTCTGGACAACTGCCGGGTGTATAGCCCACCACGTCGCACTTGTAACATCTTATCCGAGGTTTCCACCTTCCGGTGTGTGGTCCTTTGCAAAATGATTGGAACCGTTGCAATGATGGCATGATATGGAAACACTTGGATCTACGGTAGGATGCTTCTTCGTTTCATCCGCCAGGTAGTCTTTAACCAGGGCAGATATGTCGCCCAGTGAAATGCTCATCAGTCAAGGAACCATCTGTGGCAAAAGCTATATACAGCGCAGACCTTATCTGGTTGAAATCATCCTTTTCTTCTTCTTTAAGCTGATAGACAGCAAACGCACCATCCGTCAGCCTATGCGCTCTAGATGTTTCATTTGGCACATCTTACAGACCAACTCAGCTTTCTCCATTCACTCGATCACTGATGGTCCAGATGCAGAACCGTCGAACTCAGGGATGAGTTTGAGGTCAAACTTCCCCTCTGTCATTTTCGCCGAAATAGATTTAAAAAAAACAAACAAGTGAAATGGATCCAAGTAATCGCTTTCACAGCGGTCTCCCTTTATTCAGTATCGTGCTCGCAGAACTAATCTCCAAAGAAAAAAAAAAAAAAAAAAGAAAAAATTTCCACTCTGTACGATGTCGCCATTTCTCTCGCACGTGGTATTTTTATGCTTGGCCGGTACGTGCACTTTAAAAAAATTGCATACGTTTCTATCGTAAATTTTCCTCGCTCACGACCGCGTTTTATTTTAAATTGAGGTGTTAAGGTGACCATGTTTCGTTTTCTCTTTCTAGAGCGTACCACTCATTTTGCACGCCAGGCATATACATACTCGCTTTGGCACACGGGTTAAGTCATCTTCTCTTCTACAATCATTCCACTTATGTGGTAAATACAAAATCTGACACAGGGTCTAAAATTGGTGGGGGCTGGTCTACGTTATCCCATCTTTAACTTGACTAATTCCATTCATTGCCCCAAAACTATATTTTTCCTTTCGCCATAACATCACACTTATTCTGAAAATCCTTCATGCTACAGTCACCAAAATACACCTGTCACTCTATTAGAGTCTAAACTATTCCCATGTATATATATTGTAAAGGAGAAGAGATGATTGAAATTTAATCTACAAAAATAAAACCCAAAGAAATATGAAAGATAAAAAAATAAAAGAATATTTACAATTAGAATTGAAATGTTTGTTAGTATGGAACTTCCTCGCTTATTAATATGGCCAGCAAAACGAGTTAAAAGGTCGAAAGAAATTGGTGAGTGAAGTGAAGAAGAAAAAAATCGAAAATACTCTCACATTTCCAGAGAACTTGGATCTTTGTCATATAATTAGTTTGAAAAGGGGTAATTAAAATGGAAAAGACTAGATAAAATAAAATGCGGCTAAAGTGCTTTCACACTCTATCGGGACCTTCAGTTAAGTGTAGAAAACATTGTTACATCATCAGTTTATGCTATAATTGACGAACCTGTCAACACTTCATTGCCACTTTTTTTTATTCACCTGTCTCTAATTTCATTCATAAGGTGATTCAAATAAAATATTTTATTTAAAGATTAAATTATCGGATAGGAAAAAATGACTAGCCTTTAACTTGAAAAATAAATTAAAAAAATCCGTTTCTTTTTCAGCAGGGATTGTTTTTTAAGATAACCTTATCATCTTAGATCAAAGGCCAACTATTTGTTTGTTTAGCTTCCCTCTTCTACACACACACACACACACACACACACACACACACACACTAAGCAAAAATAATTTAAATCTTACCACCCACAGACATACTTTAAAATTTACGGGTGGCTAAAAGAGCACACATATTTCCAACATTTCTAAAAAGAAAAAATTGATTAAAAAAAAAATAATGAAATACTTACTTTTATCGTAAAAATACTGACGTTGTTTAGCCTAAAGAAATGATGCAAAACGAAACAACAACAAAAAAACAAGTTTGTTGGTACCATTAACTCACACTTATTATCTCTTTAAACAGCAAAAAAAAAAAAAAAAAAAGAAAAAAAAGTAGAACTCAAGGAAGAATAACCAAAATGAACACAAAAACAATAGGGTCTTCCGTTTATTTCTGAAGGCAAACATTGTTCTTCAACAATAACAATTCAAAAATCTCATTAAAATAAAAAGTTATGGTGATTGACGTTCATGAAGCCCTCCTTCGATTATTAAAATTTAGTGTTATATAATATTAGAAGATTTTGAAAATTTTGAATACCGTGTTAGAAAAAAAGAAGCTTTTTAAAGCATTAAAAAGGCTAAATTATTTCATCGCATAAATCTCTTAAAAATAATTTTTCTGAGAAACTTTTTTTCCTTTGTATTTCAAACGATTATAGTATATATTAATGAAAAAAGAAAGTAAAAGTTTTCCAAGCAAAGTATTGCATATTTTGTACTTTTTATTTAAGAATTAATGGAAATTTTACCGAAAAAATATCGTTAAAAATTAAAACTAAATTTCTGATACAGTATAACCCGGATATAAGAGTATAAGTATATTTCTCTTATATCCGGGTTTGGTCTAATTTGTTTAGGTAACACAGGCTCTAATTTGGGACCATATAAAATATTTCTTATATTCGAGTTTTTCTTATATCAGGGTCTCTTATATCCGGGTTACACTGTATAATATGAGTAGTAGTGAGAGGGTGCACGTAAAAATGGTTACATAATAAAGTCTCTGATTGATTGTTTCTAAAATGTAAACCCTGTTTTCGTTCATAATTTTCATTATTTCGGGAGGTTGAGAAAAGTTATTGGGAGTTTATTTAATGTTTCTCCTATTGAATGCTCTAAATATTATGACGATAATATTAACCTATACTCAAGTTTTTTTGCGTGTTGATATAGGCTGGGGTATTTTTACAAATCGCACTGGTGGTGTCTAATATTCTGGCGCATTTTTTTTCCTTTTTTAACTAAAGACAAAAAAGAAAGCATAATTTTTCTGAAATGGGTTGGCATGTCTTTTCAAAAACACAGAATTCTTTACTTAACTTGTAGTGTCCAGAAAGAATTCAAAGTCAGCTTCTATCACAAGGCACAAATGCGCAACAATCACCACTGTTATACAACAAAACTCAAAATCTCTCCTGATTTACAAATTCACTAATTCAATACACCCACTCACCAGCAAAACAAATTAAAACACTCGAGAAGAGAATCCAATATATTTGGTTAAAGGAAGCTAACATCAACCGGATGTTGACTCAACGGTAGTTACCAACACGGTGAATTAAACATGTCCCTGCGCATGTAGGGTCAACGCAGCTTCCGGCTGAAAAACTAAATTAACAGACTATTAAAAAAATCCTTTTTCAACCAATCATAAACTTCCCCCCAAAGTTTTTCAGAGCCGATTTCGATTCAAACACGGTTATAAAATGGTCAACAAATTGGCAGTCGACACCGGGACTGGTACCAGAGAGAATCTTCATGCGTCACATTTTGGACAAGATCAAAGACAGCCGACAGCTTAATAACCTGCATCGCATCACCACGCCGTACACAACCAAGTTATCATGTAGCGGTTGTGTTAGGCTGCGTGAAATTAGTATTCAACAAAACAAAAAAAACAAAACAAAAAAAAAACACCAAAGGTGTTGAAATGAAGAACCGAACTACATAAATTGAATTGAAGAATATAAGAAGCATGTATTTATTAACGAGCAATAACGAAAGTGTAATGCAACTAAGAGAAACATGCAAAGATTTGTTTCTACAAAAGAGTGTTTAAACGGAAAAGTCTGTTCATGGGAAAGTGTCCGTTTCTGCAAATGAGTGTTCAAATGGATAGTTCTATTCATGTGAAAGAGTTTGGAACAGAATTTGTGTAAAAACAGTGTTTGAGAAAAGTGTGTTTGTGGGAATCTTTGACAAGATGTGGTGTTACATATTCAGTATTCAATATACTTAGGTGAAAATGCGTCCAGTGATCCACAATGGTAGTAGTAATTTTTGCAGCGGGGAAGAAGCAGCGATAATAGTATTTCTCATACTACAAAGTATGTAGAAATACGTATGTGGGTGTGTTCAGTGATAGTTGTATTTTAGCGGCTAGAGAATATTTAGTTAATTTCAATAACCCAAAGTAACCAGCTTGGTACTTTGCTGTTTCGAGTTTGAATTTGATTCTCATAGTCATTGCTTTTGAGTTCAGCATGTTGACGGTCAAAGATTCATGTGGAAATTATGACTGAAGTGCCCGGCGAAGAAAATGTTTTCGTGTATTTATAAGATTTTTGGCTTGAAAAGTGGATCAACTTAGGTGTTGTATTTTAGGCGGGAATCAAAGTATAAAGTGGTCTTTGGACCAGTCGAAGTTGGGCTAATTGTATAAAATTTCCACCTAAATTTTACACAAAATTTAACTGTTTGTGCTTCTAGCTGAGATATAGTTATTCATAAAAATACAAAACAGACTTACACCCATTCGTCTCCTGACCCCTATCTGCTGGAAGAAGAAAGCCAGTATCTTTTCTAATCCACCAACTTCTGTTTATTTGAAATAAACAAAATTAAACCCAATCCTCTCGCCCGTTGTCACTTCCAACTATAAAGTTGTCTATACCGACAATCTTTCGCCGAATTCCGAAGAAGACAACCTGCGTCCCTCAATTGTAATCCTGACTTTAAGCTGATGATGAATGAAAAAAACAAGAACCCGAGGAGAGAACTCACCATCATAGAATCCCTTCGAACACGTCGTCCAAATCTCAACTCTCAAAGTGCCGAGTAGGCAGAGAAGCATTATCAAGCGACAGAACCACATTGCTCCAGAAAGAACTGGCTTCGAGGACAAAGAACTTTTCATGACACATGCGTATTTTGCCTCCAACTTAGTGTTAGTAGTCCTAGCTCACCTCGGTCTATACTTGGATCAAGGAAGACGTTCCAATTACCCACTCAAATAACCCATCCCGATAACCTTATGAAAAGATTTTTAAAAATCCGGTTAGTTCACTTGGGGTATTTGATTGTATAAACCTCAATGAAACGAAACGCCTTATCCTTTATGATAGCATCCAATACGCAAAATCTGCCCGCTGGATCTGCAAAAAGAAGTGAATACATCGCGTTTAAAGATCTGCATACCAGTCAAGAGATATATTATGCACGGCTGTGAAAGTGTACTTAAAATGGGCTGTAGTTCATACACAAATGCCTTTCACAGTTCCTTTAATAAAAGTGGGTCTCTTGTAAACAGTATATATCTGCCCAGTAGCACTGAATGATACAAACGAAGCTATGCTTTTTAGACTCTGATCTCAAGCCTTGGGCATTTATTCGGACTAATCTCAAGTATACCATGATCATTTACAAATGTTGCGTTTCTGAACTGATCATGTCTGGTATCATGATGCCAACGGTCTGGTATGGATTACATTCCTTGCTTTCATAAATATTACTTCTAATGGCCGCAAGGTGGCATGACCAAAGTAGCATTATGAAACGCGTGGCAAAATCGAAACGCTTCGTCTTCGTTCCTTTTAAGTCAGCCGGCGGCTGTGGCTGACAGCTGCGTGTGGGCTGAGACGAACTCAACATACTATCCATACGGGTGCGCCCCGAGTGAGTGATATTGAACGTTTCGTCGGACTCGCTTGGTCTCAGAGCACCCCGCCTCCCAAGCAATACCTGATATGCAGGGCTAAGTTCATGGCTTGTCGTCTGAGGCACCTGAATATGGGGAATGCCGAAGGGAACAAGCATTTTTTTTGTTTAACCACGCGTGAGTTTCGTTTCGTGCATGGCTCCTCACCATAAAATGGCCTTGTGCCGCATTCTGACTTGGTAGGAAGTCGGTTAAATACTGTCTTCGTTCTTGCTTCGACAACCCAAAAGCATGCTCAGGTATGTACATCTCTCGATAGTGGGAGGTGGGGAACTCTTGTTTCTATAAACTTCATGTTATACTACGCACGGCACTATGCTTTGACGTAAGTCTTCATACGACAACTTTCATTCTTTAAAGGACTCTTCAACTACTAGATAGAACTTTCTCTTCATAATGCACTCTTAGTATTTCATGTAATTACTGTATCCTTTCCATTAAGTTTGCTCAAGCAATGAATATGTTGGTGTCAATTCATTGTGAATTGTTTTGTATTGTTTGGTCCAAAGAAATATTAAGGCATAATACATTTCCTCTGCTACAAGTGTCCGAATTGTGTTCCTCATTCTTTAATAATTGTGTCGGTGAGTTTTGGTACTCAGATATGACAACAATATGAAGACCAACCTTCAAGTCGTCGATACCAAAGCTCACTCAATCCTATCCCACAGATCCGTATCCCATCTTATTAGTGACGGTATTATTGTGAATGAGATTCCTGACATCTTGCGGGGAAAGGTAGTTTTAGAGCCTGATGCAGGGAGGAGTTTATACAAATAGTATCTCCCTGCAAGAGTAAGAGAGAGAGAGAGAGAGATATAGATAGATAGAAAGACAGAGAGACAGACAGAGACACACGCACACACATATACACTCACAGACGAGCCTGGTCTTCACCTCAGCAGGTCTCTGACTCGACCTTACCCTTATAGGACTTTACACTCCTATAATTTAATTTGGGCGGTATGCCACTTGTTCCCACAAAGATGGCGGACGCTCAATGTTCAGTCTCGGGAAACCATTGGCCAGGAGGACCACGTGATATGCTTACAACTACGTCGGCGCGCGAAAATTCAAGTCCTGCGTCTTGAGCCACTGATAAGACGATTTTTTCTATAAATACGCTGTCTTAAAACACATTCACTCTTTTTTACGAATTTTCGTCGTAGCGGCAACACCTTCTCTTTGACCAAAATTCATCCGTATCAGCAACAGAATGCCTCGCAGACATTATTGTACAAGAACTATGAGACGCTTTCCCGTCTTTAAAAAACTACCGGTTTCTAATCATAGAAAAAAGACATTTTAATTTTACAATTCTTTTTGTAGTTTAGTTGTGTTACACACACACACACACACATACACACACGAGCTCACACATATATATATACACACTATCAGTATGTTAGAGTTAGTTATGTTTTCATGTATTAATGTAAGTTTTGATATTATAGAATATAAATTTGTTTTTGTTCGTTCGCCTTGTTTTAAATGTTCATTTTGTCCACGCCGTTTTACAACCATTATCTATACCGCTTCATTTACATACACACTTCACCCCACAAAATGGTAACCCCTACTTAGAACACACAACCAAAATATAAAAATAAATTAAATATACCCACAGCACGTGGAACTCTTTCTACACTACCTCCTAAACATTTGAAACCTTACTTCTTGAGAGAAAACTCAACCACAAATGTTAACCCAACGACGTAAAATGAGCATACAAAATTTCCTAAACATTCGAAACATTTAAGAATATATTTCACTCATTTCGAAGACAACATGAAAATTCTATCACGGCGCGTGAACTTTTGGAAATAAGAGCGGCGAACACATGCAAATTCTTTAAATATCTTATTAAAAAATTTCATATAAAACAATTACATGCAAAAATTTAAACAAAATTTTCCAAGCTAAAACTCCTACACAGAAACAGGACGGCAGAATTTATTTCACAGCACACGAGGAGAGGAATTTTGACACGAGGCATATTTCTTCACTTTCCCCACTACCAAAAATCAGGCAACCTTTCAACTCTTTTGACTTGCCCACCCAATCTTACTGGCCACCAAAGACACTATCTTCTGCTGCTACCAGACTGGTCAGTAGACGATACACACTTCTTTTACTACTACCAAACTTGTCATTGGGACGACATTCACAACGACAAGGAAGAACAGGACTACGCGATATTCTCCACCAGCCAAAAAAATTTCCCGACATTTTCTGAACAAATACCAACAAAATGCAAGCCAATTCACTTACTATCTTCATGATTCGACAAACTATCCGTGAGTGTCAGAGTGACGAAGCCAAAAAGCACCCACCGGATACAATGTTATCAAACAAATCACAAAAACTAAGACATCTGAAAGTTTGATTTTACGAAAACGAAGACAAGCAAATCTTCAAAAAAATCAACACGAATACTCAGACGTCCAACAACTAAAAACTCCGAAGGAAACTTGTTCCAAGCTGACGCAACATTCCATCACACAACTTTCAATTACGAAAATTTTCAACACAACAGGAATTATGATAGCTATATAATTGTGCACACCAACAAGAAAATTCGAGGCGTTGGTTAATACGTGCCCACGAGCCACGCTGAAACACCGAATTTTTTGGAAAAACACAAACAACTAGCTAGAAATTCACCTGTCACTTCATTCAACTGCACACAACACAACCTCCATGGAATGCTCAAACAAAAGACAGTTTCCACAACTTCAAATATCAACAAATCCTAAAATGAGCCTAACACAAGATACGTAAGACATTATTACAGCGAATTGAGTTAAACACTGAGTACTTGCTGTTCTACTCACAAAACAGCACTAAAATTTCACCTTGTGCCCACAAGGAATGCCAAATAAAGTGCGAAGTAACTCCCACGCTAAAAAAAAAAAAAAAAAAAAAAAAAAAAAAACACTTGCATTCATAAAGTCAACAGTCACGTAAATATTGCCTCCACGTTAGAGAACATATTGAAAAATATTTTCAATATTTATCAATCTGCGGGGGGGCATATAGGACTTTACACTCCTATAATTTAATTTGGGCGGTATGCCACTTGTTCCCACAAAGATGGCGGACGCTCAATGTTCAGTCTCGGGAAACCATTGGCCAGGAGGACCACGTGATATGCTTACAACTACGTCGGCGCGCGAAAATTCAAGTCCTGCGTCTTGAGCCACTGATAAGACGATTTTTTCTATAAATACGCTGTCTTAAAACACATTCACTCTTTTTTACGAATTTTCGTCGTAGCGGCAACACCTTCTCTTTGACCAAAATTCATCCGTATCAGCAACAGAATGCCTCGCAGACATTATTGTACAAGAACTATGAGACGCTTTCCCGTCTTTAAAAAACTACCGGTTTCTAATCATAGAAAAAAGACATTTTAATTTTACAATTCTTTTTGTAGTTTAGTTGTGTTACACACACACACACACACATACACACACGAGCTCACACATATATATATACACACTATCAGTATGTTAGAGTTAGTTATGTTTTCATGTATTAATGTAAGTTTTGATATTATAGAATATAAATTTGTTTTTGTTCGTTCGCCTTGTTTTAAATGTTCATTTTGTCCACGCCGTTTTACAACCATTATCTATACCGCTTCATTTACATACACACTTCACCCCACACCCTCGTCAAAACACACATTTGTGAAATTCTTGGGGTCCTCTACATCTTTTCCATCAACTAGTTCGTGGAGGACCAGTTACTATTGATGGAGACTTTTTTATTTGCCAAGATGTCTTTTGCTTATTTTGATTTACTCTCTATCTCTTTCTTGTCCAAAAACGAGCTCTGTTGTTTCTTATATTTTGCTACCGGTATTACGGGTATTGGTATTGCTGGTGATGGTGGCAGTGACTGTTCTGGTAAAATAGAAGGAAAAGAGGAGGTGTCTTCCGACCTGGCGGTGTTCATGGCGAAGATGTAGCAGTGTGGTAAGATCTTGGAGCTGGAACTTCTCAAATTTCTTGACTGACACATTTGCTCTGACTTTTGAGTTTCTTTGCATATTGTTGGTATTCTGTGTCTGAGATTCTTTCTGGGACAGAAGCTGTCTCTTATCTTTTTCTCCTGCCAGCCATTCCCTCTTTGCCTCTGTCAAATCAAACACCTTTAATGTTAGCAATGGAGAACTCTTTATGGGAAGTGTTTATTTTTTTCCTCAGCAGACATAGGCTTCTTTATTCTGACAGTAAGTGAGACTACAGAAGACTCCTTTTTCTTCTGGGTGCTTTCTTAGGAACCTTCTCCCCAAAGCAAGAAATGAAGAGAGAACAAGTCTCTCCATAACACCAGGAATTCAGTCTTCTGGTTATGATAACCAGTAACTCACACCTGGCAATATTTAGCCAGAATGGACAGGAAGGCCTTAGCATCAACCATGATGTTGAATCTTCATTCTCTGCTGATACTAGAATGGGAAGTGCCATCTATATCTCCAAACTGGAGCATATGTTACAATGTTCTCCCTCGATCAAGTAGCTTGGAACCGTGTATACTGCTACTGAAGATACTCAACTTGCAAGATGTTGTACTTCTACTGCAGTGTTGTAAGGGCTAAGGTATCTTATTCACTGGGCAACGGCACATCCCAGAAAGGTAGGTAACATCAGCAGCAATTGTTAGCAGCAACTTTATTCCCACACTAAATAACGATTTGCTGACTGTATCTTTTGTTGACTTAATAATTCTACAGTTTTTTCATCAACCAAAGATGGACACTGTTTGTCTTTGTTAGACTGATTATAGCTGATCCTAATAAACTTACATCCCTTCTTTTATAAAACGGGAAATCTGTTTGGCCTGCTGAACTAGCTCAGTGACATTGACTACTACTTTTGGGTGGGGCCCCTCAAGGTTTTAGGTGACTCGTCTTATCATCTGTTTTGATGTTTGTCTATTTGGTGTTTCAGTTTTCTTTTTCTTCTTTTGGATCCTCTTTCTTATATATAAATAAAGCTTTTATGGCAGGACCAATAATCCTGTTTTTTTGGTTGTCCGATAATATTGTCCTATCTTTTTGGCATTAAAAAAGTTAGAGTAATTTGTCAATCTAGGTCTCCTTTTGGGTAAAATCCAGGTAAGTGTGAAAAAGAGAATAAAAAATAGAACAAAATCATCAAAACATTAGAACAAAAGATAATCAAAATATATCACACTCACAAAAAACAGGATTAGCCTAATGTCCTCTATGCTTTTCCTTCTCTGGAAAGTTTATATAGCAAAGAGGGTGGCAATTCAAAGCTATCCCTGATTGGCCAACATATCAGTACTACACTTATGCAAATCACTAATAAAATACATCCACTCCAAACACCCAATTATTAAAAGGGTTTAGTTGCTCACTTATAAAACTCACTAGCACCATTTAGCAGTCATTACTCCAAACCATCACTTACCAAAGGGGATTTAGCTCAACATAAATTTCTACAGCAATTTTATATTCTTGTAATGAAAAAAAGCCATGATCCAGAGTTTCCTTCAAATTACTGTAATGGTTACACTCTGGTGAATCCAGTAGTTTTGCTATGAAAACTTTACTGAACAACAGTATCATTCATCAGATGAATGGTGTTGATATTTATTATTTTACTTAGTCCAGCACACAGGTCTCAGGTTGTAGTACTTGGTGTTACTAAGTGGTCATCCATCTGAGTAATGAACTGGCTTAGTGTTGCTTAACTTCAGTGATCTGACAGAAACTGGTGTTTTCAACTTGATTTGACTGATGCATTGTTATTGCTGAGGCATTTCAGCCAAAGTGTCCATGGCTATATAAAGCAATGTTCTTTCTTTATCAAACAGTCATTTGATCAAGTTGTCTCAGGTGGCATCACTTATTTATGATATAATGCCTTCTTTGATAATGATCAGGTTTCTGATATGCCAGATGTAACACAAGAGACCCATCAGGACATGTCAACTCTTGCTGTAGAAGAAGCACTTATTTTGAAGTATTTAGTGAGCCTTTCCCTAAGCCAAATGCTTACTTCTCAAAATCAGAAAATTTTTCTTGGAATTTCCTTTTGAGAGGCTGTTGTTACTGTATTGTGTCAATATTTTATCTAGGAAGTGTAATAACAGTGGTCTCAAGTCTTGGTACTCCCAAACTGCTACTAGAAGAATGAAAGCAACAAATATGATAATGCATTACAAAAATCTTACAACCTTAAAGGAATCTAGACAGTTATTTCAAGTAATGCTTGATAAGTTGACAGAAGAGGAAATACTGAGAGTCAGTAAAAGATAAGAAAATAACTGTGCAATTTACACACTTTAGCCCCTTCCTTTAAAGAAAGATTTCTTTTAGACTATGGTGGCTGCTCAGCCCCTCTCCAGTACCTTCAGCCAATTCTTCAAATGAAAGTTGTTTTCAAACCCATTACTCAGTTTTGTACACAGTCTGTCACTCCAAACGAAGGAACCCCTGGTGAAGCAACACTTCCACACACTCAACTAATTTCATTATTGTTTTATACACTTCACTTTCTTTGTTTTCTTCTATAATGGCATTGTTCTTTACTACATAGGTGATAATACAGGGTAAGTTGAAAGCACTAGGCAGAGGGAACTGTATAGGAATAGGTTCACCCTCACCCTGCTTGTCTCTGACTATCCAATACAATCTGCAGTTTGACAGGATCTTTGCCAACATTTTTAACTTTCTATTCAAATGTCTGAATCAGCATTTACCAAGACAGAAATGAACAATGAATAAAATATTAGTTTTATTTAAAATAGTTCCTTTAGCATTTAACACATATTTCAGCAAGTTTTCCATTGTTCAGATCACCTGTGAAACTCTTCTTCTGACATTGTGTGAAGATGCACCATCATATTTCATTTACTGGCCTTTACATCCTCAAATCATATACTTGAAAACAAGAACAAGTTGTATAGAGCTATTTTTGGTAAGTATGGTTGGTACTACACTTGCACTAATCGGTGTGTCACCAAAAACTGATGTTCAAAAAGTATCAAGAATTTTTTTTTTTCAAGTTGACACGACCTCATCTTGATGAAATCAAAAGATGCTCAGCTGTACACATGTTAATTCAAATTTTTGATATCTTTAAATAAAAAATTTTAAGTTTCAGCTGCCATACATTTTAATACCACCTTGTATATTGTTCTATTTAAATCTTTGTTTACTATTTAAATCTTTACTAACCGTTTAGATGAATGAAATTCTAAAATTTAAGAAATATTACAGAACATTTTCAGTTTTTTAAAGAATTGAATTTTTTTTATTTACAGAGTTCTAAAACCTGAATAAATGGTAACCCAAAGGTGAATATGATATTTAAGTAAAAACTTTCCTAACTTTAGCAATTTTTATCTGATCATCAAAGAAACATATGGTTTATCATTATCCTAATGGAATATTGTATACTCTTTAATTGGGAGCAGTATTTATTTAAATCAAAAGGAGTTTATAGTAGAGGAATCCTTTCCAATCATCCTGCCATATACTCAGCATCATTTTCTTTCGATTAAAACTGGTTTTTGGTAAGGTTAGCCATGCTACATTTTGTCTCTCAAGATTTCTTGATTTCACATTGTTGTAAAGTATCCACTTTTCATCACCAATCACAATCTGTTCAAACATGGAATATTTTAGTTATGCTTAGATAAAAAAAAGTCATATAAAAATTATTTGCAAACTACACATTATAGTGGCTATCAGATCCAAGATGGTACAAACAATTCTTAAAGCTTGATTTGGATATTTTGAATATATATTTACCTAGATTCTCTGCCACAGGCATGATGTAACATAATGTCAATTTTTAAGCAGAGTATAGTTAGTTTGAATTCAAAGTTTTCTTTCCAGATTAGTTGCCTATCCAGTCAGCCCTACTATTAATCCATAGATGGGGATGGATAATAGGTGGATTCATGTCTTTCCCATGTCTTTCATAAAATAAAATACAAACAGCTTTATCCAGGATTTGAACTTAGTTTGCTGGCTCCATTTCCTTTTATGATTACCCTTACACTAAGTATTGCCTATCTCCTGTATTGCATAACATTGATTATTCTCAAGCATTATCTTCAGTTGATTGCTGTCAACCACAATTCATCTATCCAACCATACAATGAGAAATCTTTGGCTTGAATCTTCATCAAACACTTTTGACACATTTGATCATTTACAGTACCTTCTCCATAAACTTTAGAAATCTTTGTTGTTGTGTTTGAATTACACTTTTACTTTTCTTAAAATAAAAAAAGGCAAAATAAGCCAAATTTTTCATTTTTTTATTTTCTTCAATGTTTGAATGAATAAATAAGTTTTCAAAAATGCATGTTGATATAACAGCTGTCACAATATAATCAAGTGATGTTTTTGAAATAAGTTAGTTAAAACTAAATGCTCCTGTCTTAAAAGTATTTAACAAGAAGAAGAAACAAACTTTTTTTTGGAAATCTAGTTTTGATACTCCTTGAGAATATCAATATATTGTTAAGATGTTTTTAAAACAATGCAGATTAAAAAGTATGTAAAAATAGTGGAATGTAAGAATTTATACTTGTAAATTATTTATAATTGTTTTTTTTTCTTTTTTTTATATATAATGTTTGAATTTAAGAATATCTAAAGTTTCAATGATACCAATATGTTTAATATTGAAGATTTTTTCAACTTGAAGAACATGGGGAATAAGAGAGGAGTCTTCAGTCAATTATTGATGTTAAAAAAAAAGGAAGTACTGTATATACTTGTGCATCAAGTTACTTTTAGTGCTCTAATTTTAGCCTAATATCTTAGGGTTGCACTATGTGAGATACAAACTTTGTGTGTGTGTGTGTAAATAGTTGGCCAAAGCTAGGCCCAGGCCAACTGGTATGCTCACAATTTCCTGCTGCAAAAGTCAATAGTCATTGATAATATCAGATGATATTTGATTATATACAGTACAAATTATTAAATTATGTATTTTTTCAGTTTTACTTTAGAGAGTATTTAAATAATATGATACTATAAATGTTAATTCTTGTCTCATTAGATATTCTTTAATAGATAAATACTTATATGTATGTGTGCTTGCTTTTGTATATAATAGTACTTAAAGATATAAATGCAAGAGACCACAAAAAGTTATTTATGATTAAATTTAAAAAGAAACTTTTCCATTATGATATTGAATAGTTTAAATCTTGATCATTTTAAAGCTTAGCATCCTTTAGAATAATAGGTTTTACAAGTAATAAGTATTACAAAAATATTCTATAGACAAAGATAAAATGATTTTAATAAATTTCTGTTATACTTTGGCATCATCAAGATTCTAGGACAAATGTGAATTTTTCATCTCAAGAACATATTCCTTTTTATAATTGCCCATGCATTCTTCATTAAGTACTGGGCAATGTTTTTTTAATGATGTGGAAATAATAGTCAGATTTGATAAGTATTTTATGTGTTATTTCAGATTCTTTTATATATACAAACATTTTAAGAATTTAATTTGACTAAACTTGATTTTGAATAAATTACAATTAAGTATTTAGTGAGAGGATACATTTTTATTTAAACTATTAATTTTTAAAACTTTTTTATTTATGAGTTATATTTGTTTGTTAAAACTTGAAATTTTATTTTACAGGTTATTATTGCATTCATAATGGAAAGTTGAAGCCTACAGTGGTGAGCAAAAGAAATGAGCCACCCAGATAAAAAATTAATTTGTTTCATTTTTACTAAGAAACTGTAAGTGTTCAACAATGTACTTTCAGGAGTAGGATTTGTGATCATTCAGGACTGTTGTGAAAGTCATACTGACACAGTACACAGAAAGATACAAATCTGTATGCATTATAGGGCATGCAAAAAACCCCGTGGTAAATATCTTCACAGATTAAGATATGTATGCAAATTTCTTATCTTAAATATACTAAATACAGATTGCATGAGTTTTAGAGCTCTTGGCTTGAATTTTTAGTATAGTTGATTTAAAGTTTATAATAGGATGAGTGAGTTTGGAGAAGAGGATGAAAATCATTGAAATGTCAGAAAAAATGTCAACATGAAATTGCCATAATGCTCACAATATCAAGGTGGTCTGTCCAAGTCACTTGGAGGAAGCATGCTGATTTTGGGAGCATTTTAGATGAGAAAAAGACTGGTAGACCAACAAAATTAAAGAGATCAAAGAAAGCTAGATAAGTTATCAGTATCAAACCCAAAATTTACAACTCATCAAATTATGGATGTAAGCAGCATTACTAGTAAATTGTCATTTCACACATAAGAAGAATATAAGGTAAAAATAATGTAAATGGATGTATTGCAGTAAAAAAAAAGAGCCATCACTAGGCTTGAAAATCCAAACAAGAAGACTGGGTAAAACAACGTCTACCTTGGGATAATGAAAATTAGGCAACAGTGATATTTAGTGAGAAAAGTAAAATTCAATTAGATTCTAATACAAGAGATTATGTCCAAAGATCAGATGATACAAACAACAAAAATTAGCATTGAAGACTGTAGAATTTGATGGTGGGAGTCTAATTCTCTGGGGTTATATAAAAAGCAATGGTACATGAAAGTTGATAAAAATCAATGGGATACTGAGCAGCAAAAAAGACATTACTTGGTCCCTCCAATTACCAGACATAGGAGATTGTGAAATATTCCAACATGATGAAGCATTTTACCATGCACCATATGCAACAAACAAGGTTTTTCACAGATGAAGAAACTGAAGTATTACAAGATTGACCTGCCCATTGCCCTGAACGTAACATAAACTTATGTGCAGAGTTGAAAACACATGTATATAACAAAAAACCAAGGAACTTCCAGCAGTTTTAGATTTACTGTCAAGAGGAATGATAGAACATTTCTGATGAAACTATTTTGAATGTGTATTCCTCTATCCCACATCGAGTTGAAGCTGTAGTTTTTACCAACGGAAGCTGTACAATTTTAAACTCTTAGCAACTACATCTTTCTTGATGGTTGCTAATTTAATGAAAATATTTACTAAATTGGTTGGTAAGTAAAGGGTGCTTTTTTATTCACAGTCTGATTTTTAAAAAAAATGGTATTTAAAAAATTTGAACTGGTGCTTTCTTCTAATACTACTAAAATATTCTATTATATATTACATAGTATATATTTATATATTCGCTTGTACCTGTCTAGTATGTTGAAAAGAAATAACATAATTTCATAACATAAGTTTAATTTTATAAGTAAAAAAAAATACTGTCAATGATTATATTTCTGATGCTGAGAGAAATCAAGGACAGAATAAAGGATAAGTTTATAGGTTTGACCTGAGCTTTTGCAAATTAATGCCTATTTATAGCTCTGTTTGTAGAATTTGGCAGTTGTTGCATTTAATCAGGCTTCCACAAAGCAAATATGGGATGTCAATTTGAACTTAGCCTCTTTTCATTTCCAATACATATTACTCGTTGCTGTTTGACATTGAAAGTGCAAGTGCGCTCAGAGATAGATAGATAGATAGAGAGATCAAAAAATACTAGTCAAAATTAATAATATTAGTGATTATGATATCCTGAAACCTATGTAGCTGTTGTGGATTTTACAAGTATCAGTTGGTTTATTTTTAATTTGTTGTACTGATAATATTGTTATTTTGTAACGCTTTAATAGATATAAGATTGATTTTAACACAGTATCTTAATATAACTTCATAACAATATCAGTATTATTTTTATTGAGATGGTGGAATCAATCAGATCTAATGTATAATAGCTGTTAATGTCATTTTCCATTTGATAGACTGAGCTTCCTTAAGAATACACAATTCTTTGATTTGATATACTTAATAAAACAAAGTAGGCTTGAATGGAATATTAGTCAAGACGAAAAGAAGTGCAGAACTAATTTTCAAAAAGATTATATGTTCTTCAGGATTTCTTTAAGCATATTAAGTGATTCATATAAAGTGAATAGATTTCAATAGGATAATAAAAGAATCCGTTTAAAGGAAATAATTTGTATAATTCAAAAAAATATATCATGTTCTCTTTTTTATTTCATATTAAGTTTTAATGAATTTGCCTGTTCAGTTGTATAATCAGATACTAAGACCAATGGGCTTATAAAAACTGAAATAATACAGAATAAAAATGAGTTTTTAACATTATATGTAAAGGTTAGAAAATAGTAAAACAGGAAAACTTTAATGCTTCAAAAGTGCAACTATTTATATTAGTTATTCAGTTCATATGTTTTATCAGTTTTTTTTATAAGAGTAAAATCTGGAGCCCATCAGCCAGACTCATTATCTAAGGTCAGTGTTAATCTTTCATTTATTGTTACTTTTATTGTTCATGTCTTAAGCTGTTCATGTAATCCTGATGGTTCTTGAGAAAGAATTATTAAACTTAGCTAAGTCTAGTACCAGGCTATATGGGAGGAATAGAAGAAGTGCCAGAAGGAGCTTTCAGCCTTGAAAGTCAGCATTCAGCATCCTGATGTTTACTTTAATCTTAATGTGAACTTCCAGCACTGGTGGAAAATATAACTATTTCAGCTACAAGACAAGCTCATATATTTAGTAGTTAGTTATTCTTAAAAGATCTATCACAAAATGTCAATAAGAGACCTTTCCTGAATTCAAGTCCTAGGTTGATTATTATTATCATTATTATTAATATTCACTCATTAGAACTTTTCAAATTAGCGTTAGCCGATGGTTTTTCACTGGAGTCTGAGTGACAGCAAGTCTCCTCAAATCTCCAGGACTCTTCTCGGTATTCTGGCCGTTCTCAATAATGATATCGTTTGGATGGTCTCCACCCATCCGCCAACTTCCAAGTCCTCGAGTCCCTTTAGTAATCCTTTAGTTACTGTTCCAAATGCACCAATTACAATTGGTATAATTGTCACCTGCATGTTCCACAGCTTTTTCAAGATCGAGGTACTTATCCTTCTTTTCACATTCTTTCAGTTTTATTCTGTGGTCAGCCGGGACAGCAAAGTCAACTATTTTGCAAGTTCTCTTTTTTTTGTTGATTATTATTAAGTCTGGTCTTCTGGCTGGGATTACGTGATCCATTTGTATGTTAAAGTCCCATAGGAGTTTATGCGTGGCATTTTCTAGGACAGGTGCTGGGTTGTGAATATACCACTTGTCAATATGGTCGAATTTAAATTTCTTACATATTTCCCAAGGTATCCCCTTGCCGACCCAGTCATGTCTCGCCTTATACTCCCTCTGTGCCAATTTGCTGTATTCGCTTATTATATAATTGATGGTTTCATCTGTCACCACACAGCCTGCATTCGCTATTTTGTTGAGTCTTATCTATTCTCACTTTGATATGATTGGTTCTTAGGGTGCTGTCTTGTGCTGCTATTAGGAGAGATTCTGTTTCTCTCTAAAAGTTTCTTTTTCTTTATTATTATTATTATTATTATTAGTCCTTATACACTTTAGTCAATCCTGTTCATCCATACATTCATATTCCTATCTTTAATTATTCCCTACTCTCAAACCATTCTTTTTATTCATTTCTTTAT
Organism: Sepioteuthis lessoniana; assembly: GCA_963585895.1. Lineage (NCBI taxonomy): Eukaryota > Metazoa > Mollusca > Cephalopoda > Myopsida > Loliginidae > Sepioteuthis > Sepioteuthis lessoniana. Next base: position 73,416,717 of record OY757935.1, read on the forward strand.
CATCATAACCCTTTGTTGAGCTGTAACCAATCTGGTTTTGTTTTGAGTTGAATGTTAATAAAAAAAGAAATTACAACTGTAGAGCTGCTTCAACTAAATTATCAACTCTGAAATGACTATTAATTGTGATATAGTTTGATTTTTTTTATTAGTGCCTTGCTTAAAACTCCCTTTTAGGATGAGAAAAAAACAAAAAGAAAAGGCTTTCTTATTTATATTTTCATTAATCAGTCACACTCTTGTATACACATAGAATACAGAGTGATCTGCTACAGTGCTCTTATTCTATTCAGCATCAATGGCCTGTCTACCTCAAAATCTTATTTTAAAACAAGAATCTACAAACTTTTTTAAGAAGTGGGACAGATATACAATATTTTGGGAATTTGTGGGCTAAGACAAACTCAAAGTAAAACAATTGTATATATAAAATTAACATAATAGTATATTTTAATCATTTATTTAAAACCTTATTAAACAATATTTTCTATTATGAATAAAGATAGACTCTTATTCAGTTCTTGTGTGGTTAAGATTAAACTTGAGGAATCAATGAAAATGATGAAATTCTTTTTTCTGAAATAAAAATTGTCATTTAAAATTTGTACTATCATCAAAATTGACTGTAAATTTTGATCAGTGAAAACCTACTTATGTACAGATTTAGCATGATTCATCTTTGAAAATGTCTTTTTTACATAAATATGTTGTGTCCAGGGCTGAAATTGACATGCAAAAGAGTTTAAAGCTGAATATATTGTTCACTTGGGAGACATTTGTAAAAGTCAGTTAACTTTTCTCTTTGTATTTATCTTTTACCATGTCACCAGTTCTCAAACTGTGGTATGTGAACCTGTAATGGTCCACAAAACTCGTCTCAAGGTGTCTGCATAAAGAGAACCGTTTGAAAAAGATAAAGTAAAAAGATGATTCAAATAAAATCAGTTTTGGAGAAGTAAATTATCTTATTGCAAAATTATAGTAAATATAACTTGGATTAGAGATCCATTCAAGGAAGATTCATAGTGTCGTATGTTATTCATAGATATGTCTAGCTTTAAGAGGATCAAGTTAAGTTCATTGAATTTTACTTGTAGATAATATTCTTCAAACATTGTCTTATAGCTTCAATAAAGAAATACAATGATAAAATTTTATTTTATTTCATGCTGCCATTTATTCATTCAATATCTGACTAAATGAATATCATATAATTCAGTCCTATATTCACTTGTTACTATTGAACATCTGGTGATATGCAAGACTGCATTTTTATAAATGTCACAGATGGTGGCACCTAACCTTAACACTTTACCTCCTGTACAGCACAACACAGAACATTGTTCTCAGTACAGTTATCTTGTAGATAAAACTGCGGGTTTTATACTATTCAAATATTAATTCCTTTGAAGTAAAGTTGTAGTAGTAGTAGAAACTAGGTAGTAGATAAATGAAGATAAAACTACAGGATTAATACTATTCAAACAGTGGTTACTTTAATACAAAGTAAGGTTGTTATTATAATAATAATAATAATAATAATAATAATGGCATTATTTTTGTTTTAAAAAAGCTGCCTGTTTTTATCTTTATCTCCAAAAGCCTTCTAATTTTAGAAATTCTTTACAGGAAGTTAAGAGTTAAACCACAGGTGTGCTTCTTAATGATTTTGAATTAATCTAAATCATTTTTGACCAGGTAGGTAAAATTTTATGAATGTATTCCTGTGAGTACCATTCAAACTTCTTACTACTAACATATGTATAAAAAAAGATCTTATGTATCAAATTTTATGATACTCCATGATAATGAAGTTAATAGATTTGTATTAGCATTTGATATAATATTGTTTGAATTTTTGAATAATCATCTTTTTTCATACCTTTTAAATTATCAAAAGTACCTGTTCATATCAGGTAAGAGGTCAAAACTTGGATTGAAGTGTGTTATTTTGCAATCTTTGTTGTTAATTAGGAATTTACTGTGAATTTACTGTAATTGTTACTATAAAAAAAGTAAAGTTGGCGACCATAGTCGAGGGTGACCAGAAGGCTCCCTTTTCAATAGCTACTACACTGAGGTGTAGGGGAGGGCACTACTCCTTTCCCTGGATTGCTCCACTTTACCTTTGATACATACCTTATATTACCGAGTGTTAAGCAAGGAGGTATCAAGTACCATTTTTAAAGTCTTTGGTATGACGTGACCTGGGATTGAACCCAGGTCTTCCAGACCATTGGCGAACACTCTACCCACTAAATTCTTTATATTATCTTATGAAATTAATATTTTTGTTTTTATCTAGATTATCACTTCTAAGTAACCAATAATGTTATGTAATTATTTTACATTTTAAATTTGATGAACTACCTATAAATCTACTTAACAATGTCAATAATTGTTTTAGTAAGACAAATAATTTGTGAAATTTTTTTTCAAGTTTGAAATTTAAATTCTGTAGGATTAGTTATATCTTGCAGCAGCTTGACTTTCTACTGATTATTTTTTAAAAAACAAATGCAGTATTGTGAGAAAATTATTGCATTATATTGAGACCATCCAGCGAGTAATATTTATAACAGGTTATAAAGTAAATCTTTATCATATTAAAATTCTAAAAAAAATCCTTTGTAATAAAAAAAGTTTTATATACACATATATTTATTTATTTTTAACTGAACCAAAAAATTGTTTGGTTTATTAAATAAAAAAAAAAAAATCGTTTTTGTTTTTGACATTTCAAGGTTTGGCTAAAAGGTTCATAGGCTAACCAAGATACTCTCATGGAATGCAACCAAATAATGTTTATTTTTTTATATAATCCCTTTTGCAGTCCATACATTTCTTCCATTGGTGTTGTAGCAGATGGATCCTACTGGTAAAAAATGCTTTCAACAGCAGATATGACATCATATAAATTTCTCAGTCCACCCTCATAACTTTATGTACTTTTAACTTTTATTTATTATGTACTGTTCTTGTAATGTTACTAGTCTAGGCCAAGAAGATAAGAATGTTGTTAAAGCAAATCTGGTTATTTTGTTGTTGCAAGTAGAAATCCTGGGTCAAGTAATACGAAAAGTAATATACTCTGATTCAGCAGAAGAGACAGACATTAAAAGGATGAATTAGGAAAAATTAACTGATATGAAACATCACTTAAGTATGAACAGCAGAATGAGAACTATCTACCACTGTGGATTAAATAAAAAGTTTGGTTTGACATTCCCAAAAGGGGAGACAGCTGAAGAAGTTCAGGGGATAAAATGGCAGAAACACTGTAACTGTAACAACTAAGACAAGAACAGACACTAGTCTAAGTACATCTGTGTATAATGATAATTATGTTTTCTCTTAACTAATTCTGGGATGTTTGATACTTAACTGTTAGAATCAATAAGCAAAAATATACCAATTCAGAATTTAAAAAAAATGCATATGTATATAATAACATGATATAACAGCTGTTACTGTACAGTCATAAGCAATCTTTTTGAATAAACTTAGTTAAAGCTAAATGGTGTTAGTGCTATCTAATGACAAAAACAGAACAAACATTTCAACCCAACAAGTAAAAACATGGGCTCCTTGTTGTGGTGTAATGGTGAGCAAGTTAGTCCCACATACCAATTACTACTAAGTAGTAAGTTCAATCCTTACTAAGAGCTTCATTCTTGTGTCAATTATAGGTTATGTTTGGATTTTTAGGTGTACCTCATTATGGTGTGATATTTAGTGAACTGATCAAACAAATCTATTACTATTGAGAAGTAAGTTTGATCCTCACTAAGTCCCTCATACTTGCAAACTTATGTCAAATCTAAGCTATGCTTTATTTTTTTAAAGAGACATTTTGTATGGTGAAATGGTTAATGAGCTAAATTAGCAGACCACTATTAGTGAGTTTAATTCTCACTGGGTGTTTGATACTGCTTGTGTGTCAAAGTAAGTTATTGATAACCCAGTAGAAACATTTTTGTTAAAGATTTGTTTATGGCAACAATTGCCATTCTTCTTTATTAAAATGGAATTTTCTATTTATAAACATTATTTGACTGTGTGACAATATATGCAGCTAATGATTTCAGAATTTTATGCTTAAAACATTGCTGGATGAAATCAAATAATAGTTAATAAAGAATATCAAGAATAAAACTGAAGTATTTTGTTAGTTCTGGTCAAATATTTTAAACCAAGAGATAGACAAAACTAAAGGTAATAATCTGAACTTGAAGTCGGCAATAAGAAAAAAAATCACACCATTATCATTAACTTTTATCAGTACATGATTTGATGAAATACTTTACTTTTACAAGTCAATAAAAATCTGTTTCAAAGCTTAATGTTTATTATATTTCTTAAAATATCTGCTACAATCAAAAGCATTCAACATTTTTGTTTTTATATTTTTATGTAAATATAACTTAATAATCTTAATTTAATAGAATTTGGAAATTATATGCTATTCAGGGGAAAATGTATAATTGGGAGTGAACAAATTTAATTTCATTTTATGTTAAAACATTGTTTCTGGTACAAATAAAACAATAAATTTTAGCTTTCTCTCTTTGTCTCTTCCTATTATCAACATCTCTCTTTCCCTCTCTGTCCCTTTGTCTGTTTGTCTGTCGGTCTCTCTCTCTCTCTATATATATATATATGTGTGTGTGTGTGTATGTTCATTTAGACAGCAGTCCTGCATTAATACAAGTTTGATTAATGACCATAGACAAGGAATGTTTTCTTAATTTTTTATTTAATGATTGGACAATATTTACACTCCTTGAAACCTGGCATACATTCTTGTACATAAACAGGAAAAGTTAACTATAGAAATTAGAAAAGCATTTCTTGCCAAATCAATTCACGCAAACTTCTATCTATCTATCTATCTATGTGTATATATATATATATATATATATATATATATATATATATATATATATATATATATATATATATTTACATACACACATATGCTTATATGTTTGATTGAAAAAAAAAGAAAGAGAAAATGCAGTCTCTATATATATATATGTGTGTGTGTGTGTGGTTTGAATATTAAACTAGTTTTACAAATTAGTTTTGTGATTTAGGGTTTTGCAAATGCTCCATAATTGTTGCCTTGTGCCAGTCTAATGTACACTTAGTGAATGAGTGCCATACTATGAGACATTTGCTATCAAGCTTGCTTAGCAGTCAATTACTATTGTTATGAGTTTGAGCCATCCTCAGTGATTTTTGTCAGACTATCCAAAGTTCATGATATATCATCATCATCATCATCATCATCATCATCAAGTTGTGCTGATAGTGCAGAGTTCCCTGACTCTCCTTTGCTATCCATCCCTATCATCTGATGCTCGTGGCAGGTCCTCTAAACTACATCCAGTGTCTGCTCAGAGCTGATTTAAGTCTTTGCTGGTCGGCCAACACTGGTGTGTCTATGTGAAGGAATCAATAGGAGAATGTTGCTTATCAGTTCATCTTTGTTTCTCTTGCAGTGCCCTGCATGTATATATATATATATATATATATATATATATATATATATATATATAGAGAGAGAGAGAGAGAGAGAGAGAGAGACAATGGATCAATATGCAAGCTAATGCCTAGTAAAGAAACCAACATTAAGATTCAAATTACTAATTAAAATCTTTATCACTGAATAAGCACTAATCTCAGATATTCATTTGTAGTAAGTCATTTGTTGGACACTTATAATCTCTACATTAAGGTTAAATGTTTGGTCTAAACAAAGAACTTATATGCTAAATTTTTTATTGATGTTGATCATGTTACAATAGTATAAAACTAAGATAATTTCTTTCAAGAAGTATAAAAAATGAATTATTGATAATGAATTACTTGTTGAAAAATCTCATTAAATCCATATTTCATTGTCTTATTATTACTATTATAAAAGTATCATTGACTCTAAAAAGAATTAAATGTGGGGCTGGGTAAAAAAAGCATTTTTACTTGTGGACAAATGAAATAGATAAATATAAATGAAATATTGTCTTCTTTTCTATATTGAAATTGAAATTCAGATTATTGTCTTCAGTATTTGGTTTTGAATATTTTACCAGAACTAATGAAATAATTTTATTATTGATATTCTTTATTAACAATTCTTTCAGTGACTTATAAATGTCGCAGTTATATACTCAGTTATATATTCATTTGCAAAATAATAACAAAATAATTATAGTTGTATGAAACAATTATTTCCATTTCAATGCATTTCTTTGTCAGCTATTTAATTGTCTTACAAAAATCATATAATCCATTATGCCTATTTAGGAGTTGTGGGTAGCTTAAAGGTTAACGGCATGGACAAAGAACTTGACAAGGCAAGTTCAGATTCTTTGCTTTTATATTCTTAGGAAAGGTATGAATCTATCTTTTTCTCTCTTCATCAATAGGTCAAATAGCAAGGCAGACTAAAACCTATGGCATTGGTTGGCAACCAGTATACAAGAAGAAAAACTATGAAATCAAAACCAAATTGGTGCGGTGTTAGCAACTTCACTCTGTAAAACGTACTTGCTACTGAAACCACATTGTTATTATTGACAGAAAGTTGTATGGTTATGTTTTGTAAGAAGTCTACAGATTTTAGTTTAATTACACTTCTTGCTTGAATAATTCTTCTTTTATAATTGATTAATCATTAAGCTTGGTTGAATTGTACCAAATGATTTTTCATTGTTATAGTATCACCCATAAATGGGTACTCTCTTAACAAGTTTTTATTAAATAGTGAATTTTCTTCTAAGCTAAAGATACCAGGATTTTATTATTTCAAGTGGAATTTTATACAATCAAAATGGATTAGGTATTATTTATTACCAAACTCTACAGCATTTCCTTGCTTTTAATGGAACATTATACAATCAAAATGAATATTGTTATGTATTATTTATTACCAAACTCTACTGCATTGAAACTCTATAAGCAAAATCATGAATATATACCAGTCCAAAAATAAGTACATCCCTATGCAAAATTCTGTACAGTAAATACAATTTCTAACAATTTTTTTTTCTTGATTACAGAGTTTCTGTGCCGTAGGGGTTGGAAATAAATAAATTAGTTAATAATATCCCTTTTGATTGCATAATGTTCCACTACAAATAAAGTTCTAGTAACTTTCGTTGAGAAAAAAATTAATTCTTTATTAAAAAATTGTCAAGAGTGTACTTATTTGAAGGTGATACCATATATTAGTCTTTTATCAGAGTAATTTTTATGAAAAATAGGTTTAAAATAAAATTTATCCGCAACAACTACCTTCAATACAAGCATGAAATACAGTAAGTACTTGCTTTATTTTACATTAATCAATAGGATTTAAATTTTTTTAAATCAGCAGGATAAATTTAAAAGACTGATCTTATACCTTAAATCAATTTTACATATTTCATATATCTATCAAAATATTCATTGTATTTTTTCGATTTTTTACTTTGTACCTTTACCTAAGGTCAACAGTACCTTCTGTTACCAAGGTAGTTTTGAGCTGTATTGATGGAACTGGGATAGAGGGTCAGGAAGATCCGTGTTAGCAGTGTAACATGATGATGATGACATGATTTTTTTTTACAAATTTGTATATATGCATATGTGGGTATATATATATGTATACATATATGCATATATATGTAATGTATCTATATATATGTATATATACATATATAAAACTGTATACCTCTCTCTCTATATATAGATGTATTCATATATATGTTCATATAATCGTACTGATATATATATATGTATATATATATATACACACATATATATATATATATTATATATATATATATATATATATATATATAAATGAATGTATATGTATATGTACATATACAAATAGATGTGCATATATATGTATATATGCATATATCCCTCTATGTATATATGCATATATACATATGAATGTATATATGTATATATAGATGAATATATGTGTGTATACATATATATATATATACATTTGCATGTATATATATATATATATATATATATATATATATATATATATATACATGCATATAAGTGTATATATATATATATATATGTATATGCATATGTATATATGCATATATACACATATCAATGTATATGTATAATTAAATATATAAATATGTACATATATATATATATATATACCGGACATTGGCCTAGCGGTTAGAGTGTTCGCCAATGGCCCGGGAGACCTGGGTTCAATCCCAGGTCGAGTCATACCAAAGACTTTAAAAATGGAACTTGATACCACCTTGCTTAACACTCAGCATTATAAGGTACGGTTCAAGGGTAAAGTGGAGCAATCCAGGGAAAGGAGTAGCGCCCTTCCCTACACCTTGGTGTAGTAGCTATCGAAAAGGGAGCCTTCGGGTCACTCTCGACTATGGTCGCTAACTTTACTTACTTTACTTATATATATATATATATATATATACACAGATATATGTATATATATATATATATATATATATATATATATATATATATATGTATACATTTGTATATACATGCATATATATGAATGTATATATATATATATATATATATATATATATATATATATATAGATAGATATGTATTTATTTATATATATGTATATACATGTATGTATATATTTATATATCTTTGTGAGTATATACAGTTTATGGATGCATTTATGTTTGTATATACATATATATGTAGAAAAACTGATAACAACGATCCAAGAGGAAGGAATGATTTATTAACGGGTCAACACTATAGCGTTTCGGTTTTACTGAACCATCATCAGGACCATGAGGGGTGATATTAATAATTTTAAGTTAACGATGGATGATTATATACATATATATGTAAGTATTTCTGTATATATTTGTGTATATAATTGTGTGTATCTGTGTAGGTTTGTGTACGTACAAATGTACATGTATGTATATATACATAGATAAGTGTGTGTACATGTATGCCTATTTGTATATAGACATGTATGTATAAGAATGTATATATGCTTATACATACATACATATATATATATATATATATGCACATATATTTATGTGTATATATATGTATATATGTATCTATTCACATATATATATATATATATATATATATTTATATATATACGACCTTTTTCGTATGGTCACTTTTATTGATAGTACACACATAAAACTCTAGTCCCCTTTGAAGTAATTTCCTCTGGCTGCAATGCACTTGTTGTACCGTTCCAACAGCTTCGGGAAAGCCCCATGGAAGTCCTCTTGTATGAGTGTGTCAATGACCTTCATCACAGCCTCCTTCATCTCCTCAATTGTCTCATAACGACAGCCTCTGAGCTTAGGGAATAAGCAAAAGTCACAGGGGGCAAGGTCTGGACTATAGGGACGGTGAGGAACTGTCTTGATGCCCATCTTGGTCAAATAGTCAGTGACAAGGATGGATTTGTGGACTGGTGTATTATCCTGGTGGAAATGCCACTGAGCCGATTTGATGAGTGCTGGCCTCTTCCGACAGAATCTCTTCCTGAACTCCCTTAAAACCTCAACATAGTAACCCTAACCCTAACCCTAACTCTTTGGCCAATCAACTCTGGTGTATTGACTTCTTTACTCCTCCCACACCTCTCATTATCCCTCACAGACTCCCTGCCTTCCAATGTTTATGATTTCAGGTTCAAATGAACAGCTACAGTACGAATTGGAATACACCCTACTAAAGCCTGATTGTAACAGCTGATGAGTTTTAAAAATGCAATCTGGACATGAGGAAGAATGATATGCAATAAAATTCTGTTTTAAACTTGGAAAAAATGCCACAGAAATGTATGGAATGCTTCAGACTGCTTTTGGAGCATCTTGCATGAATCGAGCATCAGTTTTTGAGTGGCATGAGAGATTCAAGGAAGGCAGGGAGTTTGTGGGGGAGTGGGAGAGGTGTAGGAGGAGTAAGGAAATCAATACACCAGAGTTGATTGTGCACCTCATATATACATAAGTACATATATATATATATATATATACATGCATACACACATATATACATATATAAACACAAATGTACTTATATATACATCATCATCATCATCATATCGTGCTGGTAGCACGGATATCCCTGACCCTCTCTCGCCACTCCTCCCTATCGTTCATCGCCCTAGGTAGGTCTTCAGGACAACACCCTGTATCCTCACATAGCTGCTGAATGTACGTTCGAGCTGGTCGCCCTGCTTTTGCGCGGCCATGTGTGGGGATCCATAAGAGTACATCTCTTATGAGTTCATCTCTGCTTCTCCAGCAGTGTCCTGCATGTCTGGTTCGTCTAACTTGAATAGTTTTCGTGATAGGGGGCAGGTGGCCGTACAGTTGGTGTCTTGTGGGGTGTTGCTGCCAGGACTTGTTCAGGATTGCACGCAGCATTCTTGTGTAATTGCCATCTAGTTTCTTCTCCAGCCGTTTTGTTAGCGTCCATGTAGTGCATCCATATAGCAGTATCAATGTGACCGCTGCCTGGAAGAAACTGTGTTTCATTTTATCGGTTAGGTCTGATTTCCATATAGTCGATAGCCTATTGATAGCTGTCCATGCTTTCGTTAACCTCGTTTCGATGTCCTTTTCGGTTGATTCGACGCTGCTTCCTAGGTACGGGAATTTGTCTACTAGTTTAAGTGGGGTTTACATAAGTATACGTAATTCCATGTATATATGTAGACACATTTATTTATACAAATATACATAAATATATCTTTACATACATACATATACATATATACATATATTTGAATATACATATATATTTTTACATATATATATATATACATATACATATATGCATACATATATGCATGCACTCACACACACACACACACATATATATATATATATATATATATATATATATATATATATACATGTATATATATACATATTTATGTATATATATGTACATATGTATTCATATATGTTTGTATATATGTAAGTATACATGTATCTATATGTAAAACTTATATGTATGTATATCTATATGTAAGTATTTTCATATGCATATGTATATATAAATGTATGTACATATGTGTATATATATATATATATATATATATATATATATATATTTATTTATGTATGTATAGATATATGTGTGTATATGTATATATTTATATATATATATATATGTATATGTATGTATATATGTGTATATGTATACATATGTGTATATGTATGCATATGTTTATATAAATGTATATATATGCATGTATACATGTATGCATATATATATATGTATGCATGTATGTGTAAATATACATGTATATTCATATATATATATATATGTATATGTATTCTTTCATATCTTTGCATTTATAAATATATATATATATGTATATATATATATATATATATATATATATATATATATATATACATGTATATAACTGCAGGTATATATGAGTACATACATATAAATGTGTGTGTATATATGTATGTATTTGTATACATGTTTTTATATGTATGTATGATATACATATGTGCATAAGTATATGTTTGTATATATATATATATATATATATGAGGGTATATATATATATTTATATGTATTACTTGGTTTGATGATGTGTATGAGGTATGTATATGCATATATATATATATATATATATATATATATATATATATATATGTATATATATATATATATATATATTTACTAGATTAAATAATGTATTTTAAATATATATATATATATATATATATATATATGTATATATATATAGATATATATATATATATTTACTAGATTAAATAATGTATTTTAAATATATATATATATATATATATATATATATATATATATATATATATATATATATATATATATATATATATATATATCAGATATTATTTAATCTTGTGAATCCGGAATAGCAAATTATTACAATCAGGACAAATAAAATAATTAAAAATAGAATATTAGATTTAAATAATACTTGTAAAGTGCTTATTTTTTAAGAAATTATTGATATATGTCAGTGTTTTTAACTGGATGGAAATGAATTTTTTATCTTAATTTGACTGATTGTTGGTTTTTATATATATATATATATATATATATATATATATATATATATATATATATATATATAATCACACTTTTATTATCTATATGATGTATATATATTTATGGAAGTATATAATTGAAATGTATCTGACTGTACGAAGGAAATAGAAAAATAAAATGTTACTTTAATTTTCTTCATATTTATATATTTATATCTTAATCTGATCATCGTTTTGCTGAGAAACTGATAATCACCAGGGACTGTTGACTCTGTGTCTACACTATCCAAATTTTTATCTACTTATGCTCTGTCATTAACATTGGCACTTTTCATCTACAAATATAAGAAAGTACATTATTAATATTAACACATATGCACACTCACACATGCATATATATATATATACATATATATATATATATATATATATATATATATTAGAAAGTCATCTTAATTCTTTCAGTTAAACTTTCTTTTACTTTTACTAATAATGATAAACTCTCTGCCTCATGCTTACTTAGCATTATTTTTAATGTTTTATTTGTTTTATCAATTACTTGTTACTGTATTGAAGTTTTGTAGTTTTGTGTGTTTAATAAGAATTTGTTATGTATTAATTGTGTAAATAAAAGATTCATTCAAGCATAGTATATGTTTAACCAATTGTATTTATCTTTTACTGACAATTGAAAGATGAGGTTTCAAAAGTAATAGTATGAAAAGAAGAAAAATGATATGGATAGGTTTCATAAAGTTGTTCCTGCATCATCAGATAATCATTCCTTTTTCCATATCTCTTAGTATTATCCCATGCTCCCCTGTGGAAAAAAAGCATTATCTATTCAGGTGAGGCCATGCCACCCTCTCTTCTCTCCTGTTCTCTCCTGAAGCTGGCCAGTCTGTCTGTCTGCCTGGCACCTTCCAGTTCACTCACCTGCCCAACTCCACTCCTTAGAAAGGTAGTGGAACAGGCCTGTCGTGTTGTGTCTTGTCATAACTAATCCTTACCCCCCCACCTCTCTACCCACCTCCAAAGCTCTACACTGGTGTGGTGTGGTTGTGCTACTGTTGCTTTGTACCTGTACCTGCGGACAACAGCAGCTTCTGTTACCAAGGTAGTTTCTAGCTGTGTGTATGTGTCTGTGTTTTCCCTTCTCTTCCAACTAGTTTCTTTCTCTCTCTTTCCCTCTGTCTCTCTTTCACACACATAGTGCTTATTGACTATCTCTTACCTTAGCTTATATGCTGAGGAAAATACTGAGAGCCACCTGAAAACATGGCACTGTCATGAGACTAACAACTTTTCTACTGGTCTGAGATTAATATGCACTGAGGAAAATCTCACCTGGACAATAATTTCATTGCCATGCAAGTAGCACCAAACTAATTCAGAGCAACTATTATTCTTGCCCTTATTAACACTAGGCATCAGTAGCTGACCAATAACTCTTTATTGTTGATAGATTCTTTTACAGATCTGTGTTTTTGCTTCATTTATTCCGGTCTTCTTTTTTTCCCCCTCTCTAATGGAACATAAGCCTTTATTGCATGTGTATGTAGCCTAATAACATGTGCCAACTGCCCAGGTAACACACCTCTCCTGCTCACTGTCCCTTCCTCTTTATGGATTATCAGTCACATATATTAAGCAACAGCTGAAACAACAACTGCTGATCCAATGCTTTGAACAACTAAAATTTCTTCAGGTGAGACTACAGATATACTTATAAAATTCTTATGAGAAATAGAACTGTGTGTGTGTGTGTGTGTGTGTGTGTGTGTGTGTGTGTGTGTGTTAAATCTTTATTGAAAATTTTCTTTGTTTAGTTTCGTTCTTAAAAAAAAAAGAAAAAAAAAACCCTAATGCATCTAATACATTAAATTCCCTTTCTTATGGAGAATTATTTCCTTGATCAAATAGTCAGTCAGTTGACTTACAATTGACTGCTGCTGAAAAACAGCTTGACAAGTTCAAGCATTGCTTTCTCCTCTTATCTTAAGGTCAAATACTGTTCTATTAAACTCAGGTGAAATGAGTAAGCTACATGCTGCATTACTATATTGACCTTTATTTCACTTTTCTCAAACATCTATTATTCTTATTACTCAACATTTCTATTCTTTTTAAGGACTGCTTAGTTACTACAATTCAAAAAAAAACTTTACCCTTAGATAATTTCTAAGTTATATTTTTATTATGGAAACTGTTAACTTTACTTTTAATTAACACTTATTTTGTCATTTCATTTTTTGAGATTTTATCTTTGTTTTAGTACAACATACAGGATATAGAATTGAACTGCTTTTTTATATTGACAAATAAATGTAATTTTATATTGTCAGTATTTATGCATTAATTTTTTTCTGATTGTTTTAAGATTTTATCTTGTACAGATAAACTTTTTATTTTTCTAAAATATGCATGTATTAAGATGAATAATAAAAGTTATAAATATCTTAAGCATTAAATCTATTTGAAATAATTGTTTTTATGGTACTTTAATAACTGTAAAATTTTGCAATTTAACAATATATATTAACACAATATATATTAACACTGTGACCATGCAAAATTTTGAGTGCATATTTTTACAAAATTTCATTTAGCTCAGTTTTTGATACCAGATATGCAAACAGAACTGATGTGAAAAACTCTCAAGGAGTAGATAATAATAATAATGATAATGATAATTCTTGGATCTGATATATTCACTAACCTTTCATAAAGAAATGAATTTATGTAAATTAGATAATCAGGAAATTATCCTTACCCATAAAAGAGACTCGTCAATTTCATATAGGGAAATATATATCATTTGAAATTCGAAAAACATTATTGACATTTAAATATGAAAGAAATGGTTAAAAAGTTCAATATAACATTGCATCTCTTTAAAACTTTTTCAAAATTAATCCTTACTATATTTCTAATGAAGTTGAATAAAACAGATATAAATAAGATTCAGTTAAGTTTGCAATAAAAAGGAACTACTTTCGATGTGAACAAAAAAAATAATTTTAATATGAACAAAAAATTACTTTTGATATGAACAAAAAATTATTTTAGAATAATATTTACTCAACTAGGTAAAACTATCAAATTGTAAAAATTGAAAGAAAAGAATTCGTTTAACCTTTAAAACTGAAAGAAAAAGCATTGAAAAATATTTCAAAATAATGTTTCATTCTTATGTTAAGATTATATTATTAAAATTCTTTATAGATTTATTAAGCAAATGAATTGAATTGGTAAAATGCAAGATAGGAAAATTGATGAGATTCTATAATTAAAGAATAGAACTTACTTTTTAAGATAAGAAGAAACCTAAATTGATAAAGAAAAACTGATTGATAATATAGAAATATTTATAATGAAAGTAGATATCTATTTCAGTGTGACTAAATAGATATCTAAATAAAACATTATTATGTCTAATATTATTGATGGTTGAATTGAATTATAAACTTATAAATGTTTAAAAATTCTTGTATAAGAATAGAATATAATTTATAATCAACTAGCAAAACTTCATTTTTATTTAAAGTTTCAATTAATTTGATTATGAAAACAGAAAATTATATTTCCCAATGAGTTAGCATAAAAGTTTTTCAATTTCCACTTTTGATTTATTTTTGTGATGTTTATAACTATATCTTCATAATTTTTTTTTTACAAATTGTGTGAGTGAAATATATTCAAAACCAAAATTTGAAGTTTGGAAATAGACTTCATTTGTCAAGATGTATAATGATCTGAGATTTATTATATAGATATTGCTTTTAATAAAATTATAGCTATATAAAAAAAAATTAGTTCATAGTTTAAACATACTAAATAATAATCATTTTAAAAAACTTTTTATCATTTCATTTCCAAAATGTTCAATACACTAAACTGAGAAATTAATCTTAAAAAAATTAGATTTAATTTTGTAATTTTAAAGCTGTTTCTAAACATTATTTTCTTACATGAATAAAATATCAGTGATGAAAGCTTAAAAAATTATTTTGACAACTTAATTCTAATTTTTTATTCTTAACTTTTGCCTTTTTAATTTAAGAAAATTAGTAAGTTTTCTCAGACCACCTTAGAATATATTTCTGATTTTAATCAACTAGATTTATGAAGAAATTATTTGTTAGCTATTTTTTTATGTTTTAAATATGATTCTTGTTTACATTATAATTTTGAAATATGTTTTGAATGTAAGGTTGAATTGACTCATTTTTATATTATAAAAAATATAAATGGGGAAATTAATATAATTTCATTTATCACTTTAATTATATTAGAACTTTGTGTTAATTGATTGTGAAAATAAAACAAAGGAAACATTATACACTTTTGTATCCATTCTCATTTAATCCAGAAACTAAATATCACCTCAACAATATTTTTCTTGCCATCTCTTGTATGAAACATTATAATTTCTAATCTTTAAAAATCTTTTTTTTGTAATTATAAAAAGTGAAAAAATGAGCCTGGAAATTTGTTTAGGAATATTAATTAAAACAAATAGAATTTAATTTAAGTGAAACCGATTTCTAATTTTTTTCTTTGTAAACTAGATTATTCATTGAACAGTTTAGGTTTTTTGCAGAAACCAATGTTTTTTATTGCTAACATTTTTTCTTTGATTATTAAAATATCAAGAATATTTTCTCTTTATTAGAATCGTATAAAATATCTGTATATAGATAAACAGATGTATCATTCAAAATATTTAACAAATATCTTTGGAATTGGTACCCTGCTTTGTAGTCATTATTGATATACTATTTTAAGATTTACTTCAAGACTGCAGTCCAGCACTTTAGCCATTATGCCATAGGGACTCCTATTTTGAGATTTAATGCATATAAATCGCATTTAAAAATGAGTAACTTGTAACTTCATATTGATTTAAAATGCAGCAGGTATACATGCTTTGAACTGCATATTATCAGTTACTATAAAGCTGAAAAAGTCTACCTCATAAAAGTGTTGATGACTTCATACACTCTTGTATAGTAAGTTATTGGAAAAATCTAAAAAAACAGTTTATTTGCTATGTAATTATATTAGAGAATGATTAAAATGAATTCATTAATATTTTAAACTGATACAAAAATTGTTTTATTATATATTCAACAATTACAATATTTATATGCTTATTTACAATTATATGAAGGTTGAAAAGGTTTAAGAAAATAAGCAAAGTCAAAATTTTTAATTGATAAACTCAAATTATTTTTTCTTGTTAAAAAACTTCCACATAAAATTTGATAACAACCTTATGATCTTATCAAACTCATATATATATATATATATATATATATATATATATATATATATATATATATATATATATATATATATATATATATCTATCTATATATATATATATATATCTATATATATATATATATATATATATATATATATAAATAAACACACACACACACACACACACACATATATATATATATATATATATAATTTTAATTAATTATTCATGTATTGATATGTTTTATAATATTTAATATATTATTTATATATAATGTTTAAAACTTTATAATTAATCTTCTAATTTGGAGTAAAAAATTGTTTCAATGAAAGTTTCTAAATCAAGAAGTATGTCTTTAAACTGAAATCATACTGTGTATATAGAATAAAATATATAATACAAATAAGATATATAGCACAATTTTATCTTTTATAATGAATATATTCTTTTCCCTCAAATAAATTGAAAATTATTTTTGTGAAAAGAAACATTTGTTAAATTAAAGTTTTCCATTAAGTTGCTGTATATTATAAAGTATATTTCCAATTTTTTTTTATCATGGACATTTTTTTTATCAAATAGTAAGTTTGTAATTCTTGTATTTATAATCAGTTTTTTTTAAGTAAATTAGTATCAAGTTTTCATTATATTAGTAAATAATTTTAAGGATAATTTTATTTATTTCAGAATCATTTTCAATTAATATTAGTTTTCTGAAATAAGTGAATTTAGAAATGTTTGAAATTCTTATTTTACAGTAAAAAAAATCAATTTTAATTGATATAGTTTATTTTCTTATATGTTTTCTTCAATATCATGTAATTAAAGAATAATTTTAAATCATTACTTTTTTCTTGTTGAAATACCACCCAGTTGGTGATCATATTTAATTATTAGGTAAATATTTTGCATTAGTCCAGCTCAAATTTATTTATTTAATTATTATTTTATTCTGATTTCCATTCCTGATTTTCTATTTAAAGATTTGTAGTTTCACAGTTCTGTCTTGTATTTAGAAAAAAAAGAAAGCTGTTCATTTTTTCTTATGTTTAATCTTATTAAGAAAGTGATCACAGATATTTTTTTAGTTCTTTTTCTGCCTCTTTTCTAAATATGGCACGTGTTGTGTGTCATCAGTTGGAGGTATAAAAATCCTTAGTTCTTCACTTGTTCAAATCATGTCTGCTGAGCTGGTGCATGTCCATTCATGCTAAACTTGTATGGCCTTCCCCTTCTCACTGAGTGGTTGTGTGTGGCCTACTCCTTTTCCTTGTCCACATAAAACCTACAACAGAATCCAGAGCAGTTACCCAGCCACCACTGACTACAACAACTGCAACAGCAATATAAAATCAGCTTTACTTTTGGGGACCCTTAACAATGACATCCAATAGTTCCGGTACCATGATTGCCTCAGCAGGTGGCCTTTTTTTTTTTTTGTTTTTTTTTTTGTCCTATATGATTTTAACAAATCTTCACAAAATATACTTTTACCAAGTCTTTTTTGAAACCTTTGTTATGATTTATTTATTTTTATTCTTTCAGTCCAGTGGATAAAAATTACAGATTTATAATAAAAGTAAATAGTTAAATCACAGCTTTTTTTAAAAGCTTTTCTTTGTAAATTATAAAATCAAGGATTAGCATGTTCTTTTGTACTGGATATTTTTATAACTAACTAGACAACCTGTAAACCTGTTAGGTTCCTGTTGTAACAACTGTCCATTATGATATTGATGCTTCTATTAATGAAGGAGTTAATAGAATTTTATTATTATCTTAATCATATCAAGAATTTTGAGGATTAAAAATGATCTCGTGGTGAACCCATAAAATTATCATTCACTTGCAAATTGGACTAAAATTGTTTTATTCTCTTAGAGCATCTAAATGTATTGCTCTAATAAAAATCTTCCTTTGATGTGCTGTTTTTGCTTACACACACACACACACACACACACACACACACACACACACACACACACACACACACACACACACACACACACACACACACACACACCTAATGAGAATTTTAGTAATATATAAATATGTACACAAGTTTTACTAAGTAATGATTATTCTTGATTTTGAATTTGATAACTTAAAATGATAATTTGAATAAAACAGATTAGGTATAAAGTTAATATAAAAAGAAGTATGGGATATATTCTATTTTACCTATCATAAAACAATTGCTTGATTGATTTTTGCAAATAACTTTTAAAAAACAATTACAGGGAAATAACTCATTGGTCATATTGAATACTAACATGAGACTTAGTTGAATTTGATTTCTTAGTTTTATATATAATTAGACTTATAATATGTCCTCTTTTGGCCCGGAAAGTCTCAGTTTGGGGGATCTATTCCACTGTCCCATCTTTTTTTTATTAATTTATTCAGGTGGACTCTTAATTGTCCCAGAATCTCTCATTTTTGATTTTGGGAAATGCATTGAATCCTAATTTGTTGACAAAAAATATTTTAAAAATATCATCTTTTCTTTCAATTATATATTTTACATACTTTCAAAAAAGTGATTTTATATATACAAATTTTTGGTTAAACTTAATTTATACTTATTGGCTTACCATACATTCTGGTTTGTCCAGGACTCTCATGGTTTGAAACTTAGAAATTATGGTAAGCCCATGTATACAATAAGTAATAATGTTCAGCAATAAAGGAGAGTGTTCTTGTTAAAAATGTTCAATTTGATTTTTGACAAAAAGAAAATCGTTAATTCTTAATGTTTAAATTAGTTAGATAAAGCAATTTATCATTGGTTTTTAACCAATGATAAATGAAAGATAAATAAGATAAATGAAAGTAACATACAGTTCTAGTTAATATTAAGTTTATTGTAAGATTAATTATGATTGACAGAATGTATATATATATATATATATATATATATATATATATATATATATGTATTTTGTATATATCACATTAATGATCTATATATTAAAATTCTTCTTATATATATATATATATATATATATATATATATATATATATATATATATATATATATATATGTATGAATAAACAATAATCCAGCCACAATGGTACAATATATTGAAATTTTTATTAGAGCAATACACTGAATATACTCTAATTTATAGAATAAAGCAATTTCCAGTATAAAATATAATTGAATGATAATTTTGTAGACTGTGTCTCGTAATCATTCAATTTTTGAATGTAACAATAGATAACTATGAAATGCTAATTGAAATCCTTCATTTGTTTCTAAATAGAAGTATCAATATCATCAGGGACTGCTGTCACAGCAAGAATTAATGTGTTCATGAGTCATCTAATATTATGTTAAAAACAAAAAATAACTCTGATATACATTGTTAAGGTTAAAGAATATGTAAAAACAACTGTTTCATATATTTTTTATAAATTCTTATTCTTTTACATATTTTTATTTTTCCATATAATTTGAATTTTTTATGAATTGTTCTATATCATTATTTTTGAATTTTCACGAATTATTCTATATTCATTGTTATGTACTATTCCTACTAATTTACTATTTTATACACCACAACTTAGTATATATGTATATGTGTGTGTACTGTAATAACTATTTATTAAATTTAGCTTAGTCAGACTCAGAAGACTGAGAAGTAGGCTTCTTCTGTGCCAACCTTCCTACATGGCAAAGCTTCATCTAGCTTAAAAATAAGCATCCAAAATCTTGGTATTTTATATGGGCTTTAAAAGTGCCCATTATGACCAATCACAGTAAAGCAATTCTTATGATGCTAAATTTGGCTTGAAAGTAAATGTTTAAATTTTAAGACACAATTTTATTATATCGCTGGCTAAAAGAGTTTGGCCAAAGTTCATATAAAATAGTATGCTATCTATTCTTAAACATTTATGTAAAGAGGAATTGAATAAAAAAGATTTTAAAGTGCAACCTTATAATCTATGAAGTTTAACTGGAGTTTATCTAGCTTACAATACTTTAGAAGTAATATATTATTTGAATAGAAAACATTTTAACAATTTCTAAAAATCAAAGTTAATGAAAGTGCATTTGCATTGTATGAAATGTATTTCTCTTACTAAACCAAAAACTAATGACTGATCAGGATATCATTTTTGTCTGAGTTTCTGAGATGAGGAATTATTGATTATTAATTGTTGATGTATTCAAACTAATATCCTTATTGTTGTTATTATGGTTTCATTTTGACCATTTTGACTATAATAATAACCAAGATGAGAACACCGGTCTATAACATTTTATATATGTACTGAAATAGATATGTTTTCTAATGCCATTTGAAAAGTCAAGTTCATTGGTTTAGTATTTAGTTTATTATTAATATCTTTTTTGAAAAAAAAGTTTCACCACATTGCATTGTAAGTAATGGAATACATCAATTTCTTTTTTTTTCTTTAAAGTGACTTGATGAAGAATGAAATTGATGCCTAGAGAAGACCATAAAGATTAAACATTTAAATATAAGTTCTTATTAGCTTTGCTAAAGACAAATACTCCTTGATAACTGTACATGTATATATCCATTTTTGTTTTCTCTAGAACCAATCAATAACAAGTAAAGGTGGAAAAGAAATTAAATGATTACTGACATGAGAAATTCAATTGATCGAAATTATGTATTCTCCTTATATGACCTTGTAAAACTTAGATTCAAATGGTTTTATAGAGATAAGCAAGTTTAATGAAATAATTAATTTTGCATGAATAGAAAGGAATAACTTATTCCAGATTTAAATATAAGCTTTAAAATTATCTATTTACTTTTCTTTTTTCAAATAATAGAGATTAAGGTATTTGATTATAATAATGCTTCTGAGCCCTATAAATAAGGAATTTATGAAAATAAAAATATATGTACTTTATATATCCACATTAAAGCATTGAGCATTTACCTGTAGATTTTATTTGTTTATATTTTGGGGGCCGAAATAACTTATAATTCATAGAGATTTGTATCTTATTTTAACCTGAAACATATTTCTCTTTGCTGTTATTCATAACAAAGGAAAAGGAGAAATTTGGTAATGAATATAAGATAAATTTGAAAGCAAACATATTGTTACTTTATGGAACAGGACAATCAAGTTAGGTTTTAAATGATATTTTAAAACAAATATTTACTGACTTGTTCTTTATGGTTGATATAAACTAGAATAGACTAATTGAAAAATATTTAGCATTATAATAATATGAAGGTATCTTACAGAAGAGGAAAAGATGATTATTGTAGATTCCACATCTACAAAAGTGTAGAAATTTATTAGACTAAGAATATGAAAGATTTCTTTCAAATTTAGAAGTGTATCTCAGTTGCTTGAATTAGAAATATCTTTATATTAACTTTATATTAATATCTTTATATTATCTCTCTATCAACTCTAATAATTAAAGAACCAATTCATGTCTTAGTTGCAATTTAAAGAGGAACATCAGTAATATTAAGTATCGTATATATTTATGAATGGGAATAAGTATTTGTTTGCTCAAATATTCAGAATTCAAAATTATTTTTAAAATATCACTTTTTCACTTTTGAAGTCTTAATTCCTGAGAGATTATATCATTTAGAGAAATATTGTTTTGCTTGTTAGGCTACATCAACTGTATAGCATTCAAAAATAGTTGAAAATATACTTAACCAAATATTGTTAATTTAGATAAAGAGGACTGATGTCATATTTTTAATGAATCTAATTCAAAGTTTATTTTATGAAAGACTTTAAAAAATTATATATATATATATATATATATATATATATATATATGAATATATACGTGTGTGTGTGTGTGTGTGTGTGTGTGTGTGTGTGTGTGTGTGTGTGTGTGTGTGTGTGTGTGTGTGTGTGTGTGTGTGTGTGTGATTTCAACTAAAATAAAACAAAGTAAAATCTCATGAATCTGAGTTTCACGTGTCTAATCTTCAGGTGAGCTTGTATCAACATGTCAGAGGTTTGTTAAAATAGTTTGAATATTATGATATTGCTTTGCTTTTTTGTGTATCAGGCACTGTTTTTACTGATTTAGAATGTTTTTTTTGGTAAATTATAATTATCTTTCTATCTATCTATCTATCTATCTATCTATCTATCTATTTCTTATATATATATATATATATATATATATATATATATATATATATTATAAGTTTGGTTTGGTTTCTTGTTCAGTGGTGTATCAACCATCAGGGGTTATTTAATGCATAAGTCATCCTTGTAGAAGAACAGTATAGATAATGACACTATTTAACCCATAGCTTGGGTATATGTTATAGTTTTTGTATCTATTTAGTACTAATTTAATTTCAAACAATATTTTGATAAAAGTTTAAAATCATAAGGGTTCTGTTTACTTGCTAAAGTTATCTATAGATAAGTTCTAATACTCATTTATATAAGTTTAATTGGTAAGATTTGTGAAACTTGATTTACTAAAAGTATGCTGCTTTTTTATTTTCCTAAGAATATGATTTTTTCATTTGAAAAATCTTAAACCTACTAGTTTTATTAACACAATAGGTGCAATCATCCAATTTGTGAGAACTCTATAAAAATTACTCTCTTTACATTTTAGATCCCACCAATTATTTTAGAAATGGGATGGAACTTTTTATATATTAAAGATATTTATATCAATCTTTAATTTTGAATACATTATTTTTGAAAGGCCATTCCATATGGTTAATAAAAAGTTTAAATTTTCCCCCTTGAATAATTCCATTAGGTATTTGAATTTATATAAAATACTAATTTTTACTCTTCATTTTTGGTTGACTTAATTTAATGATATTTAGTTCAAAATTACATTTCTTGACAAAAATTTTATAACTACTTGTTTAAAGACCTCTTTAGATAACCATTAAGTTTATATTTTAAGTTTCTATTTTAATATTTAAAAAATTGGAGTATACATTTCTTAAAAATATTATTGAATTAATAAGATGAGTAATATTTTGGGACATTTTTCAACTGATTTTTTGCACACACTGACAATGTAATTTTTATATATCAGGTTGATATGGCCCATTTATACAAAGATCCAAGCCAGAACAGAGGTTTGGAGGCAGATAAATCAGTTGACTTGGACCTATGATTTTGAGAGGCCTACTCTCCCTGGTACAGGTAAAGAGGGGCCTTGTTTGCCAATGGTCTGGGAGACCTCGGTTCAATCCCAGGTCGCGTCATACCAAAGACTTTAAAAATGGTACTTGATACCTCCTTTCTTAACACTCAGCAATATAAGGTACGTATCAAGGGTAAAGTGGAGCACTCCAGAGAAAGGAGTAGCACCCTCCCCTACACCTTAGCATAGTAGCTATTGAAAAGGGAGCCATCTGGTTGCCCTCGACTATAGTTGCCAACTTTACTTTTTCTTACTTAGCTGTATAAAAAGAAGAAAATGACTTATCCCATAACCTGGTTTTGTCATGGGGGTGCTTCCATGCAGTGTGTCTTGGGCAGAAATACTCTGCAGGAGCTCATCTCTTTCCAGATCTGGTTTTCCTTGTCCTAGACCAGTTGACATACCAAAGTTAAAGAGCTCAGTCTACCCTATTGTTTAGGAAGAATAGTTGGATTCATACCTTTCTCAAGGGTATTAGCATTATAGGAAATGTAAACAGCCTCGTTCACAATTTGAACTCGGGTAGCTAAGTCCACTTCCTATGATAATAATCATTATGCTACAAGCAACTCCTTGTATATACGTGTATTAACCATTTATATTTAGTGCTGATTAAGATAATATTTAATTTCCCATCTGGCCTGGGCCTATTACCAGTTTTGCACAGACCCGTAAAGATTCAATGCTTTTATTTTTTTCTACTTTTAAGCAACACAGTTAACAAGTTCTTTACATTGCTCAACTGAGACAGACTGTCATATTAACTTTACAAAGGAGGATTCAATGATTAAACTTTGTGCTGTCAACTGAAATTTAACTTCAGATTGAAAAAAGAAAGTTAACAGTGGAATGAAGCCAATTAAATGTCCTAAGGGAAATAGTCCTGTCTGTGCTTAACTGTAAAGGATTCACTTTTTAAGCTCTTACCAGTTTCTCTGAAGCAATTTAATGTCCTTTTCTTTCTTCAGGAGTATTTTTATACCATGTAAACTTGGAAAGGTAAATAGCAAGAAACCGAAGAAAGATAGTGAAAAAAAGAGAATGGTTAGAAGAGAACAATTGTATAAGACAAATGTTTTCTTTTTTAATTACAAATATATTTTAAAGGAAAATAAAATTGTAACATCATGAATATGTTTCAATCTCTCAAGATTAAATGTGCAAGTAATAATATTATAGTAACTGATCTCATATATAGATCCATATATACACAGGTTCCAAGATAAGGAGTGTATTAACACTCAGGCTCCATATCAATACACCATATATCCTCCTTGGGTATTAATGTTGGCCTGTATTCTCATATACATACAATTATACAGGTAGGAGATAGCATTCTACAATACATTATGCCATGATAAAGACTTTGAAAACTTTACAAGAATATCTACTACTCCTAGTAAGTATGTATTTACCAATCCTTCTGCCATAACCAGGATGTGACACAAGGTCAGTTTTTAAGCAAAGTATTGGTTTGAATTCAGAGTTTTCCTTCTTATAGACCTATTGCCACACCAACATTAAAGAGCCCAGTCTGTACTACTATTTATCCATAACTGGAAGGTAAATAATTTGATTCATACCTTTGCCAAGGGTATTAGCATGATGTTAAATACAAAAAGCCTTGTCCAGGATTTGGATGTAGGTCGCTATGCCCAATTCTAATGATAACTTTAGTACTACAAGTGTCCCCAACTTATATGGACAGCAGGTAAAGTTTGTTCTTCAGGGTGTTGCAGTTTTGTTTTCTGTCAGTATATATTCATTTTTATATTGGTTACTAAGACATCTCTTAGGACACATTTGGTTGATTGCTGTTATTTCCTAACTTTATTCCTTCACCTCAAACCTTATTTCAGACATTCTAATTCTTATTTACTTATATTTCTTCTTTAATAATCTTACTTGCAGACTAACACTTCACTCAACCTTTATCCATTATCTCTAAACACACTCTCAAGTAAAAGTTAAACTCTCTCACACCTGGTTTTATTTTGCTTATGAAAATATAGGAGACAAAAATTTCACTTTTCTAATAAACAATGTAACTAAAAGAATTCTTTTCCACTTACATGCAATGAATGATAGACAAGAAGTTCCATTGATGAAATATATATAGTATGAAAGATCTATTATTTATTAACAATCTACTAGTATGTTTTATTTTCTACAAAAACAGATAAAACTCATCATTTAGTACAGATTATCCCATCTTGTTAAGTAATTCATTTGTTTTGAAGTGATGTAATCTTTTTCTCTACATTAAATCTACATTATCTGCTCAATTAATTGTTTGGCTTTTCGTTTATCGAAATTTCTGCCTCTCTTAATTCTGTTATTACTCTCACAAGGTATGATGTTAAATGTATAAAACAGGAATAAAAACTTCAAATCACAAAATATAAATAAAAAAATGGTTTCTAAAATAAAGCAAAACTATACTTTCCTAATTGTTTTCTTTTCTAATACCCCTATCACAAGGACTTAAGCCTTCCCTAAAGTCTATAAGAGTAATGAGCTTTGCTTTACCAAGCTAACCTGTGATATAGTGATAGATTTAATGGGTTTGAATTCAAAGTCTTTCTATCTCCTAGATTATTTATCCTACTAAGGCTAGAGAGCCTAGTCTACTATTTAACCACAGCTGGAAGATGGAAAGAAGAGAAGGGTTCATACCTTTCCTAAGGCAGTTATCATGAAATGAATGCAAACAGCTTGGTTTAGAATTTGAACTCAGTTCACCGTTTTTGTTTTCCTCAATCATAAACATTACATCATCTACACTTCCTTTTAGATATAGCTGATTAATTATTAAGGGTATCATCATCCAAGATTTTTAAGTTTGCAGGTTTCTTCTATTTCACATAAAAAATAAACTTGAAACTATTTTCTTAAAAAATGTCAATATAGTTGACAAATTCAAGAAAACAGTTGTAGATAAATGGCAATTAGAATTTTTTCTCTGAAAAATATGGAGCATTAATGTGATATTATTCAAAAGTAGTAAAAGTTTGCTGTTCAAATGTTCATTAAATCAAATTTTCATTTTCTACATGCATTGATTGGTTATCTTTATTATAAATCTTTTGAATTGTATTGATATGACATTTCTGCTATTTATCTTCCAACTTATAATTATTCAAAATTGTTTTTATTTTCTTATAAAGTGAAACGTTTTTACAGTTCTAACTAGTAAATACCTTTTAAAAATTAAGTTTGCAATGGATATTAACTAAAAGATTAATCCTAAAATAACTGAATTTAAAAAAAACACTCTATGAAAACAATAGTTGAGTAAACCTGAAATGTTTTTTTCACAAGGCCTAAAAATAAATATATTGAAAAAAATAGATCTATTCATTTTGAAACCAAGACTGTATATAAAAACTCTGGTAAAAAAAAGATTACTGGAAAGTAAAATTTATACAATAACTTATACATTTGAGTTATTGACTTGTCTTTGCTTTAAAACAACACTGTTGTTATCCTGTCAGCAAAAATATTAGGTGAAAAATGATCTTATATATATTACCCAGCAACACAATAAATGGAATAGAACTATTAAATCTTTAAAAGCAAATTTCCCATTTAACAACTAAAGAGCAAATGTTTCAACTCTATAACAGTATTATATGTGGAAAATCAATCATGAGATGTAGAATATATAATATCTTGTAAATCTATCATACAATAGTAATAATTTATGTTGTGGTGTATTAAAACTTGTTGAAGGCCTCGTTAATTAGATGTCTAAAATAGTGATCCTAAACCATCAGGCTTTGGACAAGTGCTTAACTGCAGAGTGTGATACCAGGCCTGAGGAAATGAAGTAATTTAGTTGCACTTTTACTCTTTCTTTGTTATCCTCACTGATATAAATTAAATCAATATTCTTTTATTTTCCTTGTAAAATAAAAACAAATTCATTTTTTTGGATCTTAATACTGAATTTATTAAATAAACCCTTTTAGAAACATCATTGTGTGTGTGAACTATTTATTAGTGATTTATAGTTGACTTCTTTATATTCTGCTCATGATTAAAGTTGGCCTGCAAGAATATTTTCAATATTAGATTATTCAATCTCACAAAAAAGTTTGGAAATTAATTTTAAGATTACAAATGGCTAGAGATCATGTTATAAGAGAACAGTAATTCTGAAGTGTATGTATTTTTGCTTGGATAAAGTGTTCAACAATCTATTTAAAATTTGGTTTTATTAAATTCTGATAAGAGCAGATTGTAAATTCTTAAACTTAGCTGTCCATAAAAATCTATAACTCTGAGGTTCTTTATAAAAAGAAGTATGTATTTTTGGCTGGATTTTCAGTTTCTTGGTTTAAAGTTAAAATGCATTTTCTAATATTTTAAATGAGCTTAGGAATATTCCAGATTTCAGAGAGTTAAAAGGTATAAAATAATCAGTGATAACATTGTCAAAAACAAGAAAATTTTATTGCATGCAATTGTTCTATGATAGAAAATTACCTCAGATTTTTCTATTCATTAATTTTTTATGTTAAGTATTATTATTATTATTATTATTATTATTATTATTATTATTCACTCATTAGAGATTTTCACATCTGTGTTAGCCGATGGTTTTTCACTGGAATCTGAGTGACAGCAAGTCTCCTCAAGTCTCCAGGACTCTTCTCAGTATTCTGGCCATTCTCAATAATGCTGTCGTTTGGATGGTCTCCACCCGTCTGCCAACTTCCAAGTCCACCAGTTCCTTTCGTAATCCTTTAGTTACTGTTCCAAATGCACCAATTACAATTGGTATAATTGTCACCTGCATGTTCCACAGTTTTTTCAATTCCCTGGCAAAGTTGAGGTACTTATCCTTCTTTACTCATTAGAGTTTTTCACATCAGTGTTAATTGATGGTCTTTTACTGGAGTTTGAGTGACAGCAAGTCTCCAGGACTCTTCCTAGTATTCTGGCTGTTCTCAATAATGCTGTAGTTTGGATGGTCTTCACTTGTCTGCCAACTTCCAAGTCCTCCAATCCCTTTAATAATCCTTAATCCTTTAGTTACTGTACCAAAAGCACCAATCACAATTGGTATAATTGTCACCTTCATGTTCCATAGGTTTTTCAATTCTCTAGCAAGGTCGAGATACTTCACTGAAGTTTGAGTGACAGCAACTCTCTTCAAGTCTCCAGGACCCTTCTTAGTATTCTGGCTGATCTCAATAATGCAGTAGTTTGCATGGTCTCTACTTGTCTTGTTATTTCCAAGTCCTCCAGTCCCTTTATTAATCCTTTGGTGACTGTACCAAGAGCACCAAATGTTCTACAGTTTTTTCAATTCCCTATCAAGGCTAAGATACTTATCCTTCTTTTCACTTTCTTTCAATTTTACTCTGTGGTTAACTGGAACAGCAAAGTCCACAATTTTGAAAGTTCTCTTAATTTCCTTAATCTTTTTGATTTTAGTTGTTTTTACCACAATTCACTTGGATTGTTATTTCTGCAACACTGAGGAACAGCACATATCTGAAAGAGCAATTAAGAATAAGCTACAAGGCAGGCTCAAACTCATGTCTTTTTTGGCTCCAGAGAAGACTGATTAGCTGTACCAGCTTCTTTACCAGCTATGACAGCAGTGGGTATTACAAAACTTTAAAAATGATACGAACCTATTGGACACTCTTGTCTCTGACTTGTCAGTCTTATATTTGTTATTATTTTTATACTCAAGTTGTGTTAATAGTATAGTCTATTAATTGATTATTTATTATCATTAATCTATTATTATTAATCATTTATTATGAATATTTATTATTATTTTAAAATCATATTTATTAATATCATTATTTATGATAATACTATTATTTAGTTATTTTATTTATTAAATTATTATTTTATTAATAATAATAATAATGATAATAATAACAATCCTGAGTCTCACTGGAAGCTTTATTGTTGTTTCTGATGTAAACTCTTCCTTGCTGGTATAGAAATAATGACACAAGTAAGTTAGAATTTTAAAATTTTAGAAATTTAGATAAAGGAAAATGCCAGTCAGAATTCATAATAATGATTCATTTCAGATTTATTCCCATTATTGTGTGCTTACAGTTTTATTATTAGTTCATTTTCAACAATTTCAATGTTATTCAGCAGTTATCTAAGCTATAAAAAACAACTTATTTCTATATTTTAAGCCTATTAAGAATAATATATAAAAATAAGCACAACTTGAAACTGAAATATTTTTTAAATCATCTGTAACCATCTCTGTAATTTTAGATTTTCTAAGGTTTAAAAAGAAAAATCAGAAAACATTTATCTTCTTATACCTGATATTTTCAAAAATATTTACAATTTTTTTAATACTTCAATTAGTCTATTTATAAATACTCAAAAAGAAAATGATAAAGATATGATTTTCTTATCTAAGCAATATTCTGATTTTTTAATATTGTTTGATCACTGTTTTTGTTTCATCTTATGTATAAAGAACATTTTCTGTTTTTATATCTATCAAAATTGGTAAAGAAAAGTATCTATCATGGGAATTTATATTGCAATTAGAAGACATTTTTATTTTAGATGGGTCATTTTCTATATTCATTAAATATTTTAAAGTGTGGAAATTTAAAAATTTCCTAACATTAACTTAAATTGATTAGTTTAAATAAATTTTAAGTAAACACACTTTCTTTCTTCCGAGATAAGTTACTACACTTGAGTTTGTGTTTCAGATAAATAGACAATTTCACACCTTACAAACTGATATTTTTTCTGATTTCTCTATCTTATTCTTTTGTTTTCTATTCCATGTTCACTTAGTTGCTATGCAGTATAGAATTTACATAAAATACGATCAGTTTGTCTGGCTATTCTTATAAAATATGTAAATTTTGTTTTATATCAATAATCTTTAAGATCTCATGGGACTAAAAGGCTAAAATAAACATCTACTATAAACAGACCAATGTAACAATAAGTTGAGATTTATGGTGAACTAAATGACATGTGTACCCAATGGGTTCACATTATAATTTGGTCCATAATGATTTTGATGCTTCTATTTAGGAAAAAATGAAGGATTCTAATTAGCATTTCATAGTTACATGAAGAACTTGGATCTTTAAAAAGTTATGTTTGTCATGAAATTATCATTTAGTTGCATATTGAACTGGAAATTGCTTTATCTTCTAAGAGCATTTTAAATCCATTGTCTGAATAAAAATCTTGCCATTTTTGCAAAATTATGGTTACAAATATATATATATATATATATATATATATATATATATATATATATATATATATGCAAGTATGTATACAAATATATCGAAAATTTGAGAAATATATATAGTTTAATTGTCTTTTATATCTTTTTACTGTTAAAAATATGATTTTTGAAATTGGCCTATGTATTTATTACTACATTTGATTTATGAAAATGATTAATCTTAGAAATAATATTTTTCTATACTGTTTCATAAATGTCAAGGTTGACAATGGACATAACAACTTTTGACAGTAATAACTGCCTGAGTAGCAAGATGACTTTTCTCAGATTTCACTTCCCTCTCTTCAATCAACTATCATAGCCTGCAGTTAGTAAGAGATAAGATAGATAAAATTTTTCTTTAATTTGTTTTGATCTTTAGGATAAAGTGTATATTTTACAAAGTAGTTACTAGTACTATTTCAGTTGAATTCAAGATTAAATATATAGTTTAATTGATTATTACATATTGAACTGAATACATACTATCATTAACTAGGAGAGATCTTATTCTCTTATAATGAGATGTGCTGTGTTCATACAACTTGGCAGTAGAAGCCAAATAAATTAGCAGGTATTAAAAAAACAGCTGCATATTTCACAAATTATTTTTTGATATAAAATGAGCAGAACCATGCAATACTTTTTCATATCATTGAAATCAGTATTTCATATTTTATTGTACCACTTATACAATGAAATGTAATGATATGGTACATTATTGTTTAGGTCTGAATTATATTTAAATCAATACAATTTTTCTTCAACTACATTTCAGTGCTCAACTTTGGAAGAAGCCATATTCCTTTATACTATATATATATATATATATATATATATATATATATATATATATATATATATATATATATATATATATATATATACGAGGATCATACGATAAGTTTCTAGACTTTTTTCAAATGGGCACTTTTATTGATAGTACACACATGAAACTCTAGTCCCCTTCGAACTAATCTCCAGCTGCAATGCACTTGTTGTACCGTTCCAACAATTCTGGAAGGCCCCATGGAAGTCCTCTTGTGTGAGCGTGTCAATGACCTTTATCACAACCTCTTTCATCTCCTCAATTGTCACATAATGACAGCCTCTGAGCTTAGGGAATAAGCAAAATTCACAGGCAGCAAGGTCTGGACTATAGGGAGGGTGACGAACTGTCTTGATGCCCATCATGCTAAAATAGTCTGTGACAAGGATGAAGTTGTGGACTAGTGCATTGTCCTGGTGGAAATGCCACTGACCTGATTTCAAGAGTGCTGGCCTCTTCCGACGGAATCTCTTCCTGAACTCCCTTAAAACCTCAACATAGTAGCCCTAACCCTAACCCTAACTCTTTGGCCAATCAACTCTGGTGTATTGACTTCTTTTCTCCTCCCACATCTCTCATACACCCTCACAGACTCCTTGCCTTTCTTGAATCTCTTATGCCACTGATGCTTGATTCATCTAAGATGGTTGAAAAGCAGTCTAAAGCATTCCATACGTTTCTGTGGCAGCATTTTTTCCAAGCTTAAAACAGAATTTTATTGCATATTGTTCTTCTAAAGTGTCAGATTGCATTTTTGAAATTCAGCAGCTGTGGCAATCAGGCTTTAGTAGGGTGTATTCCTATTCCTACTGTAGCTATACATTTGAACCTGAAATCATAAAAATTGGTCAATCATCTCATAAGATGTATAGCAATAACATACCAAATTTTCAAGAGTCTACAATAATTTTAAATTCTATACAAAAAAAGTCTGGAAACTTATCGTATGCACCTCGTATATATATATATATATATATATATATTAAAAAGCAGTAAACCCACTTGAAAAAGTTTTTAACAAAAATATTTTATATTATTTTAAATATTTTGCCAAAAATATCTTTATGTTTTATGTCTTTATATTGCTATACAGTTGACATATATATATATATATATATAGCATATATATATAATTTATATAAGAAAATGTATGTATATATGTGAATTGGGCCTACTGCTTTTTTTACGTTTTTATGTATTATTAGAAGCATTGAAGCATATGTGACTTTTCCATACTAATATATATATATATATATATATATATATATATATATATATATATATATATATATATATATATATTAGTATAGAAAAGTCATTTATGCTTTAAGGTATTCAGAGAATGATTTTACTTATAGTTGAATTATTTGCCAACATTGAATATTTCAGTTTTTACATTTAGCCATCATCAGGACAGTTAATGTGATGTATTTTTGAATTGTATTTAATTATATTTCTTATTTTTATTTGAAATGAAATGAAAAATGAGAAAACTTTTAACAGTCTATTTTTGTTAGTAGTGATCAGTTTCAAAATTGTGTGATGAAATTAATGTTCAAAATTTATATTAAAATATATATATATATATATATATATATATATATATATATATATATAATTATCTATTCTACTTCTTAGCCCAGTTGGCAGAGGCTATAGAATACACCAACTGCATTTCTGCAGAGGAGTAAGACCCCCACCTCAATGTGTATCCTGGATATGACACCAAACAATCTGATGCTGAGGTTCCAGTAATGCTGGAGCTTTGGGAAATGCAGAGTACCCCTTCATTACCTTCACTCTCAGGTTCACTCTGGCCTGAAGTGGTAGTACCTGATAGGGTCCTATTTATGCATCAAATAGAACTGTTTGACATTTAAACTGAGTGCTAAATTGAATTGTTTGAATCATTTAACTCTGTATCTACAAAATGCTTACAGATCATATATTTAATGTATATGTAAAAACAGGATTTGGTATTAAATAACCAGCAATGATTGATATGCCATAAAACCAAACCAAACTATTATTCTACCTCTCTCTATTTCTTCCTTTCTTAACTTCTTTCATCTTTTCTCTACTTTATCATGTTGCTCAGAAATTCCCAACATTGGGCACATGCCCCAACTAGTAGGGCATGGTTATATTTTGGTGGGGCTTGTTTAGAGACCAAGTTAATGAACATGTAAGAATTAAATATTACAGGGTGGTATCAGAATTTTAGAAATACCTAAGAAGTTTTGAAAGAAATTGTTTAACTTAAAGTGGTATCCTTAAAATTAAAATTGTGATTAGTTTCTAAATTATGTTGGACCATTGCATCATTTACATTGATTTTTTCAAGTTCCTTTTATTGCATATTTAATGCCCTGATGATGTTTTAATGTGAAAACCAAAAATGTTTAACGTTGGCAAATACTTCAACTATAAAATCATCGTCTGAATACCTTGTCTTTCCATATTTGTACTCTTACATACCATTGGATTTATTTCCATATATATATATATATATATATATATATATATATATTAGGATAGTGTAAACACTGAGTCAGTGGCACATGATGACTGTCAGTTTCTTGCTTCTGTGATCATCCAACCAAGAGGGTCCCACAACAGTCACCAAGCATCATTGACTCTGTGTCTATGCTTTTCTAACTTATATCTACATATGTTCTATTACCAATATTGAGAATTCTTTGTGTATAAATATAGCAAACGGCATTATTACTATATATATATATATATATATATATATATATATATATATATATATATATATATATATAAGAAATAGAAAGCATTTTGTCAGCTCTGGCATCCAAACAATTAGCTCTACCCCATGATTTTTAAATCTAAAGATTGAAGTATCTTTGAAAGTTATATCAGAAAATATTGGCTAGCATAATGTTTTTAAAACTTAACTAAGTCTTATATAAGATCTTTTCTTTTTAAAAATTCAAGATTCTTTCTCTTTTGTCTTTTTTGTTTTTTGCTAAATTGGGGTAAAATCATATTTTGATTACAGACTCACTTTTCTGTAATGGAACAGTAAATATTGTTGTTATTGCTAACTACATTCAAGAAAATACTGATGATGTAATTTTGATTTTATATCTAAGTGTAAAGTTATGAGATTAGCAATTTTGGAAAAAACTATATTCAGTTCTATCATTCATTTATAATCTAATTTTTCTTGTTTTTATAAAATCATGTTCATGTTAGAATGAAATTATTGTAAGAATGGTTGCATGCCCAGTTGGAAACAATCATAGAAATATAAAAAAAGAATTTAGAAGGTATATCAATTCAGTTTAAAATCATATGATTATATCCACAGTGCATTTTGCAAGAGATCTCTGCAAACAGACAAAAAAAATCTTTAAAAACAGCATTTTAGCATTTTTAAAAATCTTATATATGTATATATGTGTACACATATGAATATAAATGTATTTTAAGATAACTATTTTACTTAATTTTAAAGATCTATTTATTTATTTATCTATTTATTTTTGGCAATCATTAATAAGGAAGAATGTTTCAACTATTTTTTTCATCTATTAAATTTTTTAAATTAAACCATAGCTTTCATATTTTCTTTCAGTTATTTGATAGTGATTTTATCCTAATAATTTGAAAATCAGCTGATTGATAAATCTTATTTAACTTTTTGATAAATCATCCCCTACATTTTTCAATTCTTGACTTAATTTTAATTTTTGTTTCCTCATTTGTTTTACTGTTAGTTTCTTTTTTGAAAGGTATTTAGCAGAACATTTTTAGATCACTATATATTAAATTTATAATTTATGAAATTATACAGAACGTCATAAAAAGATTTTGCCCTTTCCTTGAATCTGTTTCAAGTTATAAACAATATATAATCAGTACTATGTTACAAATGTGGTCCCATTTTATACATTATAGATTTTAGTGAAGTTTTCCCTACTTAACAATATTTAGTTAAATGTGAATAATTATTTCAGTTGAACATATGTTTATTTATTTCTTTTGCAGTTTGTGAATTCAAATTCTGTATAATTATTGATGTCTTGCAGCAGCATAACTTCCTGATGATTATTATTTTTTGTATGAGCCCCCCACCCCATAAATGAGAATCCCCACCACTGGATCCAATAAGTATCCATACTAAATTTGGTAGCTCTACATCAAATCTTATAGCTATATATATATGGAGGATGGACAAACAAACTCTTCCCAGTTATTGATATAAATTTCACACTCACAAGTATCAACAAATTTCTATTTTAGGCTAACAACACATTTTACTTTTTAATTTTAAATGATAAAACTATTTCTAGGATAAACACTGACTGCCCAAATGTGAAGGCAAATAACAGAATGAATAGGAAGCCAATCCAAATGTCAAAGAAATATGCAAGGAGTATGAAAGTGTCAGGCTACACTTCAGGGACAGAGAGAGAGAAGCAAGCAATTGATAGGAGTGATTGACTGATAGACTTTCTGCTTGACCTCTTTCATGGAATTCATAAAACCCTCAATATAACAATGTATAAAAGTTCTCTATCTTCATTTTCACCTATTGCCTGTGGCAATGTCCCATCTTTGCTTAGATGGTTGACCTAAGACTTAGTTATTCTTAACATTTTCTAGACTGAATTCTTCTACTTGCTGCTTTTAACCATACCAATATGTACACTTGTTAATAGAATTAATAGCACAACAATAGCATTTATGTTCATTATTGATTATTGCTTTAATTATATCAGAAACTGAAATAAAATTTTAGTCTCTTTTGGAAAAAAATGAACTGAGTTGATCTTTCTCGACAAGATTTCTTCAGGATATTGAAAGTAAATTCTATTAAGTTTTGACTGAATTTCTGAAAGAAAGAATCATCATGATTATACACTGATGTATTCATTACAGGTGTGCTTAGCATAATAGTTATCATTGTAGAAAATTGATTTGGCAAACTGACTTTAAGTCCTGGATAAGGCTGTTTGTATTTCATTTTGGACTAATGCATTGGGAAAACTATGAATCTATCTCTTTTCCCTCTGCTATGGATAAATAGTAGAGTACACTGAATTCTTTAGCCTTGATTAGGAAACTAGTCTTGGAGAAGGAAAACTGAATTCAAACCAGCTTTACTCTGCTTAGAAATTAACCCAGTGTTACATCCTGCCCGTGGCTGAAAAGTTGGGTGAATACATACACTGATGTACTCAGACTGGTGTCCTCTTCTTGTTTATTATTATAGTTATAATATTTCAGCTATGATATTTTCCAACTTTCTTCAAGTGTCCTAATCATAATCAGTAGCATTCTAGAAATTTCAAAACAAACCCTTAATAGAGTCCTTAAGAGTAGATTGTTTTCATTCAGCTGTCCTTGTTTAGAGGATATTTCATATCAGCTAATTTGTCCTCTCAATCTTAATTGTCTTTTCCATGGAATTACCTATATAATTTTTGTAACCCCTAATCCAGGGATTGAACACACAAATACCAGGTAACTAGATGTACTTTAACCAATACTTTTATTTATTTTTATGAAAATACATGCTAAATTTTGACATTTACCTATAAACTATTCATGTTAATCCTTTTATATTAAATCTGTGTTCTGTGTATATTATTTGTTTATTCATTTCTATATAAAATGAAGTTATGGTTAAAGCAAAGAAATTATCAACTAATTTTTAATGAGAACTTTACCTATAAATTAATAAAAACAAGAAAAGTTTTGGGTTAGTTTGATTAGTTTAATGTTATATCAACTTCTTATGTGTTATTTAATGTCAAAATTTGATTAATTTTTAAATGTTTGGTTATTATCATAACCATTTATACTTTCAACATTCCATTGCAATCTTTAATTTTTAAATCTCATTTGTATTTACCTATAATAATCATAATTTGTTTGCACACAGTTATATAGTATTAATTATTCTTATTTGATACAAATAATTATGAATTATATATAAATTATATGGTTTCGCATATTCCTATCTAAAACAAATGATTTTCAATTAGATTAACTTGACTCATAGATAGTACCTTATCAGGTACTACCACTCTATTTAGAATGAACCTGGGAGTAATTGCAATGAATAGGTACCTCACACTCTGCAGAACTTCAGAACTAGACCCTCACCATCAGATGGAGTTTAGAGTGATACCCAAAACAAAACAGAGATTTATTTCCTTTTTTTTTTAAATGGGATATTTTAAGATCTTTAAACACAAGTTAAAATCATTCAACATCAAACAGGAAAAATATAGAATACAAGCCATATTTTAAGAAAGAGAATTATGCCACTATATTGATAACAAATTCAAATGAGAAAATCTTCCTTATATAGTCTTTTTTTATTTCATTTAAAGTAAATCTTATTTATCCAACAGATTAAAAATTACCTAAT
The DNA here is from genome assembly GCA_963585895.1 of Sepioteuthis lessoniana. Classification (NCBI taxonomy): domain Eukaryota; kingdom Metazoa; phylum Mollusca; class Cephalopoda; order Myopsida; family Loliginidae; genus Sepioteuthis; species Sepioteuthis lessoniana. The sequence continues at coordinate 73,455,679 of OY757935.1, forward strand.
AGGTAACCTTGGTTATATATCTACATATCCAATCCCTCTACCACAAGCAGGATATGACACAGGATCAATTTTTCAAAGGAGTGCAACTAGTTTGTATTCAGAGGTTTCCTTCTGCTAGACTGGTTGCTAATCAAGGTTAAAGAGCCCAGTCTGTCCTACAATATAGCCATAGCTGGCAGGGAACTTGAAGTTATACCTTTCCTAAGGGCATTAGCACTTTATGAAATACCAACAGCCTTATCCAGGGTTTGATTTTGGTTAGCCAAATCGATTTCCTTTGACCCTGATTTTTAACTTGCTTTTTCTTGATAAATAACAATATATTTTATATAATTTTATAAGATATCTGCATGCATATTGATTGCAATTAGTTTCTCAGGCTATAGATCAATTGAAATCCATCTTTCTAGTTTTCTTCAATGATATCTATTTTGTCAGGGTAAACTTAACTTGTTATATTCAAAGGTCTGTTTTTACTAATAGAGTTGCTTAAACCTTATAGAAATACAAACTGCTTGTAGAATATTATCAACAATAAAATAGAACAATGTAAAAGAGTGGAAAGATCTAATAGACTAAAAACTATAGAAATCATAAAAATCACCAAGTTTTGTTTTTCCAACTATATATATATATATATATATATATATACTTAGGGTGTTTCAAAACAGTTGATATCATTTGAGATGTACTGGGAGTTTCAGAATAATTGATATTATTCCATAATCTAATAACTTAAATTTTCATTCAAAGGATGTCAAATTTTAACAACCTACAGAAACAATACAAAATTTTATGTTTAATGCTTAAATAACTTTTCTTTTCTTGTGAATGAAATTTCTATACCTGAAAAGGAAAAAACATTAGACATTAAACATAGAATTTTGAGTTGTTTTTATGCATGCAGTTAAAATTGAAGATCACTTGAACAAGAATTAATCAAGTTGCTAGATTACAAAATGATATCAATTTTTCTGAAACATTTTATATATATATATATATATATATATATATGCATGTATATGTATATATACATGTATATATACATATATAATGTTTTCAATAATAACTCTTTTAGCTTGATACTCTTTATACAATACTCATTTGTTTAGAAATTTTCAAAATCTTGATTGCTAATTATAATCTGCTTCTAATTACATGTTACAAATATCGGCTCCTGAAAATGGTCACTTTAATAAGATAAGAAATATTCCTCAGAATATAGAAAAGAAATAAAGTAGCAATTGTTTATTGGGGAATCTATGCTTGAAAATAACCTTTAATTTCAGTATTATTAATCTCAAAAATGTAATCCTATAAGTATTGGTCATATTTGAAGCTTGAAAAACATAATCAAAAATTCATTTTTAATTAGAATTCATTCCTTAACATATCTCATCATTATCAATAACTTCCATCAGATTTATTGTTATTAATACCATTCTGTATTCCAATCTGGTTGAAAAGAACATAGAAAAGGTAGTTTCCACTTCATGTATTTTAAGAACTCGTCCATCAAGATGGTTCTGCAAACTCTGGGATAAATGATAATAGGTAGGAGCAAAATCTAAATAAGGAGAGTGTAGAACTTTTCCTAGCCAAGTTTTCAATCTTTTCAGATTTGATCTTTGCTGTTTACAGTTATACATTATCATGATGGAATACCACTATTTGCAACTGATCAAACTGGGTTTCATTTCCTTTAAAACTGTGTTTAAATGCTCTAACTGCTGACAATAGATGTCTGCTGAAATTGTATCACCGTCTGATAACAGCTCAAAGTGGCCCACATCAACACACTTAAACTTTCCTTGGATTCAGGTCCATTTTGGGTTGTGTTTTAACCTATTCCCCTCCACTAAGCCATTATCTGCATTACTTTATATTCTTGAAATATACCCATTTTTCATCATCAATCACTAATCTGTCCAATAATGGCAAGATGTGTTCATGAGAGTGCAGACAAGTGAAGGCATCTATTGTTGCTCTATAGTTGGCTTCTGTCAAACCATGAGAAGACCATTTTAGGCACCTTTCCAAATTGTTGCAGATTTCAATGAAACCATTGCATTCAACTGTAAAAGACAAAGACAGGTCATTGTTAAACAGAATGACCTGTTGGTAACATATCTCTTAAGCCACTTTTTCTAAACTTTCAAAATCATCTTCTGCTCTTCTTTAATTCAAAAAATCTATACCATAAAGACCAAGAATATTTAGGGTTGCTTCTGCAACATTATGGTATTTTCTAAACACATAGACTATTATGTCTTATAGACACACCTATCTTTAGGACAGTCAAATTAGTAATTAAGTTTGTTCAATCATACTGTAATGATGTAACTTATTTATTTAAAATTGTACTTAACATATGTTAACATGTTATTATTAAGAATTTTAGAATAGCTAATATATCAGTCTATTGTTATTGTTAGATTTGGAGCATTACTTTTAGGATGATTTGTTACTTTATTGAGACAGTGAATGTTTTATTCTTCTCTGTAGCTTGAATTTAGCTTTCTTATATAATCTGTTTCTTTAACCAATAAAAATACAAAGAAAAATGTGACTTCATGGAATAAGATGATTCTGAACATTTGATATATAATTAATGTAGTTCTACTCATGAGCATTTCTATATATAATGTGGTTTGATATGTGAGTCTATAAGTGCTGTTTTTATATAAATAATGTGATTCTGAGCATTTTATATATAAGTATTATGGTTCTACTAATGATCATTTTATATAATTAATGTGATTCTGAGCATTTTATATATGATTAATATGATTCTAATCATGTTTATGAACTGAAATATAAAAATAATGATTACCGGGCCATTGGTCTAATGGGTAGAGTGTTCACCAATGGTCAGTGATACCAGAGTTCAATCCCAGGTTGAGTCTTACCAAAAACTCAAAAAATGGTACTTGATGCTGCCTTGCTTAATACTCAGAATTATAAAGAAGGATCAAGGGTAAAGTGGAGCAATCCAGGGAATGTAACAGTGTCCTCCCCTACGCCTCAGCATAGTAGCTATTGAAAAGGGAGCCTTTGGGTCACCCTCGACTAAGGTTGCCAACTTTACTTTTAATTTATAAAAGTAATATATATAAGTTTACTTGTATTTTTAAACTTGTACCTTACTTTCATTAACCAAGATAATAAAACTTTTAATCCATTCTTTTCTGTTTTAGAAAAAAACATACGATAATTATCACAAAACAATTTGTGCATGTGCTTTCATTTGATCAGTTTTATTTGTTAAGTCAAATAAAATGTGATAATACTTTACATCATTACATTGAACCAACATAACTAAATGATACAAAATTATTAAATGATTCTAAATCATCTTGGATCTATTATTACATTCATTTATATCTCAGAACCTTTTTTATTTATTTCTTCTTCTTTATTGCAATAAATTCTAAGTATTATTGCTTTCACCATATTTGTTCTTTGATCTGTATGTCAACTCGATAATGATATGATTGAATTTTTATACTCAAAATTAAGTCTTTTTGAAAAGCTTTATATTTGACAAGAAATTGAGTGTTATCTATTAATTCCATAGATACCGTGAAAATTTCACACGTCAGGCTCCAGACTTATTCATCCACACTAATGCATGCACAGAGTATGAACTTATTGATATTAACTAAGTTCAGCTGAATTTGTCAAAAAGCCAAAAGGAGATAGTTTGGGTGCCTTGAAAAACAGCAATCAAAATTCTGGCATTTTATCTTGACTCAATAACTGGCAAGTGTCATCACTGAGAAATATGCAATTATCATTTCCACAATCATCAAACTTTGTAAATAAAAATTAAAATACTGGAGCAACCAGTGAGATTTGAACTTTAATGAAAGTCACAAATTGATCTGCCAGATTAGTTTTCAAAATATATCACTAACATAAGCACTCAACAAATTTAACTTTATTAGTATATAAGATAAGGTTGGCTTGAATAATAACACAGTATTTATCATAGTATCACTTGTAATGTATCACTTTGGCAAATATATGCATGTATTGCCAGGTATTTATAAATTCAATAAAAACCGTTTTTTTAACAAAATAGGATATATTTTTAATGAGATTATTTAATGCTGATTTTACATTATTATCTGAAAAATTTTCTTATATTTCTAAAATATGTGAATAATTGGATAATAAGCTTACTTAAATAAACACGGGGACTTTTTCCATTATTTCTTATATATATATGTACATGTGTGCTATATTCCATCTTGTAATCCTTGATTATCATCTATATTGTTAACATATATACATACATTGTTCAGTTAATATTTCTTTTGAGAAATTTCAAAATCATTACTCTTGGTTGTAGATAGTAAACTTTTTGTTCCCTTGTTTTCCTTTGTTACATGTATTTAGATCATGTAAATATCAGTACTATTATAAAACTGATTGTTCAGATACTGGACCCTTTATCTGCCAAGCTGGATGTAGTCTGAATTTCCTATGTAATAAACAATGAAGTAATGAATAAAACTCTTAAACAAATGTAAATTAATATACTTTTAAGACATGATCTGTTTGAATCTTATTTAATTCTTTCAAAATTTTTAAAATACTTATATAGAATACCATGTATAATATATAGGATGAAAATTAAACAAAGAAAAGTAAAGAATATAACTTTAATAAATACTTAATACACCTGTACAGAAAATGCAATGTATTGCACAATATTGCATAGATAAAAATTAATACACTTAAATCGGAATCTGTTTACTCAATATTAATTTACTAATCTTAACCTGAACACAGGTTTTCATTTTGTCAAATTCAAAACTAGCTAATTTTAAAAAATGGCCAGTTTTCTTTATTTTCTGGAAACCAGATAAATAGTTCCATACCTGTAATAAGTTGAGAGTTTATTTGCCATTGGTCAACTTCTTTATATAATGATTCATAACACTAACATTTTATATATATTAGAAGTTATATTTTTTTCAGGTCCTTTTTTTTTTTTTTTTTTCTTTTTTTTTTACAAATTATGCCAATGTTTTTACCTTGTCTTTAGTGCATTTAAGATTTTATAAAGGATCATTTCATGAATCTCTCAGTTACTCACATTATTCACTTAGTTAGTATATTAATGATAAATGAGGCTTAAAATTCTGAGATGATGTCATATGGATATATCAAATATTTGGAATAATATCTTAATCTTTATTGTTTTTATCACCATTCATTTTATATATTACTTAGGATTCTTTAACTAGATATTGCATCTTGTAATCCTTGAGTGGCATCTAGTGTGTTTTTTATCTTATTTGCAGCAATCTTTACTGTAAACAAGTTTTGTTTAAAATTACAAATAAAGTTTCTTTTCATATTTTTTCCTAATTTTTTCAGTCTTTTTACATGATTATTTATGTAAGGTTCAAACATGTACAGGAATTGTCAAAATTTTCCTTCCTGAATGCTTTCTATCATCATTAGTCCTTTTCAAGGGTAAAGTTGAGATGTTATTGTTTTTGAATTCAAAGAAACTTTGATGTTTAAAATTTTTTCTATGGCCTTTGTTATAAAAAAAATCAAACTAATATTTTTGTCTTTGAAATGTTTATAAATTATTTACAATAATACATAACTGGAGTTAGTTTGATTTGGCTTGGTTTCTTTATTTAATGATATATCATCCTTTGTGGGTTATTTAATGCAAAGGTCATCCTTGTAGAACAATCATAGTGGTATTATTTAACCTATCGCTGGGAGTCTAAGGGTTTTTTTTATCCCTGAGTTTGTGGTTGTTTGTATATATATATATATATATATATATATATATATATATATATATATATATATATATATATATATAATATGTATTTAGGGAGCATGTTTTACTAAAAATAAAAGACAAGATTTAGTGTTTAGCTTTTTATTTAGCTTTACTTGCTGGTGACAGAGATGTAATGAATACGGTTGTAGGCAGATTAAAAACTGTTAGTTTAGCTTGAGTTTAGTCCAAGTACAAGTATTTTTGACCATCTTTAGTCATTGTTGAGGATATAAGTTCTCCTGTGTTATGGAATGTTGGATTTATTTTGTGCTTAAGTCCTTAGGCACAGAATAAATTCAGAGTCTTTTTTAGAGACTTTAGACAGTTTTTAAACTACCTGCAGTTACAGTTGCAACATCTCATTTGTCAACTAAAAAGTTGAATAAAAACCTTAACATCAAATCCTCTTTGTTATTTTCAATATATATATATATATATATATATATATATATATATATATATATATATATATATATATATATATAATTAATTATAAGTAATGGCGACAAATTTATTGACTAAGATTTGACATGTAATAATAATAGAATTTAGATTTAATTTTATGGTAAAACTACTGGTTACTGAGCCTGTTGAGTACATCTTACTTATAATTTACTGATTCTAAATTCAGTCTAGACTGGGTTCAGATATCTTATCTTTGCATAGTCAATATACATTTGCTCTAAATACCACTCAAGCAAATGCACAATTTCATATGTAAATACATGTCTACTTATAAAAAACCTCTGAAAAAATAAAACAATTTTGTAATAAGTTTGTCCAGAATGTCATGATGATAATGTAATTTTGTCTGAAAGCAAAAAAAATGTTAGAGAAGGGTATATATATATATATATATATATATATATATATATATATATATATATATATATATATATAAAGAAAAAAAAGAAAGGCTATATAACTACATTAAGAGGGTGGTCTTTAATTTCACAATTGTTGAAAGGATAAAATGAAAAGCATACACTTTTGTTTTGCATCTTTGCAAAAAGATTTTTTAAAGATTTTTCTCCAAGATAAATTGTAACTTATTTGGAGATATATTGGATTGTCAATTTGAATAAAAAGATTAAGAATATTGTATAAAATCACAAAAATATCTTTTTTTCAATGTAATCTCCTTCCCTATCCAAGGTCTTAATTCAGTGGGGAATAGTAATCACATAGATAAAACATGATACAGTGAAAATCTTTTATCAAAATTCAGCTAATAACTATGAAATTAAAATACTAATGAAAATTCAATTTTAGCACTTAAATGCTGATGAACAAACATAATGTTGAGTGTGAATTAAATGTAAAAATAGTAAGTTTTTTTTTTTTTATGAACATAGTGATTAGTTAAAATAAAAATTAACTAAATAAAAATTAAAATCAGTATTTATTCTATTGTTTATCTAAGATATGATATATTTCATGGAGTTGCTGTCTTTTGTTTCTTGTACAGTAATATTATCTTTATATATAACTCAAATCCTACCAGATTATCTTTACCAATAATTTTTTTTAAAGGGTCTGCTTTTATTTTATTTTTATTTTACAATCAAAAATCTCTGAAATTTTGTTAGTGTGCAGATATTTGCTTTATCAGTTTGAGGAATCGGATGAAAATTCATTTAAAGAACTTTTTATTTTATTTATATAATAGGTTAGTAGTCTTGCAGTTAAATTACTATTTAGTGGTCAATTTATTCTCCTCTAGGTGCCCCATATTTGTGACCTTGTGCCAAATTTAAGCTATGCTTAGTTTATTATTAGAGCATCCTGTATGGTGTAATGGTCATCATTTGACTAGCAGTGCATTGTTAATCAGTTTGATTCTCACTGGGTACCCCATATTTCTGACTTTATGCTAAATTAAGCAGAACTTAATGACAACTTGTTTAGAGCACTTGTTTGCAAATCAATCACTGAGAAACAACGCTAACATGTAAAATTAGTATAAAATCAATAAGATGTAGGTAATCAACTGTATTTAATTTTTTTCTCCTATTTCTGTCTGAGGATTGCTTGATATGTATGAAACTTTAAATAACAGTCTTTAAGAGTACATAATTTCTTTTGGTATATATATATATATATATATATATATATATATATATATATATATATATATATAGTGTATATGCTACTTTTCTATATAATTTTCTCCAAATCACTTTTAAGTATATTATGTTCTCTTTTGATGACATAATAGAAATAGAAATGTATATTATACTAAAGCTGATAAATAAAACTCAGTGCTGAATATGAAATTTGTTACTACATAATAAAAATAGAAGATTCTTTTATTTTAAACTTAATAAATAAGACATTATAATTTATTCTTAATATTCATGAAGTATTCAACATAAATAACAAAATGCTGAGTGATGTAAAGTTTTTGATATGCAATTGCAAAATTACTTAAATATTATTTATTGACAGTATGAGTAAACTGGTATTTTTATAAAGTGCTTCAATATATTCTACTTTCAAAGTATGGATAGTCATATATCTCAATAAGCCAAATTGTATTTTTGGAAGACCTTTCAATCCATTGAATATAAAATGTGTAAAAGCTGTGGAACAAATTCAACAATCTTACAAAAGTAATCCCTTTTGTATTGGCACAAATATTTATTATACAAGCAGATTTTCTTTTCCATTTATTATTTATTTGTAAAGCACAAGAAATATTCAATAATTCTATGAATAAGAAAAATTTTGCTTGCTGAAATATTAAAATTGTAAAAGAAATCAAACCATTTGTAAAACAAAGACATTAAATTTATTACTGATTATTTACAGAAATAATTCTTACTTTAAGTGTGCTTCAATTTTTACAAAAATGTTAAAGAATGTTATATTGCAGTTAATTAGTATACGTGTTTTATTGAATTACCCCTGTTTAAATGAAGGAAAATAAACGATTGAGCCTTTTGCAAAATGAAATGAGCTTCCTGATTAAAGATTTGCTTAGTTATTTGAAAATGAGCTAAAAATTTAATTACTACTCAAAAAATGCTAATATATGAAAATTTGATTGAACATAAAGAAATGATACTTAAAAAGATCTCAACTTATGTGAATTTAGAAGATACATATATTCAAATTTATTATTTCTAAAATATCAGTTAAAAGAAATTGGATTGCTTATGATACTGATTATATTTCAAAGTATCTATGACAGAATTCATTATGATATAGTTTTTACAGCTTAAATGAGTATAACATTATGATGAAACATTTCTAAATTATTTAAAATGTTATTCTCAGAATCAAAACATTTAAATTTGTTTTGAAATTATTTTTTAACCAAAAATAAATTAATCATTTGTAAGACTTCAAGTTCCTTTGATTTACAAAAAACACCAATGGAGCTCAGTATTTTAAACTGTTTCTTGAAACTGTTCTTCTTATGTAATTATTTATAAACAATTATTTCCTTTTAATAAAAAAAGAATGAATGAATAAAACCCACTTAAAGCTGAAGGAAATATATCAAAGATTGTGATTTTCTAATTAGATTATTGTTTACTTGATTATGTTGTATGTTTTTTAAAAATATTTATTCAATTTGAAGCTGGTTAGTTTTACAGAATATGTTATTTATACCATTAAACCAAATTTAGTAAAACCAACAAAATTTACTTTAGATTTAATTGCTCCACAAATTGTCACCTTTTTCTGTTTTCTTGTATCACAGCTTTAATCATTAAATAGCAACTTTAAGTCTGTCTCACTCATGTAGCAGATCTTTCCTTTTATACTCATGCATTCTTATTATTTTACTATTTGCAAGTTTTACACACCAGTTTTAATTAAAGATTTTTACACAGAATTCTAAGTAACAGCAAATCTCCTCAAGTCTTCAGGACTCTCCTAAATATTCTAGCTGAATTTAATAGTGCAGTGGTCTAGATAGTCTCTATTCTTCCTCTAATCTCCAGTTCTCTCATTCTCTTTTCCAGGCCTTTAGAGGTTGTTCCAAGAGCCCTCTTTATTTTCACTCTGTGGTTTGCTCGAATGGCTAAATCCTCTAGATGACAAGTTCTTTTGTTGTTAATCAACACTACGTCTGATCTTCTGATTACAAATGGGTGATCTGTTTGTATCTCAGAGTTCTAGAGCATTTTATGCATTTTATTTTCTCAAACAGATTCTAGTTTGTTCATAAACCATTTTTCAGCATGGTATTATTACAGGATAGTAAGATATAAGTAGGGTTAGATTATTATACAATCAAAAGGGCAAAAGAATTTAAACATCTAGTATATAGATCTCAATTTCAAGATATATAGCATAAGTTTTAAAACATTTTTTATAAAACCTATATATCCTTGATGTACATTCTCTATATATTTTATTTTCTTCATGTCTCTTATGCCAAAAGTTTCCCAATGTATTTCTCCTTTCCTCCATGTAAATGGTTTTTGATCTAAAATTTTCTATAACCTCTCATTCTTGTACTGTTCTCTCTTCTCAAAATGGTACATTATATTCACCTGATTTCTGCTAAAAGATGCTCTCAATGAATATTTTGAGCATTTTGGCTATTTCCTATGTTGTATAGTTTTGATTATTTTCACATAATGTCTTGATTTGATTGCTATTTACTCCAATTGGTCTACCAAACTGAAGACCATTGTTCTGTTAAAAAAATCTTTAGCTGGAAATTTTTTGCAAACCATTTTTTACTCACATGGTCATTTATAGTACCTTCTCCATAAATTGCACAAATCTTTGTTTGACTCACATTTTTACCTTTTCTGGAATAAAAAAAATCTCATGCCAAAAATGTTGATTTTTTTTCCTTCCATTTTCAATATTAGAATTATTAAACAAAAATATGTCAACTTTGACAAATTTGAAATCAATATGTATGACAGCTGTCACAATGCAATAAAAAATTATTCTTTTTGAATGAAGTTAGTTAAAAATAAGCATTTCTAATGCCATTTAACAAGAAAATAGCATGAACTTTTGGGTTACACACACACGCACACATACGCATGCACGCACACACACACATATATATTGGGTTGACTTAATTTAAAGATATGAATACAGTAATTGTGAAATAATTACTTTCATTTATATAATATTTTAATATAAGTAACGTTGTAAAGTAAGTTAGTGACTGCAGTTGAGGGCAACCCAAAGGCTCCCTTTTCAATAGCTACTATATTGAGGTGTAGGTTAGGGTGCTACCCCTTTTCCTGGAATGCTCCACTTTACCCTTGATCTGCTTATAATGTTGAGTGTTAAGCTGGTACCATTTTTTAAGTCTTTGTTATGACTCAATTTGGAATTGAACCTCAGTCTCCCAGGCTGTTGGCGAACACTCTACCCATTGGGCCAGTACTTAAAAGTAAAGCAGGGACCATAATTGAGGGTGACTACAGTCAGGGCGACCCAAAGGCTCCCTTTTCATTAGTTACTACATCTCCCATGCTCTTCAGTGTAGTAGTTAATGAAAAGAGAGTCTTTGCATCACCCTCGACTATGGTCACTAACTTCACTTTTATATATATATATATATATATATATATATATATATATATATATATTTCTCTCAACAACACTGACAAAACACATGGGAAAAAAGCTAGATGGGAATGCTATATGTTGTTTAGAACAAATCCTGAAAGCAACACTCCACAAAACAGCAGCTGTGTGGTTACTTACCTCCCATCTTAAAAACCATACAAGTAAGATGAACAAGACATGTGGGACACTGCTGGAGAAGCAAGGACGAACTTATAAGTGACATTCTTCTATGAATCCCTACAGGTGAACATGCCAGTATTGGGCGACTAGAAGAATTATTTACATCAGTTTTGTGTGGACACTAGATTTAGTTTAGAGGACCTGCTTGGAGTGATGGATGATAGGGACCAATGAATGCAGAGAGTCAGGGAAATTTATACAGTCAGTGTGACTAGATAGTGATGATATACGTGTGTATGTGTGTGTGTGTGTGTGTGTAATAACAACTGTGATAACATCAAACCTTAGTGAAGTATTTCTGGAACATTCTAAAAGTTTGTATGTGAGAAAATCTAGATATGTATTTCTTCTTAAATAATACGTTTATGATAAATTTTTAATAGTGTCTGGATAATTTTTTCGATTATTACTTTTGTTTATATTTATTCTGAATTGTATTTTGAAAATATTTTTTTTTAAATTAGCAATTTAGAAAAAAAAAAATTCATCAAATTACATAAAGTGTGTAAAATTAAAGTAAATATAAACATCAGATGTATGAACATCAGATGTAATGTGACCAAATGAGGTTTATTTTTCAACATAATCTCCCTTACAGTCTACACACTTCTATCAGTCTTGCAGTGCTTGGATCCCATTAATCAAAAAAGTTATTAACTGCAGATATATCATCATATACACTTTGCAGCCCACTCTTGTATATTAAATATTTTGCTAGTGTCCAAATCCTTCTCCCCTACTGCTATAAGTATCTATCAACAGTTTAATTGGTTTAATATCAATTGAGTATCAGAATATTTTTACACTTGGTGATATTCATTTTTTGAAAATTTTCCATGCATAATTTTTCAAATATTTAAATTTGAAAAAATTTTTCAAAACAATATTCCTAAAATTATTTCCTTGCTTGATTTCATTTAATCGGAAATACATAACTCTTTGTCATTTAGCATCCCAAAAGAAAATTAAAGACTATAATGTTTGAAAAATTGCATGCATTATTTACAGTATAGCATCAGACTTTTCAGCCTCTATTCATAATATTGACTATTGACCTTATTTGGTTGTGCCATCCATCATTGCAAAGTGCTGCAGTTTGTTGCTTGATCAATACCAAAGTGGAAATTTTATCTATTGCCTTGTTCTTGGCAAAATATTATCATCATCTCAATCCTTGTAAATCTTTTAGCTAAATGTTGTTCCTCTTAATATTTTCCAAATTCTGATATAGAAATTAAAGGAGTCTGTTTCTCTCACCATTAGTCACATAATCACATACCATATAAGCAGACTCTTTCCATGTGAAAAGGTTGAAGGTTATTTCATTAAATTTAACATTCATAACATAGCATTTAGTTTGACCTATATAGAAGACGTTTTTCTGAATTTTTGAGATCAGGAATTATTATTTTACTCCTTTGAGGGTTTTTCACACCAGCATTAGCTGATGGTTTTTACTGGAGTTTGAGTGACAGCAAGTAGTCAATTCCACTCTCCAGTTTTTCATGGTTTCCTCAATGAACTTTACAACTTCATCCAATATTTTGTGCATTTTGAGACAGTTATTATTTTACTCCTAGACAGTTTTTCACACCAGTGTTAACTGATAGTCTTTCCCTGATGTTTGAGTGATAGCAAGTTCCCTCAAGTCTCCAGGACTCTTGTCAGTATTCTGGCCAATCTTAATAATGCTGTAATCTGGATGGTCTCCACTTGTCTTCCAATTTCTAAGTCTTCCAGTCCCTTTACCAAGCCTTCAGGGATTGTTCCAAGCACACCAATTACAATTGGCATCACTGTTACCATCATGTTCCGTAGTTTTTTAGTTTTCCGGCGAGGTCTTTTTGCTTTTTGATTTTTATTCTGTGGTCTACTGGAAGAGCAAAATTCACTATTTAGAAGGTTCTTTTTTTGTTGACTATCACTAGGTCTGTATCTCAAAATCCCAGAGAATTTTGTGCTGCTCATTCTCCAGAATGGATTTTAGGTTGTACATATACCACTTGTTTGTATGATCAAAAGTAAATTCCTTGCACAATTCTTAGTAGATCAACTTACCCACCCAGTTGTGTCTAGTCTTATACTTTTTTGTACTAATTTGCTGCATTTGCTAAGTCACAACATTTCAGTTATTGTATCCTCCTACCTGTTTTCAGATATCTGAATGTCTGTTTCAGTCTTCTGGGAATTTTGAATTAAACCCTTTTATCCACTAGACTATTTGTTTCAAGTGGATAAAAGCGCTAGTTAAAGTGCATTTAATTATCTTGTAGTTATGAGTTCAATTTCTGGATTGAGTTATGCATAAAATAAAGATTTTGATTCAATGGAGATATTACAAGAATAAAGGAACCAAGAAGAATTAATTGCTACAAAATATCCTTTCAGCATGGGCAATAGAATGAGAACAATCTACCTTCATGGACTGAATGAAGAGTTCAGTTTGAAATACCTAGAATGATTATGACATCCACCAGAAAAAGACTGGAGGGTACAATGGCTGAAATTTGGTGACTATAATAACAACCAAAATGAGGACATTAGTCCTAGTATATCAGTGTTTTATAGTATAGAATACATCTAAAAGGAACAGGAACCAGCAGTTTTCTTTTTTCAAAGTATACCATGTTAACTCTGTATAATTATTATATATAATATTTAGAAAAATTGAAACTACTTATTTAACAACAAAGAAGATGAATAATATAATATAATATAATATAATATAATATAATATAATATAATATAATATATGAATGAATAATATATAAAATGGAAAAATGTGCTTGATGAAAAGCCTTAAATTTAATACACTTAAGTGTCATAGAATTTTAAGAATTCAAGTTAGAGAATGTTACTTTAATAACAGATTTTTTATGAGCTGGTTGAAATTGTTTTATCAGTCCTTATATGCTAATATTTGTAGTTTTAATGGTTTACCATGTCAATAAAAAAAGGCAAAATTGTCTTTTATAATTATATCTTATTAAAATGACCTCTTTTTCAAATAAATAGAAATGATCTTAAGCTTTAAATGAACAATAATGACATGAATGCTGTCCTGTATAATTCCTGAAAATGATAATTTTGAATGGAATATTTTTGAAAAAAGGAGAAAAATTGCTAAAGTGAGTGACCAATGTTTCAGCATCTGTGTCATCTCTTATTCATATATTTGAAATTTGAGATTCTCTTTTTTTTGTTTTCAACAATGAAGTAAACATTTGGCATAGTAGTTTCATCTATTAATAATTTATTGATGAAGTATATGATCAATCAATCCTAAAATATTTCTTAATCCCTTATTATGACAGGATCCTGATTGGTACATAACCTTATTATAGATAAATCAAAATTCTGTCATAACCATTTGCATAGATTTTAAAATTTAAAAGTGAATCAGTTCATAAAAATCCTATGGCTTACTTATTAATGAATTAATATACACAGATTTTTTTTCTTTTTAATATTCAATAACTTATTAGAAACCAGGTATTTTCATAAACTTGGTCATCTTCCAATGATTTGTCAATCTCTGTTTTATCTGTTTGTCATTTGACATTGCTAAATTTTCGATGATTACTAATGGGATAACATAGTATATTTATTTTTGAAAATTCAAAAACCTTTTTTAGTGAGGGGTTTGATTTGCAATGTAAGTATGATACTAAACTGTACCCTTACTTTGTGCCCATCAAGTTAGGTTAACCAAATCTTTGTCTTTTTTCAACTATACAGAGTAGACATCAGCTGAAATTTTTCTTGTTAGAAACCAAAATTATGGTCTTTTCCAATGACTTTTTCCCCTCCATCATCAGAAAATCAAGACTTTAAAAAATGGGGTTATATTTGTAAATATAGCATGAGCAATGTCCACAAAGAAACTAAAAACATTAACCTCTCAGTAATGTTTATTAACTTATAAGTCCTTACAGAAACATAATAATGTGTAATGCATGTGTTTATAGCTTCAATAAAATGTGAGGTGGATAAATTAATGTTTAGTATATAAAACTAATTTTTTTTTCTTTTTAGCTTGTAATAAGTATCTATCAAGTATGTAATTGGCTCAATATCAAGTTTTTGCTTTTAATTATGATACCATGATGTTAAAGAATAAGAGACAATAAATTTATAATTTTGTAAAACAAAACAAACCAAAACAAGCAAACAAAAAACAAAGGATGAAAATTAGTATAAAATAGAAATTGTGAGTGATATTTAAACTCTTATATATGTATGTATATATATATATATATATTGTCATCCATAGAAAGACTGTTTCATTGCATGACAACTCTTCAGTGTGGCTAGATATGTAGGATGCTTCAAGCTGGGATTGAAACCCACCCAACTTTATGTTAAATTTTGCATCATACCACTCAGCCATCAGTCAACATATGTCAGCTTGAGAATTATAAGGCATTATACAGTACCTTTCATTTGTTTAGATTTTGCCTTACCGGATACCAGTGTGCTCAATTCACACACACACACACACACACACACACACACACACACACACACATATATATATATATATATATATATATATATATATATATATATATATATATATATATATATATATATATGTGTGTGTGTGTGTGTGTTTATATATGTGTTAGGATATTATAGACACAGTTATCAGTGACAGCTAGTTTCTTGCCTAAATGATAATCTTTTTAGGATGATTTGATAAACCATTCAAGATTAATTATTCATTTCTAAACCTTTCTATTAAAGAATGAGTTTTTCAATTCCAGTTTTTAGTGACTGATAATCAGTTTGTTTATTTGTTTGGGTTTTATGGCATATCAACTTTGTAAGTTATTTAATACCAAATCCATTTTTATGCAAATAAATTGTTTTATTTCAAACAATTCAGTTTAGCATAAGTACAGTTTCAATATTAAAAACAGTTCTATTTCAAACAATTCAGTTTAGCATACAAAACTAGTTCCATTTCAAACAATTCAGTTTAGCATAAGTACACAGTTTAGTTCTATTTGACCCACAGATAGGATCATGTCAGATGCTACCCCTCCGGGCCAGAGTGGACCTGGGAGTGAAGGCAATGAAGGGGTACTACGCATTTCCCAAAGCTTTAGCATTGCTGGAACCTCGCCATCAAATTGTTTAGTGTCATATCAAGGACACTCATTGTGTGTGTGTGGGGAGGGGTGCTTACTCCTCTGCAAAGACACAGTCAGTATATTCTACAGTCCCAGCCTCAGTATTCAAAGAAATTATCATTTATGATAAATGTCATTGTTGATCAATATTACATTTTTTAGTGGCATATGTACCTTGTGCAATTATTACTTTTTATTTAACAAAAAATCAAGTTGGTTTTAGAAACAAAAATTAGTCTCTTAATTATTCTAATTTTATCAGTGATTCAGAGTTATGATGATAAAACATATCCTTTCATTTTATTTACCATGAAATTCGTATAAAAAATAATCATTCTTTATGTTTCTACTCAAAACAGAGAAATTTAGAACTACATTGACAACATAATCATCATTGTGATGAAATGTTTATATTTTAACTGTAAATACATTGGGATTTAGTATTTCTATAGTTTTTAAATAACTTTACACTATTATTTCATTTTCTCTGAATGTTGTATTAAAAATGATATAAAGCTTTGCAATTTTTTCCAGTAGAATTTTTCTTATTCTCCATGCCAAATGAACAACCTTTTAGGAAATTGATTTCATTGAGAGATCCATGCATCAATTTACTATTCTCATTCATTTCTTATACTCTTGAAAATTGTCTGCTATTGAGTTGGCACCATATGGAAATTTGTTGGCATCTTTTCTTCCATTTGATGAACTTCTAATTAATTCAGTCTTTATTACTTTCTTTCAGTAGATATTCCTTCTTCATTCATTTAGATTCACTAATCAAAATTTAAAGAGAAATTGCATTTTAGAAATGGAGCTCTTGTAAAGATTTTAGGATTCTATCATGCAAAATTGTAGTTATTTTGTGGTGCTTAAAATAAGTGTTCTTTCCTTATTTTTGTATCATATATTATATTATTTATCTATTTCTACAGGTTGAAATTTAAGGAAACTTATTTGTTTAAGCAACTCTACAAAGTAAAAGTTTAAATTTATATTAAAGAAAAAAACTTTTAAAATCTTTGTTAAAAAATTAAAAACTCATAATTTAAAACTGCATTTATTGCATATTTTGAGCAATCTATTTTTAAAACGTCTCAGGGACACATGCAATTTTTCAAATTTTCTTGTTTTTTTTCTATTGGGTATCTATATAAATCTACATCAATTTTTTTCGGATATTATTTGATAAACAGTTCTTTTCAAGATTAATTATCAGATATCATTTTTCATATGAATTTGATGATAAATAAAATAAAAGGATTTGTTTTATCATCATATCTCTAAATCACTGATAAAATTAGAATAATTGAAAGACTGATTTTTGTTTATGAACCCTATTTAATTTTTTATTAAACAAAAAGTAATAATTTACCAATTGATATGTCAGTCAAAAGTATAATATTGACCAACAATGTGACATTTTTCATCAATGATAATTTCAAGCTGCATTTATTGTATATTTTGAACAATTATTTAGTTCTAAAAAGTCTAAGAGACACATACAAAAGTTTTCAAATTGTGTTGTTTTTTTTTGTTCAGTTTCTATATAAATACCTATTAATTTTGTTTATTTTCTTGATAAGAATTCTTTTTTTTTGTAGATATTTAATCAACAATTTCATTTAAGATTAATTATCACATTGTTAAAACTTGAGAAAAATATCCACCATCAGGAAAAGTATTTTCAAATATCCATCAAAATCAAAATATTCAAATATAGCAATGTTTATAATCACAATTTACCCATAAATATTTGCCACTTTAGGAGAATCCTGTCATGATATAATGGTTAGCAAACTAATTTTACAGATCAATTACTACTGAGTAGGGTGTTTGGATTTCACAATATGTTCCATACTTGTATCAAATCTAAGCTCAACTTATTTTTTTTTCAGGGGTGGCCAAATGTTAGACTTTGTTTCTAGTTTTGGTGTTTCTTCATGGTATTATGGCTAGCAATTTCATCTTGCAGATTAACTATTATCAGATAGTGAGGCCAATCACTAAATGTTCAATACTTGTAGTTTTGTGACAAATCTAAGTTATGCTTAGTTTTAAATGGTGCCTTAAGTAGCATAGTAGTTAGAGAAGTACACTAGCAGGCCAATGTTAATGAGTTTAATTCTCATTGGATGCCCCATAATTCTGAACTTGTACCAAATAAAGCTACTCAATCATTGATTTTGTGTAAACTCTAAAACTTATTGTACGAATAAAGTTTATGCCTGAACTTATTGCTGAGAATGTGATAAAAGTACAAAAATGCTGATACTAATAAGCATCATTATAACTGTTATGAAATATCCCTATCATCAAACATAGTATAAAAATTAGGTTTGGTTTGGTTGTTTGGGTTTTATGGCATATCGACCATTGTAGGTTATTTAATGCCAAATCCATTTTTATGCAAATAGTTAGTTATATTTCAAACAATTCAGTTTAGCATGAGTACACAGTTTAATTGTCAAAAACATTTCTATTTTAAGCTATTCAGTTTATTCAAACAGTTCTAATTCAAATATAAAAATTAGAGACTGTAATGAAATTTATGTCTAATGAAGAAAATCAAACAGTTCATTCCAAAATTTTAGATTAAAAAAAAATTATTTTAAAAATAAGTTTGGTAGTTGCAAGAAATCTCAATTGATCACACCAGAAAAGTTTTGATTAGTTTGTTTAATGGCATACCAACTTTCATAGGTTATTCAATGTTAAGACATCCTTGTAGAAGAATAGCAGTGATACTATTTTAACCCATAGCTTGAAGGATAAGAGAGTTCATACATTTCGCAAGTGTATTAATTTAAAAGTGATCTTAATTATGTGACTGGATTTTGAACTTGCTTACTTTGAGGCCGCAGTTCAGCACTTTAGCCATTATACCCTCAGAACTCCTCATTGAAAAGTTTTGAAATCAATGAATTATTCCACTTTTCATTTTTTAAAACACTGCTGTCATTTTTATTAAGTAGCTTCTAAAAAGTTAATCTATTCTAATCGTTTTCATACAAATTTTATAGTAGAACTTTTATAAATTTTCTTGTAGAATTTTAATTTTCACTGTAATGATGTTACATATAAAAGATGTAATTTTCATAAATAATTCATTTGTATAAAAAATTTCTTCACTATAGAAAATCATTATTGCAAAACTTGTTTCACATTATCATTGTTATATCTTATAGTGTATTTAGAAAAATGATCTATTTTAATAATTTCAATTGTCACAATGAGTTACAACTGTAAATGTTTGAAAATATTCCGCCCTCTTTTTCTTTCTGGTTTATTATTAATGGATTGATTAGTCATTCACTTATTTGCTACTTAAATGTTTCATTATTTTTATTTTATTTTATTCATTTATTTACAGTTTAATTCTTTTGGCTTTTGAGGCATACTTGATATGGTAAATATCTTTCATTTTATTATTCTGTTTATTTGAATTTCTTTTTTGATTTAAAACCCTTTTTTCTATTTTAAATCTTTTAAGTTATAAGGTTAAATTTCATAATTCAATCTATAACTTGTATGAATATGCTTATTCCCTATTTTATGCTCTGTTTGCAATACTTATTATTAGGTTTAAAATGTCAGTTTTGACATTTAAAATACAAAACTTTCCTTTTTAGTTTTATACTGCATATTTTCCTTCAATAAATGTTTTATGATTTCTAAGTAAATTTATCTTACCTTCAGCTAAATAGAATTAATATATTGCAATGGGATACTGAAAAGTTTTTTGTCTAACCAAGAAGGGAATGACCTTTTTTAAAAAGTTTTTATTGAATTTTTTAAGAATTAAATAAAATTGAGAAATAATGTGTTGAATTGCAGGATTAATATATGAGATAATACATACATTTAATAGCACCAGAGCATTTCCTCCTCGGTTAGACCAAGAACTTTTCACATTACTTCATTTCTAATTTCATATGCATTTTGTTTATCCAGTTCATTAAAATTTCTTTTTGAAAAACAAAAAATTGCTATTTAAATTTTTGAATAAATATGATGGATAATGTAACAAATCAATTTTTTGTCAAAGAATCATGGATATTTTTTGAGCAACTTACAGTTTTAGATTAATAGATTCAAAAACTAAATTTTATGAAATTTTATGAAAATCAAGTTTTTTTGCAAGCTTTGAAAAGAATCAATTACTTAAGACTTTGTTGGTCTTTTTATATGAAATTATCAGTCTCAACAGTATTGAGTTTGTTTATATTATCTAATTCTATGATAAATTTACAATAAAGTATATTGTTTCCGGTTTAAAATTAAAATATTTCCTTTTAACTTTATCAGAATGTAAAAACAGTAACAAAGTCAATTTGTTAAAAGTTTAAATGAGCTACAGTTTAACCTATATTCTTTTAAATTTTAAACTTATTTTTGGTTATACAGATATTTCATATAATGCTTATTAAATAGAAGTTTTGTAAAGATTTCTGACATTTTATATGTTATCATAATTACTCTCATGTATAACAGGCACCTCTAAATTTGGGCTCTACCCACCCAAAATATCTTGTATATAATGTTCATTGACATTTTAGAATTTGTAACAGCTAAATGTAACATTTGTTCAACTTTTTATCTGGTTCATCCAGACTAAAAATAGAAATTTAAACCATTTACTTATATTCTGAAACAAAACATTTATGCAGTTTTTAGTGCAAGCACTTGAACTTGTTCACACATAAATGCATCAAACCTGCAGCAAAAATAAGGTCACACTAGGAGAAACAAAATTATAAACAAACATTAGTTGGGATCATAGATTTAGCTTATATTCAATGAAAATTACAAACAAACACACATTCCAGTGGCTATTTCTCTGTTATGATATAAAATAGAAGTATTTGTTGCACATTAATTAGTTTCGATTATAGATATATCTTAGGTTCAATCATACCATCCTGAATAGGGTGATGCATGTAGCTGGATAAAAAGTTGATATTTAGTTCTGTCTATAGTAAATACCCCTAACCTAATAGGCTTTAAAATATGAAAAAAATGTGTACGTTATATACAAATAATTATGGTCTGTGTTGATGGAATTTCTAGTAAGAGAAAATATGAAAATGACTGTGAAAAGATAACAGGATTTTGAAAAGTTTAAATAAGACTGATATGACTAGCTTGAAAGTCAGGGAGAAGATATCCAAAAGGAAAAATGAATTTGAAAAGAATTGAAGAAAAATTAAACCAGAGTTGAATCAGTGTTAATCTAAATTACATAAATAGGTAAATCCTTTCTTAATTATGGAACCTTTTTTTTTCCATAAGGAAATTTTGTAATTCTTTTTTTTAATTTCTAAAAAAAAGATTAATATATACATACATAATAAAAGAAATAATTACTTAAACTTTGAATTACTCTATAATCCTTCATATGAACGTGAAAATTTAATTCATTGAAGTATTATCTGAGTTTTTTAAGAGTATTCTTTTAATTGATACACATTTCAAATAAAACAGACTAACAATCAGAAAAAAATGTTAATATTCATCTACTTTTTTTCTTGAAATTTTAAATTCCTCTAATAATTTTGTTTTAGTGACCCCCAGATACTTTTCCTACCATTTTCGTTAAATTTAATGTAGTTATATTCATCATTGATAATCGAGTAACTTTATCATTGTAAAATCTATTTTAAGAATCATTATTCAAAATTATTGATCCTGTATAGTAGAAGTGTGTTCAAGTGCAGTGTATAGTAAAAGATTTAAAAAAAAAAAACTTCTTAGAAACTTTTCTATCTATCATAAAAGAAATATTGGAAAAATAACAAATTGTAATTCTAGAAAAAACAGTACAATAGTTTTTGTCTATAGTTTTGAGAACATTCTTAAAATTCAAAGAATTACTTGAATAATTAAGCTCTTTCTTTTAGTTATTCACATGATGTTTCAAGAAGAACATTCTGTAGCCTTCTTCAGTTATAATTCGCATTTCTGTTAGAAAAGAGACTTATTTTGATCTCTTTCTTCAGAGTGCAAAGCAAAAATATTAGATATATTTGTTTGAGACAGAGTTGCTCTCAGATATTTTTAATCTCTTTTTGAAGAAGGCAGCAGAAGTGGATTTGGAAAAAATTCAGGAAAAATTAAACAGTACTAAATTAAAATATGTTGTCGCCAGGACTTGTTCAATACTGCTCTCAACATTCTTGTGTTATTTCCGTCTAGTTTCTTCTCCAGACGTTTAGTTAGCGTCCATGTAGTGCATCCATATAGCAGTATCGACACAACCGCTGCCTGGAAGAAACTGCGTTTCATTTTATTGGTTAGGTCTGATTTCCATATGATCGAGAGCCTATCGATAGCCGTCCATGCCTTCGTCAGTCGTGTGTCGATGTCTTTTTCGGTTGATGAGACGCTACTTCCTAGGTAGGTGAATTTGTCTACTAGTTTCAGAGAGGCTCTGTCTAGTGTGGCAATGTTGCCCGTTTGGTTGTAACACATATATTCAGTTTTGTGTGCATTGACATGGAGGCCAATGCCAGCTGTGGCTTGTTCCAGACTATGCAGTAATGTCTCTGCTTGATTAGGCGTATTCGCCAGTAACGCCAAGTCATCAGCGTAGTCGGCGTCCGTGATTGTTTTTGCGGGGTATCTTTTGCTTCTTCCACGAGACACCAACTATACGGACACTTGCCCCCCATCACAAAAACTATACAAGTTAGACGAACCAGACACGCAGGACACTGCTGGAGAAGCAAGGACGAGCTCATAAGTGATGTACTCCTATGGACCCCCACATATGGCCGTGCAAAAGCAGGACGACCAGCTCGAACTTACATACAGCATGATGAATGATAGGGAAAAGTGGCGAGAGAGGGTCAGGGATATCTGTGCTGGCGGCATGACATGATGATGATGATGATGAAATTAAAATATAATATATGAATAATGTCTCTATATTGGTAACAGGTCTCCTCAAGAAGGTATTTAATTATCCAAATAATTCTTTGAATTGTGATAGTTTATATTTGGAAATGTTTGCATTTTTTTTTTTTCAAAAGCATCCAGATGAAAATGAATTGTGTTCATTTTTATTCATCTTGAACATTTCTATATTGAATTCTTGAATATGTATTTATGATTTTTTAAAAAAATTATTAGGTCTATGATGCACATTCACAGGAATCCTGTTTGTTTCTGTTTCCTTTTGATTATCTGCAAGAAATATTTTGTTTTTTTATTTTTTAGAATCAGACATGTACTACTACACTGGCTGCATCTTCTATTCTGATGAACTCTGCTTGTTGTGTAGTGTTACATAATTAGACAAAACATGCCATTAAAAAATTCTATATTATCATCAAACCTTTTTCTTTTCCCTATAAAACTTTGATTGTACATAAATATGTCTGCAAAACAGGTAACGATGCATTTTGTGGTATTAGTAATTATTTGGTGGTAAAAATGATCAGTGACATTGAATAGAGATTGCCCTACAAGAATATTTGCTCATCTGTCTTTAATCATTTTCACATATAAATAAGAGAGTCACCATATAAAATCAGAATATTAAATAAAAAGAAATATTCCTGTATTTAGGTACAAAAAACATATTAAAAAAATTTTGATGAATTAAAACACAATTCTTTGAATATAATTCCTTGTTAATTGAGGAGTATATGTTCCATTTTTCTTCCAAATTCAACAAAAAAAGTTCATGATACAGAAAGACTAGTTTAAAGCTATTTTATATGCTGTAATCTACTACTACTACTACTACTACTCTCATGGTGTAATGGTCATCATCATAGAAAATAGACACTGTGACCCAAGTTCAAATCCTGGATGAAGCTGTCTGCATTTCACATAGCACTAATAACCTTGGGAAAGGTGTGCATCTAGCTATTCTCCCTTCAGCTATTGTTAAATAGTTAGGCAGACTGGACTTTTTAACCTTGGTATGGCAACTGGTCCTGGAGAAGGAAAACTCTGAATTCAAAATAGTTGTACACCAGTTAAAAAGTTACCTTGTATCACATCCTACTCATAATGGAGGGGATACATAAATACATATTATTCTACTGCTATTTTTATACTCCTGATAATATTGCCCCTGTTTACTTAGGGACATCTTGAATTGCTTGAGTATGATGCCTAGTACACTAATGACGATGGAAATAGCGTTGATGCCAAATCCCCACATTCGGCATATTTTGTCATTTTTCAAATTTCTTTCATTGTCACCAGGCAATCATCTGGGACAGTAATATTGATGATGAAGCATTCTTTTTTTTCCCATTTCAGTGGAAGATAACTTTAGCATTTAATGTATGTGAACACTGAGTGGTTTACTCTGAGCTTATATTATAAGATTTCTCTTTAGTTTAATTGTTAATTTGATTTTATCAATGTCAATTTTGATTCATAACAAAAAACATACCATTAATTGTTAATATGATCTTTTATAAAAGGTTAGCAATAAGATTTATTGCAGAATTTATTTTTAGAAAACAACAAAATAACTTACTTCCATTTGTAATAAATTAATGCTTCATTGGATCTACCAAATTAAAATTTTTTACTTTTTAGAAGTAGAAAAATGAAATATATCATATAATTCAAAACTATTATATGAAATCAGTCTTAAAGTGGGCAACTCTAATACGAGGATCAACAAATAAGTTTCCAGACTTTTTTCGTCTGGCACTTTTATTGATAGTACACTCATGAAACTCTAGTCGCCTTCAAAGTAATCTCCTCCGGCTGCAATGTACCGTTGCAACAACTTCTGGAAGGCCTCATGGAAGTCCTCTTGTGTGAGCGTGTCAATGACCTTCGTCACAGCCTCTTTCATCTCCTCAATTGTCTCATAACTACAGCCTCTGAGCTAAGGGAATAACCAAAAGTCACAAGGAGCAAGGTCTGGACTATAGGGACGGTGAGGAACTGTCTTGATGCCCATCTTGGTCAAATAGTCTGTGACAAGGATGAAGTTGTGAACTGGTGCATTATCCTGGTGGAAATGCCACTGACCCAATTTGAAGAGTTCTGGCCTCTTCCAATGGAATCTCTTGCTGAACTCCCTTAAAACCTCAACATAGTAGCCCTAACCCTTTGGCCAATTAACTCTGCTGTATTGACTTCCTTACTCCTGCCACACCTCTCATCATCCCTCACAGACTCCCTGCCTTCCTTGAATCTCTTATGCCACTCAAAAACTGATGCTCGATTCATGCAAGATGGTCAAAAAGCAGTCTGAAGCATTCCATACGTTTCTGTGGCATTTTTTCCAGGTTTAAAACAGAATTTTATTGCATATCGTTCTTCTAAAGTGTCCTCATATTCAGATTGCATTTTTGAAATTCACCAGCTGTGACAATCAGGCTTTAGTAGGGTGTATTCCAATTGCTGCTGTAGCTGTTCATTTGAACCCGAAATCATAAAAATTGGTCAGTCATTTCATAAAATGTATAGCAATAATATACTCAATTTTCAAGAGTCTATGACAATTTTAAATGCCTGTACAAAAAAGTCTGGAAACTTATTAAATGCACCACATATTTTGTTGTTGATAGCTAACTGATTATTGTGCAATGGTTATCGTCATAGGGAATAGAATTGTCAACTCGAGTTCAAATTCTAGACAACTTTGTTTGCATTTCGCTTCATACAAATCCCCTTGGGAAAGGCATGAATCCATTAGTCTCCTCCTAGCTATTATTAAATAGTAAGGTGGACTAGGTTTTCTAGCTTTGGTAAGTCAACTGGTCTCGAAGAAAGAAAACTCTGAATTCAAAGCTGCATTACTCCACTTAATAATTCACTTTGTGTTGCAAAATGCTCATGGCTGAAGGGTTGGGTAAATACATAACTAATTATTTATATTTTATTTTAATTTTGTATATGCAATTTTTTATATAGTAAACCTTTTCTATATAGGCAGCAGTGCTCTTCAATTCACTAGAGTTTTTAAAGGATTATTCAATTATGAATCAATTTAAAGAAAGGTTTCTTATAAGGTGCT
Source organism: Sepioteuthis lessoniana (assembly GCA_963585895.1). Classification (NCBI taxonomy): domain Eukaryota; kingdom Metazoa; phylum Mollusca; class Cephalopoda; order Myopsida; family Loliginidae; genus Sepioteuthis; species Sepioteuthis lessoniana. Next base: position 73,482,356 of record OY757935.1, read on the forward strand.
AGGCTGCTCATATAGTTTTACCTTTATTCTTATTTAAGAGGATTTTTTTAAATGACACGTAAATTTGATCGTCATTTATGTTATTTACACTTCTTTAGAAAAATCAATAGAATTTGTAATTGCACTGTAGCGGCCAGTGATAAAATTTGTTCATTTCAATATATCACTCTTTCAGTGAAATTTCTTTTAGGATTTTAAAAGATCCTTAAAAAGACAATAAAACACAATGAATATGGTAGGATTTCATGGTGGAACTTATTCACAGTTGGCTAAATCAACAAAACTTTTGTTTTCAAAATTCCTATTTAACTAAAACTACTTTGCAAAATAAAAAAAGGAGGAATAGACATTTTTTAAATAATAATAATAATAATAATAATAATGATAATTAGAGTGCTGGAGACCTGAAGAGATTTGCTGTCAGTCAAACTCTAGTGAAAGACTTCAAGCTAATACTGGTGTGAAAAACTGATAAGGAATAAAATAATAGAACATGATGTTGGATACTCCTTTCAGGGGTTTACATTATATGTGATGTTATGATTTCTTATCTTCTATCTTGAATTGTCTAACAGCCATTCAGTGTTCAGCTCCTCACTTGTTCTTTTGTCTTCTTTCTATCGTCTTCTGTTGTCGGCTGTCTTCTTTGTTCTTGTTTGGGTCACTTCGTCTCACTCTGTGTCTCTCAATCTGTTCTTTGTTGCTGTAACCCAACTGTCTTAGTTCTTCATTGCTGAGTTAACAAACAATACAAATACCATTTATATACACATCTTATTTTATTTCTTCAATGACAACCATTTCCTCACCTATCACGACCTTTATAGGGAATTGGAGTGCATAAGTGTAACAACCAACAATGCCATTCAAGCACTACTTGCCAACTAACGCTAACTTATTCCCAACTTCTAAACTTTCCAGGATCATGTAATCAGGTATCCAATGAGAGCTATGCTTCCATTTGACCTTGGTTTCACCATCAATCATGCAAATCTAATGACTCATGGTATTTTTCCACACCATTCAACAGTTAGAACTTATCTAACTAATCAAAACTTCATGTCAATAATAGATTTTGCCAATTTGTTATCAGCCCAGTCGACTGGGACTGTAGAATACACTGACTGCATCTCTGCAGATGTAACACCTCCCCTATGAGTGTCCTAAATATGACACTAAACTACATCTGATGGTGAGGCTTCGGTCCCGGAGCTTTAGAGAATGTAGAGTACTTCTTCACTGCCATTACTCCCAGGTCCACTCTGAGTGATAGTACCTGTTAGGGTTCCATCTATGAGCCAAACAGAAATGTTTAATCATATAACTGTATTCAAACAAATAAACTCTGACTCATTCAAATATAATGTTACCTACAATCTGTTCATTTACAAATCATATATATTTAATATATATTTGTATAAACAGGATTTGGCAATAAATAATCCACAAGGGTTGATATGCCATAAAACACAACCAACTAAATAACTCATCTATTATGTAATAATGAGAGTGATGGTAATACTAATTGTTGGTGCACTTGGAATGATACCAAGGGTTTGGCAAGTGGACTGGAGGGATTGGAGATCAAAGAAAGAATTGAGATTATCCAGACCACAACACTGTTAAAATCAGCTAGAATATTTAGAAGCATTGTGGAGAGCTGACGAAACTTGGTGTCACTCAGACTTTAGTGAAAAACTACAAGTTAAAACTGGTAGGAAATGCTTTCAAGGAGTAGAATGATAACTTTTGAATATTAAAAAAGATAAATTTAAATGTCCTCAAAGCCTCATGGTCTGAATGTGGAAAAGCTTAGGCTAATAAAAAATGTTTCCTTCGTTTATTACTGAAATATTTTTTCTACATGATTGCATTTTATAGTTTTTTTTGCTATTTAAGTCATATTTCTAGTGTCTATGGAGGAAGGGGTTGGATCCCTTGTCATCAAATGGCCTTATAATATATGAAATATCACTCCGTCAAAAATAACCATCATGATGCAGTGCTAGTATTTGTCTTGATTTAAACTTAATAACAGGAGATATTATATTAATAATGTCATTAAATCAAAAGAGTAGTGATGTGGATAATAGTGTTAATTTCTTGGAAAAATGTTTTGGACATTCTTCATGTGTGTGATTCTATATTATTCATAGGTTTCACTTTTTACAAAGGGTCTTTGGACATATCTATTTTACGATAAAGTATTTTGACTTGTTCCAACTCCTTCTCTTTTAATAAGTCCAAGCTAAATCAACTTCAGAATAAATACATTTCTCACATACTTAAGATATCTTACTTCACAAACTTTTGTAATCCTTCAGATATTAAAAACTAAATGATATGCAAATCAAACTGTCTTGCAGTTTTTAACTGTCTCAAATATATTTTTCCTTCCTTAGGGATATTGTGAATTGCTTATCATGAATAGAGTGAAATTAAAAGTAAAGAGAGAGACAAATACCTGGATCTTGCCAGAAAGTTGAAAAGCGTGTGGAACATGAAATTGACAGTGATAGCTATTGTTTATAGAACTGCTTGAACAATCCCAAAGGCCTGGGGAAGAGATTGGGTAAAGTGAAGATCAGAGGAAATATTGAGACCATCCAGACTACAACATTGTTAAAATCAGCTAAAATAATTAGAATAGTCCTGAAGACTTGAAGAGACTTGCTGTTGTTCTGACTTCTGTAACAACCTATCGGTTTATACTGGTGTTAAAAAGTTGCATTGAGTAAAAAAATGTGTGTGTGTGTGTGTGTGTGTGTGTGTATATATATATATATATATATATATATATATATATATATACACATGATAATATATATATATATATATATATATTATCATTATTAATAGTAGTAGTAGTAGTAGTAGTAGTAGTAATAATAATAATAATAATAATAATAATAATAATAATAATAATAAGAAGAAGAAGAAGAAGAAGAAGAAGAAGAACAACAACAACAACAACAACAACAACCACCACCACCACCACCACCACCACCACCATCTGCACATATTCCAATACCCCATTTTACTAAAAATATAACAAGAGATATTTTATTAATAATGTAATTTTATTCCTTCATACCATTAGGAAAATGTTTTTATTTAATATTATGAGATACTGAACATTTACTTTAAAGCCAAACTAAACTGTACTTTAATTGTAGTGTCAGTAATGTTTTTACATCTCTCTTTGTTATAACATGTTTGCCTTATTCATATTGTTAACACACAGCTACTTAGAAATATTAAAGGATGTTCTCCAAACATGTCTGGACATATTTACAATTGTTAATATTTTATGAAGGTCATTTCTTAAAATCAGATTCCTTGAAAAATTTAAAACATACTTTTCTGAGTTTATCATCTGTTGAAAATGATTTGTTTATCAATTTAAAGACCCTTTTATGAAAATATTTGATTTTTACAATTTTAATTCACTTGTACATGCATGTAGTAATGCAATTCTCACTGTCAAGTAGTGAACATATCACTGTGTTAGTATAGCATTTATTTTAAGGCTATTTATGTAATTTTATTTTTGGTTGAAGAGTTTCAAAGCTGCAGAGTTTGGTTATAAAATGTCTTTTAATATCAATTTTGATACTTTTGCACTAGAAATAAATAATAAAATTTTAGTATCTTTTGTTTCAAAGAAAATCAACTTTTTATGAAAAATCTTATTATTTATGGGTGACACTTTGAATGTGTGTGTGTGTGTGTGTGTGTTTGTATATATATATATTTGTTGTCATTGAAATTTAGTTTATCTCTTATTTCAACTCACAGTTCAGTTTGTAGCAACTAAAACTCTTTTCCTTGATTAATTTTAAAATTTATACAATTTTTCTAATCTTGAAATTCTTTTTTTCCTCAAGTAAATAATTGTACTGTTCAAGTTGCATATTGTCAGTAATCTTAATAAGTAATTAATCATTTTGCTTTCCAGTTTACAACAGCTGCCCCTATTTTGACCAAAACTTTCATCTTGCTTATTATTTCATGAATAATTTTAACAACAGATGTTTGTTGATGAAAAATTTATTCATTAACTCCTTTGGTGCAGTGCATTTGACAACAAATTTAATGGGTGGAATGCACTTTAGACCATAAAATCAAAAAGCTTGCAAATGAAAAAATACTGGAGTTTCACAATTACAATATTACAATACATTCTGAAAAGTTATCAAAATGTTGAAGGGAAAAAATGGGTCTTGTGCAACGTGGGGGTGGGGAGGATAAGAGAATTTTAAAAAATTTGATACTTCTAAAAACTACTGTTTTACTAAAGTTTTAGAAGTAATAAAGTATTTTTGAAAATTTTTAGAGTCAGAGTATATTGAAAAGATGCACTTTCACTGGGTATATTGCACAAGATCTAAACTTTTTAAGTAATGTGGACAAAAGTTGCATGTCACCCTCATGCATTTTGTTTAGTTAACTTATAACCACTTTTCATTGCATTAGCTTTAGAAAATATATTAATAAATTATGTATGGATAATTGACCCTTTTGATGTGGAGAGCAACTTGAGTCACCCAAATATACCTAATGTGCGATGGCAAGATGCTTCTTTTGTTCACATTACTTAAAAATTTTGGATCTTGTGAGATATACCTGCACACTCTGAAAGTGTCCCTTGTTTGATATACCCTGGCCCTAAAATTAAAAAAAAAATTTTTATTTCCAAAAATTTAATAAAACAGTCATTTTTTTAGGTATCCATAAATGATATACCCTCTGATGCCAATAGTGTATTGTAGAATTGTAATTGTGAAACTCCAATGAGTTTTTTTATTTGCAAGCTTTTTCATTTTATGGTCAAAAGTGTCTCCAGCCATTAAATTTGTTGCCAAATTCACAATACCAAAAGGGTTAATAAAACTCCTATATATATTACAATAATTGAATATGTTAAAATTCTTACAAAAATTAAAATAGATTGAATATCTAAATTGTTTGTTAAATAACTACTAGTATGTATGAATGTTTTCTTGCTATAAACTCAAGTTGTGCAGACAATCAATAAAAGCCAATTTTAGCTATTAATCTGTTTGTCTTGCTCTCTTTTCACTAGACCCTCTCAAGCTGCAAATCATAGTCTTCACTAATGTATTTTAAATGTATTTTTAGTAGATGTTAGAAATTTCCAGCCTCCAATCCTCTGGTACAAACCCTTGTAATGATGGTGTGCAGCATTTTCCTGAGTCATTGAATAAGAAGGACACATTAAGCTAATTGCTGACATCAGTGTGACCCATACACAAGTTGTCATTATTGGTGAAAAGGTATTCTTCTTATACTCTTACTAATCACCTGCTTGCTGCACAAGGTCATTTCTGCAGCACATAGAGAAAAAGACACAGCCCTAAATCCTTATTCTTTATGTGTGCACACATACACACACTCACGCACAGTGCACTGTTAAGCAACTTGCTTAGGCTTTTTCTAAAAAGAAAAAAAAGAAGCTTTCTTTTACTGTTTTGACTTTTCTACATTTTTGTCAATTTGAAATTTGAATGTTTCAGTCTTGATTAAGAGAAAATCAAAATTGACTTTTGAAAAAGTTTTCTTTAAATTATCTCATCAGCAATGTAATGATTTTTACTTAAAAATTCTAGAAATTTCAGAGCAATACCCAGAACTATAGATTAACTGATTCTAGAATGATTTAAATAGCTAAGTTCAATATTTAAATATTCCCATCCTATCTTTACTGCTAGAAAATTTAATAGTAAATGTCATTATATAAGTGATAACTTCAATTTTTAAATCAAGCACATCAATATGCAACTTACAAATACTTCTTTTAAATAATAGAGTTGGATTTAGTCATCTGCAAAATTTAGCTTAGTTTGGCACAAGGCTAGATGTATAGGGTACCCAGAGAAAATTACACTTGTTGGCTGCTAGCCAAGTTTGTTAATTATTCCATGTGCCTGAAAGAAATAATTTAGTTATTTACTATGCATAGCTTAGATTTGAGACATTGTCACATGCAAGGAGCATTCAGTGAGGATCAAACTCACTCATAATAATCTGCATGATTAATTTGCTAATCATTACATCATCACAACATACTCTAGTACAGTGTGATTTGATTATTCCACTTTATTTCCACTTGTAAGTCAATAAGAATTATTGGTTACTCTCTTCATTACCAAATAGCATACCAGGCTATGAAATACCTTTTAACTCTTTAATGGTTCAATAAAACATTATTTTTGTGGGTATTTTCTTGCTTGTTAGATTTTATAGCTATATGAGTCTTTGAAATTCTCTTGTTTATATACTAATTATAAATGAACCTCTTTGTATTATTCATCAAACTTTAGGTAATTTCATATGTTTTTTTCACAAAATAAACAATGATTTTTAATGATATTGCATGTCTATAGCAAGTGAGTTCCATATTGTTTTTAGTTTATTGTTTTTTTTGCAAATTCATGCACATTTGTCTGAAGAGAATCTAGACTCACTTGAGCTGATTGGCAACTTCAGATCTAAATCTGTGTCAGTGTTGTCATTACCATCCTTAATTGCCCTGATGAATAATCAGATATTGTGTTTGAGAAATTTTTAACTGAGCCCCTAATGTTTTTGTAATAATTAAGATTTGATTTGAACAGTTTTTAAATTCTCTGAATCAGTGTCAAAACAAAAAAAATATAGTAATAAAAAAGTAGTTTTCCTTGTATAGCTCATTTCTACTAAAATTTACAATGCCAGATAAAGTATCTAACAGTTGCCTGATTGTCTCTTTGATGCACTGTTCAGCACTTAGTCATTTAAGTGTTAACTAATGTGTATATTATCCAATCAAAACAATTTTTAATGAGTATTCTAATTAAAAAAAGAGGCGCTCATGATGTAACAGCTATTGTTGTTGCAAGTTGACTCATATACCTGAGTTCGAATCTTGAATGATGCTGTTTGCATTTCACATAGTACTTATACTCTTGGGAAAGGTATGAATCCAACTATGGGTAAATAGTAGGGCAGACTAAGCTCGTTTTCCTTGGTATAGCATCTATGAGGAGGAAAACTCTGAATTAAAAAAAAAAACAGACCTGGAGAGGGATGGGCTCTGCCTTGTTACTCTTGCCCAAGACATGCTCCATGAGTAGCACTACCATGACCAAACCTGGGTATGGGATAAGTCTCTCTCTAATTAAAAAATGAAATTTTATATAATTATCAATACTGATAATATAAGAGAAGTGTTATAATTGTCTTAATGCCCAATGATGAAATAATACAAAGTTTCATAAAATTCACTTTACTTTCACCCTGTTCCCACACTTTGTCTTCATGTACATTAATATTTTGTGTGCTTAATGCTCGAGCAATCACTCTATTATTTCTTAATTTCTCATTTCAAGAATGTTTTATTTTTCAGTTTGTTGTTATTTCTTTCTTTTTATAAGTTGGTTGAATTTTAAGGCATATCAACTCTTGTAGGTTATTTAATACCAAATCCTGTTATATATATATATATATATATATATATATATATATATATATATATACATACATATATATATATATATATATATACAATTTGTAAGCAAATAACTTATAGATAACAATTCTTAAACGAGCCAGAGCTCATTTGTTTTCACACAGCTAAATGGTTTCAAGTGTTGCTAAAACTAATAGATTTATTTGTACACAATTAAATAGTTTCAAGTATTACTATCTATAATACTTCTATTTGCTAGAGTTATATAATTTACAGTATAATAAAAGATTAAATAGTTTGGGACCCAAACAGGTACTACCTCTCTGACTCAGATTGGACCTGGTAGTAGTGGCATTGAAGGGGTACTCCATATTTCCCAAAGCTCTAGGATTGGAACCTCAACATCAGATATAGTTTAGTGTCATATTTAGGACACTTGTTGGCTGGTTTTACCTTTCTGCAAAGATGCACTTAGCATATTTTACAACCCCAGCTAATTGGGCTGTTTTATATATAAGGTGTGTTCTAAAATTATTAAGGTTAAAGCTGTATTGGATTATCCTTTTATTACCATTTCTCCTAAGTCCCATCTATGAGTTACATAGAAATATTCAATAATTTTCTAATCTTGAAACCATTCAACTGTGTGCAAACAAATAGGCTCTGACTCATTTTAAAATAATGTTACTTACAAGCTATTCAGTACAAATCATATATATTCAATATTTATGTATTAAGAGGATTTGGTATTAAATAATCTACAAGGGTTGATGTGCCATAAAACATAATTAACCAACCAAGCAACAAAAGTTGTATTTACCAAAACAAAAATGAATAATGAATGAAAAATTAATTTTATTCAAAATGCATATCATGGCATTCAACAAATTTATTCCAGCAAATTTTTTCTGTTAATCAAAGCATTTCTGAAACTTCCCTTTTAATATAGTGTGAAGCAGTATTGTTTCATTTTATTTAATGCCTTCTAGATCTTAGCAGTGAAATGAATTTTCAGTTTAGTACATTAGAAAAAAGTTAGGTCTAGTGAGAATAAAGAGTGCTGCTCTTGAATAATCTTGTGTTTTACCTAAAACTGCTAATCAATATGTATCAAGGCTGTATCAAGAAAGTCTAGACATCTAGATACTATCCCTTTAACATATGATGATGGAGCTTAGAATATGCTGACTGTATATCCTGCAGAGGTGTAAGATACCCACCTAAAAAGGGATGTCCTGAGGATGACAGTAAACTGCATTTGATGGTGAGACACCATTTCTAAAGATCTGGGTAATGTGGAGTACCTTAATATTGACATTATTCTTGATCTAGAATGATAGTATCTCTTAGGATTCCATCTATGGGTAAAATAGATCTGTTTAAAAGTTATTCATATATGATTGGACCCCCAAAAGCTCTTAAGAAACAACTGCACAAAAAAGTGTACATATGAAGGTACAATGAAGGTGATACTCTAACCTCTAAGCAACCCTAGATTGGTGACATGCTGTTAAAATCAATTAATTAATTTTATTATGGAAGTTGCTCAGCTGTGTACATATTTTCATTTAAATTTGAACATTTTGAGTTTTAAAGATTTAAAGATCCAGTTTTGATACTTTTTGATCACACCTTGTAATATTAAAATGCAAGAATACATCTCTGAAACAATAGTCATTATTAAATACCTTAATTGAAAATTAGTTGCAGTGAAAATCTTCCTTAACACTTTTTTATAGTTTGACTGTATTTTGTTCAAGACTTGAAACAGAAAAAACTACCTTGCAATCTTCTATAGAAAAAAGTTTACTTAAAGAAGTTAATTTGTATTTTTGTATGGTAGGTTAAATTTGTTGTTTAAGTAATTGTTGTCTACATTGCTTTGTTTGTCTTGACATTAACCTTCTTTTTTATGTCTTAAGGCCTTGTTGATTTACCATTGACACTTCTATTTAGCATCATTACATTGTCTATCTAGTTTGGTGATGACAAACGTTTAGCAAAGAATTCAGTTAAACACTCTTCAGATGACTTTACAACTCATAGTTATTTAAAATTACCTTTGGTCTTTCATTGCTGCTTAAATACATGGTAACTTGCTTGTTACTCAAAGCAGTATTTTGATAGCTACCTATGCTGTCTGTAATTAGTATTTAGACTGACTGAATGATTTTTTGGACTTCAAGAGCAATAAAGACCAGTTCAAATATGCAAAAATTTAATTCAATAGACAACCTTATGTGATTGGTTAACTTGAAAATAATTCTGGCCATTTATTAAATTATTGAATAATTTGACTGATATATTAAAATTAATTTACTTGGATGCAGTATATTCTATATATAAGCACAAAAGCTATTTCTCAGTATTTTATGTAAATCATATCTATTAATAGTGTTATCTTCATATTCAATCCTAGTATTTATTTTCTGTTATCTTGTACAGCATTCAAAGAACTGTTATCTTGTACAGCATTCAAAGAACTATGTCAGCAGTAGTCATGCATATTTAATATCATCCTTATTATCATTAATTACACGACTTGTATATTTTGCCAAAGATTACCAATATATCCAATTTTATTACAATGTGACTAGATTTAATTATGATATGGTTAAGTTTGCTTTTATATACCATTCCTGCAGACACTCGCTTTCACATATTAGTGAGAAATCTCTAGCAAAGAGATCTGCTATATCTGTCTTCAATTAAACTATCATTATATAATTCATAATTCAGTATATCCTAATTTGTAATGGGTTCTTTAGTATCACTCTAAATGGCATCTAGTGGTGAGACTCCATTTCTGGAGTTCTGAGGAGTGGGGACAATCTCTTTATTACCTGTACTGCCAGGTCCACTGTAACTCAAAGTGGTAGAACCTGTTAGGATCTTGTTTATAGGTTAAATAGATGTTTAAGAATTATTTGTATTAGATAAGAATACTTAATACCATATAAATGGGTGCAAATTATTTGTATTAGGAATAAGCTATTGCAGCTAGAATTAAAGATTAGAACTAAAGATTATCATTACTTACTTGAAACATAAGGATATATAAATAATTGATCCTTAAATATGAATAGTTACTTTAAACCATGTAATTGTGTATAAATTATTAGTATTAGATACGAATACTTGATGCCATATAACTGTGCAAACAATTGATTATAATTATAAATAGATAAAAAAGTGCTATAAAAAAACCCATTGCGATGAAACATTGAAAATATGGTTATAACTGTAATCAAACAATTAAAAATGAATCAAATTTTGTCATTAAATAACCCTTAAGAGGGTGATATGCCATCAACTAAACTAAACAACTAAACTAAACCTGTTTCTAATGTTATGATATGAAAAGGATGCAAAGTATGGTTTTCAGCCTGTATAGCTGGTCGTGGAAATGCATTTGAAACCTGCTCACCCAGTAGGTAAGAAGTTAAAGGATGACTAATAAAAATTTTTAGCATTCTAATCCAAAGTTTTGGTTTTAAAAAATTTTCAAATACTCAAAAAAAACTACTATATATCATTATTTAGATGTCGAAATTTAAACTGGATTTGTGTGCATTGGTTTATTAATAGTATTATTTAGATAGATTGTTGCATACTGTAAAATTACTTATGTATCACAAAAAATCTTCTAAATTTAAAAACCTTTGTAGATTTTTTTATACGGATTTTCTCTTTCTGGAAGTAAATAAAGTTTGTTGCATATAAAGATGAGAACATCAGTAATATGAAAGATACCAAGGGTTTTTGTTGTTCGTTGCTTAAGAAAAGCTTCTCATCTAAAACATTTGATTTTCTAATGATTTTCATTTCCTGATGTTACACTACAATAGGTTAGAGTGAATCCCTCAACATTCAATATTTTCATATGTTTGGGACAGAAGATAAAACAGCAGCATTTGTGTCCAATGGTAAGTAACTGTCTGTGTTGTAGACCCACACTGATATTAACAGAGGTAACAAGGAGGGAAATTAGTTCAATGAGAACCAATATGGCTGCCTGTAGTGAACTCTATTGATTGCAAGTGTAGTTGTCAATATGTTCCCGTTGTGTGTGTGTGTGTGTGTGTGTGTGTGTGTGTGTGTGTGTGTGTGTGTGTGTGTGTGGTGTATAGTAGGTTTACTTGTAAGAAGTTGTTGCTGATCATCCACCAGGTGGTTGGGTGGTCAATTAGATATTGTTAGCTGTAAATCTATACCTGCAGCCATCAATCATATCAGTGTATTGATTTTTGAATGGTAAGATCTATTCTCAAATCTGATACCTATGAACTTCACTGACTGATTTCACTAACAACTGCTTGTGGTGCTTATGGATGCTGTAGTATTATAGATACATAAGAATAGTCAAAAATGTTTGTACATGGACACCATGTCAGTTCATTCCTTCATCTTGTATAACACTTTCAACAAACTCAGTGGTAGTCATACATATATTAAATTTATTATCTTTATTGTATTACAAGTATCAATATACCAAATTTCATAATAAAGTGACAAGGTTTATTATAATAGGGATCAAATATATTGAAATATACTATAGTTATTAAAATACAATACACACTCTTGTAAAATATGCACCCTTAGCTTTGGACTATGAAATCTTAAATAAAAGAAAAAAAATCTCATTCATAAAATGCACTGTCTTTTTAGAATTTGTATTAACTAAATTTCATCTAACTTTAACATTTGTTCAACTTTTTTTCTAGTTTGTATCAACTAGAAATTAGAGTTTATGTAGTTTACATTATGTTTTGAAGCACAAAATTTATAAATTATTTAGAGCAAATGCATAGATATGTTCATGCAAGAGGTGAAACAAAATTATATACAAACATATATTTCAGTGGATAGTAGATGTTTCTTTGTAGCAGTGTAATACAGAAGTCTTTGTTACACATAAGTTAATTTGGATCATAGATTTAACATTTTGGATCATGCTGTCCTGAATATGGTGATATATGTAGTTGGAAAAAATGTTTATAATTAAATTTTGTGTTTAAAATGCACCTCTAACTTTTAGGCAAAAAATCAGGAAAAAAATATGCATACTATACATGAATACATTTTGTGATATTAGTATTAAATATGGTCATTATTTCAAAATCCATTTTTGCCAGAGTATATTGATATTCTGTCATTGGTCCAAAAATTTAGGTACTTTGATGACTATTACTTAACTATGTGAATTCAGCAGAGCAACTACAAACAACTTAGTTTTTTTATTTTAGAAATAAAGTAAAAGTAAAGTTGGTGACCTTAGTCGAGGGTGACCCAAAGGTTCCCTTTTCAATAGCTACTACACCAAGGCATAGAGGAAGTTACTACTCCATTCCTTGGATTGCTCCACTTTACCCTTGATCTTTACCTTATAATGCTGAGCATTAAACAAGGTGGCATCAAGTACCATTTTTGAGTCTTTGGTATGACTCAACCTGGGATTGAACCTTGTCCTCCCAGACCATTCGCAAACACTCTACTCATTAGACCATAACCAGCCCATTGGCATAATGGTTAGAGTGTTTGCCAATGGCTGTGGAGACTGGGGTTCAATCCCAGATTGAGTCATACCAAAGACTCAAAAATGGTACTTGATGCCTCCTTGGTTAACACTCAGTATTATAAGGTATGTATCAAGAGTAAAGTGGAGCAATCCAGGGAAAGGAGTAGTCGCCTCCCCTACACCTCGGTGTAGTACCTATTGAAAAGGAAGCCTTTGGGTCACTCTCAACTACAGTTGCCAACTTTACTTTATTTTAGAAAGACTAAATATATACTAACAGAAAATAAAATTACATTACCCAGAATATGTATTTAAGCTTACTCAACATTAAACATACAGGTAATATACCTGGAGTACAGTAAATGATTATATATATAGATCAGTAAGGATTTCAAAATACATGTCAACAATAGCCAGATCCCATGTACATACTGTATTCAGATCAAGGAGGTGTGTTAAGCATAATGGTTGTTATGGTAGGAAATGGAATTGACAATCCGAGTTCAAATCCTAAGTGAGGCTGTTTATATTTCACTTTGTGCTAATACCCTTGGGAAAAGCATGAATTCATTTGTTCTGCCTTTCCAGCTATGGGTAAATAGTAGGGTAGGCTGGTACCTTTAGCCTTGGTTAGGTAACCAGCCTAGATGAAGGAACATTCTGAAGTCAAATCAGCTTTATTCTGCTTAAAAATTGACCTTATGTTACCTCTGTGCATGGTAGAGAGGTGGGGTTAATACATATTGTACCCAGATCAAAAACAGTATCATCCTTCAAGGTGTTGTTATTTGGTTTTTTCCATCAACACATTTGAGGAATTCCTGTCCTCAGAAAGAAAACCTAAGCAATTCATTTTTAAAGGTTAATTTTATTAGGAAGCAGAAGAAAAAAATTATTTTCATTTTTTGTTTTGTGTTTTTACATCATGAAAGTTCTAATAGAATATCTATTTGCAAAATTTACATTATCTAACTATGTTTTTGTGTGGAATTATTATTTTCATTAGGAAATTAAAAAAAAAACTTCTATATTATTACTATAATGATTTGATTTCTATATGTTTGTTACCATAATAGAGAAAAACTGGCGCATTGTCGCCCAATTTTTCTTTGCACAAAATCATTAGAATGCTCTGGATTGGAAAATAAAATAATTTCCAGTTTAGTTGAACCTGGTTTTTCCAAGTAGTTTTTCAATATAAACAAAGAAAAAAATTCTATCCAACAGAGATAAATATGTACATTAAATTGTTTTAATGCCAATCAAGAGAAAGCGTTCTGTGAATACACTACCAGTTAAAAATATTATTGGCTGTTTTTTTTTGTTTGTTTAGTTCTGTGTTGAATAATAATCAAAAGCTTTAAAAGTTAAACAGCATTTCTTCATTTACACCTAATGCTTGATTTTATCTTATATTCTGATAAATCATAAGCATACATTTAGAAATGCTTTCTGATATTTATTCTTTTAACAACCCCATTGAGAAGCATTGTATATTGTAAAATGGATCAATTTAGATTATAAAGTTTGAAGGAAATTTCTGTTTAGGAATTATTTTGAACAATATCAGAGACTGAATAAAGGTTTTGTTACACTTATAATATATCAAGATTTGTTTTCTACTCTTTTGTCTTAACAATCATAAGCAGACCAACTAAGTCAGCAAAATCCCTTCTGTGTTATACATATTTTGACATTGAGAAATAAGAGAAATTTATGTGCATATGTATAAGTATGTGTGTATTTTTATGTTTAATTCTAATAAGTATCTATATTTACAAATACTAGGGTAAGACAAAAGTTTTGCAATATTTTGATAATGTGAGGTATAATTCAGCAACTCCAGATGCTTTTGCTTCCAAGGTTGTGAAGGCAACAAACCACATTGGACTGTAAGATGCTGAGTTCACCTCATACTCTCTGTGTGCTACTTTCTGAATTTGCATCTAGGGCTCAATGTACCACCTTGGAATCCGTGGTTTTAGGCCTACCTGACTGACCTTGCCTAATTGTCAAGGTTCTTGAAACTTAAATGAAACGATCTGGTTATTATACTGTGATCAACAGCATCTTCACTTTTTGCACAACAAATGTTTTTGGTTGCTTCTGCGATGTTATGGCCCAATTTAAAATTGTAAAGCATAAGTATCTGAATTAGACTATGTGTCTTGGGTATGACATTAAACTGCATCTGATGGTGAGGTTCCAGTTCTGGAGTACTCTTTCATAGCTATTACTCCTAAATTCATTCTGGTTTAATTTTCTAACAGACCTATTTGACCCATAGGTGGGACTATGGGCAAAAAAAAGAACTATTAAGAAACATCTACACAAAAAAATGTAAATATGAACTTACAATGAATGCAATTCCCTAAACTCTAGACATAAAATAACCCTAAACTAGTTGACATGCCATTAAAATCAATCAATCCATCAAATACCAAAAATTGTGCAGTTTATAGAGAAAGTATTGTGAATGATTGAATGTGTCAATGTGTTTACTAAGTTTCATGCAGAGGATTTCTTGCTGAACAATAACCACCACTAATTGTAACTAAAACGGGTTTTCATTCAAAGGAGCTAATATTGTGTATATAATGGAACTGGAAGGTAATCCACTGCTATAAGTTCCTTCTAGAAAACTAAATGATTAAGTTGAACAAGTACTGTACCTAGCTAGACCAATTGAAGGTAGCAAACAACAAATAAATAGTATTCAGAATTAGTAAAGAGAAATGCCATAATATATAATCAGAATAATGCTAGGCTGTATATTTCTTAAGTGACCAGACAAAAATTGGTTAAAACTCAGAAGGTTTTACTCATTTGCCATGTTCACTTGATATTACACCTCAGGATCACCATTTATATTGTTTTTTATAGAATTCTGTGAATGGAAAGATTACAAAAGGGATAAAGAGCAGTTCTTTACTGAGAAAGAGAAAAAGTTCTTGGAGGATAGAATTATAAATTTGTCTGAAAGATAGCAGAATATAGTGGAATAAAATGGTAAATATATTTTCACTTAATAAACTGAAAACTTTGTCAACTTTTATCCAGCTAATATTTGTGAGCAAATCATTCTATAAGATAAAAAAATAGGAATGTTATAAAGAGAAAACTTATATAGTCAGCAATGGAGTGAAATCTATTTCAACTATTATATACATTTCCAAAAACATAGAAATTTAATACTCTTAGTTGAGTTTGGTATAATGTCTAGCATATGAGGCCATGAGTAAGAATTTAACTTATTAACAATGCTTTGTCAAACTCAATTGCTATCCATTATCTGAAATGATTTTGATCTATCTATCTATCTATCTATCTATCTATCTGCATATCATGCAACTATCTGAAACCTAAATGCTAACCTAATATCAGGGGGTTGCACTATACACAAGATATAATTTTTGTGTGTGTAAATAGGCCTAGGCCAACTGATATGCCACAATTTTCAGCAGTTAAAGTCAGCAGATACTCCTTGATATTATCTGATGATACTCAAGTATATATATATATATATATATAATCAAAGTATTTATTTTACATGTGAAATATTTTTCAATATAATCTCCTTCCTTGTCTATGCATTCAATTTAGTTTTGAATATTATTATATGTTGAGCTTGATATAGTGAAAATTTCAGATTAAATTCAGTTAATGTCAATCTATTGTCTTAATGATTGTCTTTATTGTTCATAAATAAGAATATTGGCTTCTATCAATATTTGAAAAAATACAATTTAATGGGCAGTTTTTTGTTTATTAAATTATATTTCTTTCTAATGCAACCAAATAACAATAGAAATATCTGTCACTTTCTAGTATTGATTTCTATTGCAGAGATTTCATGGTATAAAAGTAACTTGGTAACATTTGGTTATAATTTACTGGGTTCTGTTTCCATGAATGAAATATTGACTGATAAATATATAATTTTTGCTTTTTATTACAATGGTAACCAAATATTCTCATTTAGAGGTAAAAATTGAAAGCAATGTATTTTATAGAAAATCTTACAGATAATCTTATAGACTTTATATTACATTACCTACAGGATTCACTTTTATGACACATACTCCCATAGCTATATGTACAGGCTGAAAACCATAATCTGAATCATTTGCTCACCAGGATATTAGAAACAACTTGATACTTCAAATAAGGAATAGTACAATAGTAGACAGGTACAGTAGACCTTTTACCAAGAATATTTTACTAGTATATGAAAGTAAGTAGACACAAAATCGGTATGTAAGAGGTTAATAATAGATTGGAAAATTCAAAGCCTATTGATACAAGGTAGAAACCAGAAAAGGATAAATTTTGTAGTACAATACTTCAGCCTTTCAATCAACCAAATTATTTTTGAAAAATAAATTGTATATCAAACCAAAAAAAGGAAATATTTCAACTCCGAAACAATAAATTTATAAAGTACTTGATTTGATGGAATGTTTTGCGTCAGAATTTTAAAAATTTTATTCAAACTCTGGATGATTACTTGACTATTTTTTAGCAAATATTTTTCTATAATCATTAATAGAAATTTTACTGGCTGTTTCAAAACAGTTGATACCATTTAAGATGTAAAGGATGTTAAAGAAAAACTAATATCAATTCATGATCTAATAACTAACAAGTTCTTGTTCAAATGATCTCAAATTTCAATAGCATTTATAGAAACAGGTCAAAATTCTGTTAAATACCTTTTCTTTTACAGCAAATGGAAATTTTGTACCTAAAAAGAAAAAAAGCATAAAACATTAAACAGAATTTTGAGTTGCTTCTACACATGCTGTTAAAATTTGAACTCATTTATATGAGAATTAGCCAAGTCATTATATTTTACAAAATGATATCAATTTTTCTGAAATACCCTGTATATAAGTCAATATAATAGTTACCTGACTATTTAAACTTTGAGTTTGACTACACAGATTTTCTTTCATTTATTATTCTCTCTTATTTTTGGATTCTCCTCTACTTGTTGGGAAAAGGAAGAACTAAAAATGACCACACTGAGTTACTTTTTGTAGTTTTAAAACAAAATTTTGGCAGATGTTTGTATTATTTACTACATTATGTGAAATGAGTACAGATATTAAAGAACTTGGTGCATAAGTTGAATGGCAATAAAAGATGATTTTTATATCAGTTCAGATTATCTTTTGAAAATTTACCATAATTCTTTGTGTATAAGGCAAACTATTTTCCAGATGTTTTAGCCCAAAGGGTGAATATTGTTCATGAAAACTATATAATTGATACTTTTCTAGCCACATGCCTCCTTGTATTTGGGACAGGATGACTGAAAGTTATATCTATTGTCCAAACTAATGTGTTTTTTGCTATTACAGAGAAATATCCAGTGGAATATGTGTTTGTTTAAAATTTTGTTTCTTGAGCTAATTTTCACTACAAGCTTGTTGCCTTTTTGTGTGAACTTGTCTGTGTATTGACTCTAAATACTGTGTAAATTTTATGTTTTAAGATATACTGTAAACTACATAAATTCTTAATGTTAGTCAGTACCAACCAATAAAAAATTAAACAAAGGTTAAATTTACATGAAATTTGCTCACTTCAAATTCAAAAAAGTCATTGCATGTTATACATAAGAAGTTTTTTCCAGAATTTTCTAGTCCAAAGTTTGGGTTGCAAACTTTATACACAAAAAATTATGGTTGTTAGGATTGAAGAGTTTGATTTGTGTATGAGTAATTAAGTCAGTTTTTAGATCTTAGCTTATAAAGGTGCAGTTCAGAGTTTATTGATTTGTACCTGACAATCAAGAACAGACAACTGAAAACATACGGGAAAGGCTTTCCAGATCACTTGCCATGAGATAGAAGTTAATTTGAGATGTCTTTCTGCTAACAAGGGAATGATTTAAAAATCATAATTTTATTCATTATTTCTTTTTAAATAGACATTATAAAAGCTAGCAAATTTTAGTACATTGTGCTCTTCATGGAAATCATCATTTTGATACATTAAATATATTTCTACATTAAAACTCTGAATTTGATCTCTTAATCAGATATCTATGTAATATAAAAATTGTCATTATGCTCATATATATATATGAGCATAAAGAGAATTTTGATATTATACTTATGTCTGAAGACTGGAATTTTTTTTCTTACTCTCTAAAAAAGATTACATGAAACTGGTAGTAATAAAGCAGCCAAACATGGGTAAATCAACTACATTTATAATAGGTTTTATCGTGCTCTGATGGCCAGTACTTTTGTTTATAAAATTGTTCATTCTGATATATATATATATATATATATATATATATATATATATATATATATATATATATATATATATACACACACACGCACAAATATATATATATATATATATATATGCACATATATATATATATATATATGCACATATATACATACATATATATGTATACACACATATATATATATATATATATATATATATATATATATGCAAACACACACACACACATACACACACACACACACACACACACACACACACACACACACACACACACACACACACACACACACACACACACACACACACCTGTCCTCATTCGCCACCAACCAGAGGTGATGCCACAAAAACAGTTTCTCATTGATATTTTGTTAATGCAATACCCATTAAATACTCTAACTTAGATAATAAAGTAAAATCCTATTCAATTAACAGCCAAATGATAATTTTGTTGGATTACCATATGTGTTTAACGTATTTTTTTTAATCATCTGAATTTTAAATATAATAGAGATATAAGTCTGAAATGTTAATTAGAATCCTTGATTTCTTCCTAAATAGAAGCCTCAGTATCATCAATGACCACCATTAGTCTCTTAATAGAAATATGATCACAAGCAATCAATAAGCAAATAATTGATATTTAAGTTAAATGATATTTCTAAAACATTTTCTTTATATAAATACTTTTTTAAAGTATGAAAATCATTTATGTAGGTTTTAGATAAAGAAAATTATCATATTATTATTATTATTATTTTTTTTTTTAATTCTATGAAATAGTTTGAAAAATATTTGGAAAATAGTTATTTATTCATATTTCATTTTATGTAATCATTTTGATTTTCATTCTTTAAAAATGGATTTTATATATTTTTAGTTACTTTAAAAAAATTGATTTAACTTTATAAACTTGGTCAATTTCTTTGTAAGTTTGTATTCATGTTTATATCTGAATCCTGAATAGACAAAATCATCCCATCATTATTTTTATTTTTATTATCTTTTTTCATAATTTAAAAAAATTTTCACACTAGTTCTTTCTCATTGGTGGTTTTCCACTGAAATCCGAGTAACAGCTCATCTCCTCAGGTCCCCAGAACTTTTAAAATTATTCTAGCTGATTTTAACAGTTCTGTGGTCTGGATGGTCTCAATTCTTCCTCTGATCTCCAGTTTACTTAGTCTCTTTTTCAGGCCTTTGGGGACCATTTTAAAAACTCCTACTACAATTGGCATCACTGTCATCTTCATGTTTCATGCTTCTTTTTTTTAACTCGCTTGCAAGATCTACTGAAACAACAAAATCTACTACATGATATCTTCTTTTCTTATTATCAATTAGCACTAGGCATGGTTTTCTGGCAAAGATTTGCTGACTTGTTTGTATTATTTTTATTTTACTCTTTGTAGTTTTTTCATATTACTTTTAATTGATGGTTTTACACTGAAGTCTGAGTAACAGCTAGTCTCTCAAGGTCTCTAGGACTCTTCTAAGTAACTTTGCTTATTTTAACAGTGCTGTGGTCTTGATGGCCTCTATTATTATTATCATTATTATTATTAGTAGTAGTAGTAGTAGCAGGAGTAGTAGTAGTTGTAGTATTTTCTTTCATCTTTTGATATTTAGGGGCTTAATTTTTAGCTTCTTGTTTTCCTCAAAATTCACTTGATTTGTCATTTCTCAGACATCAAGAAACTGCATGAATCTGAGAAATAATAAAAGATAAGTTTTCTTAGGAAACCAGTTTATCATGAAATAAATATTTTTTTTAAATGAGCAATTATGTATTCTTAAAATTTTTATCAACCACTAACTAGTGTTGTCACTTTGTTTTTAGAGATTCCAGCAATACCCAATTCAACCATTCACTGTATACTTTTGGTGTTTGTCTGTATTTGCCCTAGATAACTTAATATAACTCAGATTCTATTTTATTTATCTCCAATATCATATTTTGATTTATATAGCAAATAAATAATTGAATATTTTATTTACAATTCATATAGATTTTTCTGTAGTTTAATGAGTGTTGGGATTTTTTTTCTTTGTTTATTGACCAGTGTCAGCACCATTATTTATTTTTGGTTGGGCACCTTACATGGTACAACAAGTAAGCTAGGCTAGCAGACCATTTTACTGAGTTTGATTTTCACAGGTTTTATATTTTCCTCTTATGTGCTACAAAAAGGTCACCTTAGCAAATAACTACTCCATTTTTTAAATTGCTCACACTTCTATGATATTGTATAAATGTTAACATAAGAGAAGAAATATTTCGGTTCTAAAAGGTTTGTGTGTTGACTATTAATCAACTTTTTTATGCTATAATTAGCATATTAATGACAGTGGTTCAAGTAATATGGTCAGCATATTGTGTTTCCTGATTGGCATTAGGAAGCATCAGTTTTATAAGAATCTCTTTTATAAGTTACTATACTTTATTTTTATCGTTCTTTAAAAATGACTGAATATTTTAGGAAAAAATATTTCTGTTTTATTCCCGAGTTTTTAAGAATTACAATAAAACCAGTTTTTCTTAGTGAAAATGGAAATGCTTAATACTTTGAATTGGAAATAATTCTTAAATTGCTAAAGACACAATTTTGTTGATTATTCATGTGGTAGTATCTTTTATGCTATGGGATTAAAGATTTCAGGATTTTAAGTTTTAAAATATCAGCTGACAATTGGTTCTGTTAGCTGAACTTAAACTTATCCATCACACTTTCTGTTGCATCAATAAACTCAGGCATTCTGAACTATGATTTTTCTGTGGACTTGTAAGTTAATAAACATTGTTGAGCGATCAATATTTATGCCTCTCTATTAGTCATTGCTCATGCTACAAATGATTTTTTAAAGTTTTGATATTCCAGTGACTGGGAAAAGATCAAAGCAAAAAATATTGAAAAAAGGTTATAACTTTTGCTTTTGGCTTGAGAAAATTTCAGCTAAATATCTACTTTATATCATTGAGCAAAAGTATAATGATTTGGTTTAGTTTACCAGATGTATACAAAGTAAGTATTCAGTTTAGCATTTTACTTGGATTGTAAGTTAAAAGCTTTCAAAATTTATTGGATTGAAATTAAACAATATGCTAAAAACCTGCCTTGAAGTCCCATTTGTAAAAACAGAAAATTTTGTGGTTATAGTAATAGCCATCCTTGAGTTATACAAAGAAAGACACATACACTAATAAGGGATTGGAAGGATTACAGTAAAATATAAAGATAAAAAGAAATAATTGGGAAAATTTTGCATAATTCTTAACACTCATATTGATTTTATTGATAACTACTTATTTCTATTTTATTGATTAGTCATTAATATAATGTCTGTAAATTGTAAATTCCCAAACCTTACTTTTTGATTGCTTTTAAATCTGTTGTAACATTTCTTGTTTGCCTTAAATGGACATACTTCTATATCCTCAATTTTTATTTTATTGTAAATTATTTTACTTTTTTTTCATTTATTTAATTACATATATATATATATATATATATATATATATATATATATATATATAATGACATTTAGATATAAAGTCAAATACCAGGGTTTTATCTTTTATTTCAAACAGAATAATTTGTAAGATGCTATCAAAATAAAAATATAAAGACTAATTCAAAAAAGGATGCAAATTTCCTTAAGAAACTGCAAACATGCACACACACACACACACAACACATACACACATATATACATGAACACACACACACACACACACACACACACACACACACACACACACACACACATTTGTTTGAAAGAATGTCTAAAATTATAAGAAGTCTAAACATGGCAGAAATTTATTTTTGTTTGATGAATTTTTGGATTTCATTGGTCAACTGAAATTAAAATTTTGAAGCTTACATTGAGAAGTTAAAATTCATTTAAGTCACTTATTAGATATATATGAATAGAATTGAATGTTACAGAGACTATTAGTTTAATTGTATGAAATACTAATTTCAATATAACCTTCAAGTTTTAATTAATAATTTTACTATAAGATATGGAAGAGATATTTGTTTTAATTGTGTGTGTGTGTGTGTGTGTGTGTGTGTGTGTGTGTGTGTGTGTGTGTGTGTTGGCAGGTATCAATAATCAGTGATTCTCCATAACCTTTCCAGATATTTGTTTTAATTTTGTGTGTGTGTGTGTGTTGACGGGTATCAATAATCAGTGATTCTTCATAACCTTTCCAGATATTGCCTGATCAAAAGTTAATCCATTTTACACTGTTTAAGAAGTTTCAGAAAATATATGCACTATAATATTTTTTTTCTATGAAAAATCAATACACTCCCTTGTATTTTATTTTGGTACTTAAAAAAGATAAAAGTTTACATATTTTTTTTTGTAAAGCTTGTTTGATATTTGTATAATTTGGCTTTTGTGATAGTTCTTGCCTACATATGTATCTATTTGCTATTCTTTTTTTTTATCATAGAACATATTTCAATTAATGCACAACATTATTTCTTATAATAACTCTCTTCTTCTTTTTCTGCTAAGTAAATGCTGAATAGACAATATTTTGTATATATAACAAAAGTTGCATTGATTTCTAGAAAATCAATATAATCTTTTACTAAATTAAAAGACATTCACTTAAAATGTAAAGTTTTAACTAGTAAAACTGTTAAATGAATAATACATGATGAAAGTGTTTAGTCCAGATGATTAATCACCTGACTATGATAGTACATGATACTAATATAAAGAGTCATCACCTTTGATTAAAAAGGTATGAAAATTTCTTTTTTTTTTTAGGCATGAATATTCAAATCTTATATTTAATCTAATGATTCTTTTTTATCAAAATTGGTCCAATCTTTTGCTTAAACTTTTTGTTTTGTTTTAAAATTTTTAGAATTATCCACCCTGTTGGCTGGGCTTAGAATATGCTGACTCTATCTCTCTACAAGAAAATGATATTCTGGGTATGATGATGAGGGTCCATAGAACCATGTACAAAGAACCTCTTAAAAAACTATATAAAAATGTAAATATGAATGTGTAATGAATGTGATTCCCTAACCTTTAGGCATAGAATAACCCTTAACTGGTTGAAATGCCATTAAAATCAATCAAACAATCATTAAAAAAACTAAAAAATAGGCAGTCATCCAAGTGGTATAGTGGCTAACAAGCTGAACTGTGACATTGTAGTAAGAGAGTTCGAACTCGAGTCATGCTGTTACATTCACTTTTGGTCTAATACCCTGGGGAATGGTATGAACCCCTGATTCCCTCCAACTATGGGTTAAATAGTACCACCACTATTCTTTTTTAAGGATGGCTATGGCATTAAATAACCTGCAAAGCTTGGTATGCCATTAAACAAAGAAACCAAGCCAAACCACTAAGAAATTGTTAGTATTTCTTAAAATAAAGACTTGGGTTTATTAAACTATGAATATGAAAAGTTATTTTAGTAATTTTTCTCTTCTTTCATCCATGATTATAAAAATATATTGCATAACTGATTGGACTAATGTTGGCTTTATTCCAATTGAATTCTTTAACATATGTTTTCTTGAAGTTGCATTTCCTTTTACTTTCTTTTTTATTGTCTATATCTCTCTGCATTTTCTATTTATTTTTTTCTTATCCTTATCAACTTTAAACAAAAACATTTTTACTTCATATAATCATGTTTCCTATTGAATAGATTGACTATTTGCTACTAGTTGTTTGCTCAGTGTTAGCTTAGGTCATTATTGTTTTAATATTTTCAATTATATAACTGATAATTATTCAGAAAAATTTTCCTCTAAAATTTTGTTTTAATACTCACTTGAAAAAATCCTATTAACTTTTTAACTTGTTTGAAATAATAAACTCCTTAAACCTTAAAACACTGTTGGTGCTTTTTAGCAATCACTCGGTCATATATCATAGGATTGCTTGAGTGACTTAAGAACTTTCTCATAATATCAATATTAGTATCAGAGTGAAAATATATGAATCTTCTAAAGTTTAAGTAGAAATTTTGAATATCTTTGTGGTATAAGATTATCATTTGCTTTCATCAACATTTCCTGTATTATTGCATCACATATTTTATAGTTTAATGAGCAAAAATATTGCAAATAAAATATATTTAGATGTCTGCTCCGAGAGTTAAACCTTTAGTTATTATTTTTATACTAATATGTTGTAAAGGATTAATCCCTTTTTTGGAGGCTGTATTGCATCTACTTCTTTGGTCTAGAGGTTACATACACTTTTCAGAATAATTGACAGAATAAGTTCATTTTAAGTTATGATAGAAATAATGTGTCCTCTGATTCAACGTTTCCTGAATCTCACTCACTGGTCTTGTAACCTGGTTTGGTCATGGAGATGCTACTCATGTAGCATATCTTGAGCAGGAATAGGCTGGCAGAACTCATCCCTCTCCAGGTTTACAACTAGTTTGAACTCAGTTTTCTTTCTCCTAGACTGATTGCCATACCATAGTTAGAGAGACCAGTCTGTCCTAGTATTTTACCTAAAGTAGGAGGAAGAATTGTTGGATTCATACCTTTACCAAAAGTAGTAGGGCTATTTGAAATACAAACAATCTTGTTCAGGATTTGAACTTGCATAGCAGAGTCCATTTCCCTCAATGATGACTGTTATGCCTAGAACACCTCCATAAAACTTAAAAAAAACAAAAAACAAAACATATTTTTTAAATTCATAAATACTGCAGAATTAATATATACAATTATAATAGAACATGATTTGTTAGCTTGTTTCATAAATATTAATAAATTTTATATGTTAAAAACAAATTATCATATTGAACAATTCTGAAAATAAAAACAATCATGCTCTAGAGATAAATTATAACAAACATTGTCTTGAACATGTACATTTGTTTGCAAACATATTTTTAGGAATTTCGATGAATTTATATTAAAATAATTTTATTAATTACTTTCCATTTATACATGGAAAAATGCATTGAATATTCTAAATATATTTTTGTTTTGTTTTATTTTATTTTTACATAAGTTATTTGTTTTTTTTATATTTAAATTATAGTTTATATGACTATTCTGTATTGTGATTATAGATCAAATTTTTTCTACAATGTTTTAAATGCTAATATCTAAGATATCAGCATAATAGTCATGCTCATTATCCAAAATAACTTAAAGTATACTGGTAACAAAATTATTCAGATCATAACATATCTTTATTCAGATAATAACTTCAAAAACCTGTACTAAATAAAGAGAGATGCCCATCCATCAGTTTGTTTTATGAAACAGAAAGGAAGTAAAATAGGTATTCAAACAGCTGTGAACCAAGATGTCAGTCAGAGTATTCACTTTTGTAGGAAGAGAAAAAAAATCATAAAAGAAGAGTAGTAGGTGGAGAAGAAATAGGTTAAGTGGTAGAAAGAGTAAGAAAAATAAAAGGAACATAATTCAAAAAAGGGAACAGTGGAGAGATTATTTCTATTATTTTGCTCCTTGCAAGAAAAATAAGAATAATGTATCTTAAAGAATTTAATGGGACTTTGAGATACAAATTGATGATGATATTTATTATTATTATTATTATTATTATTATTATTATTATTATTATTATTATTATTATTTTTTTTTTTTTTTTTTTTTTTTAATATTTAAATTCAAATTTAGAATTAAATCCTTTTCTAATATGAAATCAATTTTTCCTATGAAAACATATGTAATACTTATGATTTAATATCTTTTTAAATTGATCTGAAACAATATATCAATTTTTATTATCTTTTAAGCATATGCAGTCTTTAAACCACTTTAAAATGAAATATGCAAATTAAGATCTTTGGCTTTAATTACATTTTCTCTTTGAAAAAAAACATGTAACAGATGATAAAAATGAAAGTTGTTTGAATTTCAAAGTGATTATTTATATAAGAAAACATGGACTTGTATACATTATAGAATAGTACTTAATTAAAACTAACATATTAAGTTATAGATGGAGAGGCTATAATATTGCATTTATGAATGGTCAACAATTAGAAGATATGTAATTTCTCAGTTACAGACAAAACTAGAATTAAACAACTATTTTTCTTTGTTCTTAGAAATGTTCTTTTGATGTAAAATGTTATACTGCAAAAGCATTACTTTTAACATCTGTGTACAAACTCACTTATGCAGTGCTTGTGGTGTAATGGTTATTATTGTAGGAAATGGATACTACGACCAGAGTTCAAGATCTAGACAAGGTTGTGTGCATTTCACATAGCACAAATACCTTTAAAAAAGGTATAAATCAAACTATTCTCCCTCCTACTATGGGTTCTTTAACCTTGGTAGGGTGACTAGTCTAGGAGAAGGAAAACTCAATTCAAACTTGTTAAACTCTGTTTAAAAATTGACCTTGTGTCACATTCTGCTCATGTGGAGGAGTTGGATAAATATGTACATCCTGCCATGGAACAGTAGAACTGTATAAACTATCTATTTCTCAAAATCTTATCTAATTGTAATCAAACAAAATCAAAAACAATGGATTATGCTGTTATGTTGAACTAAACATTTTCATTTACAAAACAACTGGAATAGGTTTTAGATTGCTTGAATTGTCAGTTTTTTTCCATCTCTTTTTTGTTATAAAGGCTTCTTTACCTCAAGCTAGTTAAAACAGCAAATAATTTGTGATGTAAAACCCTTAAATTAAACTAGAACAAGGTTTTTATTGATTTTTTTAGGAATTAAATATAAGGACTGTATTTGT
Source organism: Sepioteuthis lessoniana (assembly GCA_963585895.1). Lineage (NCBI taxonomy): Eukaryota > Metazoa > Mollusca > Cephalopoda > Myopsida > Loliginidae > Sepioteuthis > Sepioteuthis lessoniana. The sequence goes on from OY757935.1 coordinate 73,510,354, forward strand.
TCTAGACAAATTATGGTAAGTAATTATATTGACTATCATAAGAAAAAAAAAAGATTGTATATCATAAGTAAATTATGAGCATCTGTACACACTGAATGAAACTTATTTTAAGACTCTTGGAGAGTGAAAAAATAGTACACTGAGAGGTTTATTTGTTGAAATAATATTTTAAAAGATTTTACAATTGAATTCAGGAAAATATATTTTGATTGATTGATTTTAATGGTATGTCAACCTGTCTAGGATTATTTTATGCCATCAGGTTATGGAAGCACATTCATTGTACATTTATATTTACATTTTTTGTGTAGTTTCTTAAGAGTTATTTTTTCCTCATACAATCCTATTGAATACAAATCATTTTTGAACATATCTGTTTGACCCGTGGATAGGACCCTAACAAGTACTACCACTTTGAGTCAGAGTGGATGTTGGAGAACTCTACACTCCCCAGATCTCCAGAACTGGATCCTCACCATCAGATGGAGTATAGTACCATACCCAGGACACCCCTTTTGAGAGGGACTATTACTCTACTGTAGGGTATACAGTCAGCATTGTCTAAGCCTGGCTGACAGGGCATATATATTTTGAAATAGCCAATGAATGTAACACAGATACAACAAAAAGTATTCAATAAGATATGATAAAATATGAGAAATCATAAATGACAATTGTTTTTTATCATTTGATTTTATTGCGTTGTTGGTTACTGTTACAAATATGCACACATTTGTTTATATTAATCTTGATAAATCACATTCCTGTTGTTTCTATTTTTGTCGACACTGAATGATCTATTGGTTAATTTAATCTATTACATGCTTTATGATACAGAGTGTATTGTCCCCAATGTGACATAGCTGATTAATCAGAGAATTCCTGATTGGATATTTAATGGTCTCTTAATAATAAGTCGTTAATATTATATACTATTGTGGTATATTAAAATACCATGATGGTACATATTACAAGTAAAAGATAACAGAAAAATTATCAAACTTGTTTGTAAATTACTCTTAGACACTTATGGCCTTGGATGATACTTGAAATAATGAATGAATATATCACAGGTCCAGTAAAGAAGTACACAATATAGCTGCAAGAGTATAAGAAAAAAAGCAATGGTTAAATATTTTAGTTTTTGCAAAATTTTATTGTTTTAGAAATATATTTGAATAGTTTTAATTTTTACTTTTTTGCAATATAAATATCATTTTAATTACAGATCTTTAATCCTGCATTACCTGTTGATTTTTTTTATTCTTTTATTTTTTTCGTCTAAAATAAGCAAATCAGCTGTTTCTAGTTGCAGCTGCTGCTGCTGCTGCAGTTTGGGTGCATTTAATACCCTCCAAATAGCCTTCTTTAAGCGTATTGTTCCACTCCAACCTGCTGCCTAATTCATCTTCACTTTCTTCTATATTCTTCTTTCCTTTCAATATCCACGTGTACTTCTCTACTGACAACAAGCTTGAAATTCATTTCTTATAGTAATATTGAAACAATCTGAAAGCTTCATTTTTTTTGGTATTTCTTTGTTTTAATTGTATTGTTCAGTTGACAAGTATCAATAACACCTTCCTATATTTTTCATTTCATTTCATCAGCGATTTTTTTTCTGACTTCATTTATTTACACTCCAGGTTTGCTTCATGTTCAGTATCTACAAAAATATTTTTTCTAATACATACAAAGAATTAATACATAAAAAACTGAAAAGAAAAAGATTTGTTACAAGTAGTATTGACTTCATAATAATGAACATAAACTTTGATGATTGAAACATTTCTAATTTTAAATCTTATCCCTCTGCTTATAAATATTCCAAACATCATACTAAAATCTCTTGATAAAACTGAAATAATTACATTTTTCTATGATTCTATGATCTTTAATTTAGTTTTTTGATAAGTTGTACTTGCTTCTAAAAATCACTTATTTTGTTGATCATGTTATCATTCATTCTTCCTTCAGATATTTTTTAAGTGATCTATTAATATAGATATTATAAACCCTTATTAAATCTCAAGCTGAATTTCTTTTCATGAAATCATGAATCATTTTTACTGTAGATGCTGAAAAATAATTCTGATTTTAAAAGAAATCAAAATGCATCTCTTAAGGCTTGTTTGATATGAATTCTATTCTTTCTTAATATGACTTAAAGTATATTGAAATCAATTTAAATATAACTTTTACTTGTAAGCTTCAGAATTTTTAATAACGATGAAATATTTTTGTCATTTATATTAAATTGAATTTATATGAAATAAAAAAAATAATGTTCCATATAGATTTGTCAAAGATTTACTAATATATCTCTAGTACATTTCACTTCCCTAATTTCTACTTAAAAAAATGAACTATCTTTAAATGTAATCTTCTTACTGTTTGATACTTGGGACATTGAAAATCTTTTTAATATTGTCCAAAACTTTTAAGAAGAGTCATAAACATACCAGAAACTGTTTGGACAATTGAATCTCTTCTTTATATTCTGGATGTTGTTCACACAAGTTTTGGCTGATCTATTCATCTGACAAAACTCATGTTAACAAGAATAAAAGAAGAGATTCAATTATCCAAACAATTTCTGATGCACCTTTTTTTTTTTTTAAGATTATTTTAATAGATATGCCATTATGGTCATTAACTTTTTGCCAGGAAGAGAAAAATATCTAAATTTGTCAAAAAAGTTAATAAGTTGTAACCATGATAAATATAAGAAAACAGCAAACATATGCTCACAGAGAAGACTTAATGAGAAATGATATTTACTTGATTATTTTGACAAATTCTATGATACATTGAATTTGTGCTTGTAATTTTCTCTCAGTATATGATATATCCAGTTAAATCTTTATAGTTATATATATAATGCTATCAGTTTTTTAACTATACTGGTAGTTTTTAAAAGTTTTCTGAATTCTTTTAGTACCCCCAAACTGAAAATTATCAAAATAATAATACGTTAGGTAGCCTAATGTTTAGAGATAGTTGAATTGACTTTATTAAAATTTGAGTACAGCAGAAAAATATTAAAAAACAAAACAAAACAGGAAAGGTTTATCATATAAAATTCTGATTACAATATATTGTGGCAACCATTTTCCATTTAAGTAGATTTTACTGAAGGCCACAAGGTTTATTTTAATTTTCACCCCAGTTGATTGGAGCTGTAAAATATGTTGACTGTATCTTTGCAGAGGGGTTAGACTCCTCTCCAATGAGTGTTCTGGATATGACACTAAACTGCATCTGATGGTTAGTCTCTAATCCTGGAGCTTTGGAGAATGTATAGTATCTGTTCATTCCCATTACTCTTAGGTCCACTCTGGAGCTATGAGTCAAATAGAACTAGTGTCCTGGGTATGACACTAAACTGCATCTATTGGTGAGACCCCGGTCCTGGAGCTATGGGGAATGGGAAGTAACCATTCATTGCTTCCAGGTCCACTCTGACCTGAAGTGGTAGTACCTCTTAGAATCCCATCTATGGGTCAAATAGAACTATTTAACCATTTAACTGTGTGCAAACAAATGACTTATGTTAAATTGAATTGTTAGTGTTACATAGCAATACTCGAAATCATTTAACTGTATGCCAACTAATGAGTAATGCTAAATAGAATTATTAGTGTGAAATTGCAATACTTTAAGTCATTTAACTACATACAAATAGAACTATTAGTATTTGATAGCAATGCTTGAAGATATTTATCTGTGTGCAACCAAATGAACTCTGACTTGTTTAAAATGTTACCCACAAACTATTGGTTTACAAATCATATATCTAATATATATATGTATAAACAGGATTTGGCATAAAATAACCTACAGGGGTTGATACACCATAAAAACCAACCAATCAACCTAATTTAATTTTCTCTTGTTTTTGCATAAGATAATGAACGTTATATGCTAAATATGTATCTTTCCAAGAACTTGTAAATGGTTAACAATGGTTAGAAGCACTTGGGAACATACATCAAAACAATTTTTATAGAATTAATAAAAATAAGACAAAAATTACTAAAAAAAATTATTAAAACACATCTCCATATATGGTCTACAATAAAACCTAGTTATATGTAAAAAAATAAAATAAAATGTAAATACTAAATGTCCAAATGAGAATTATAAATTTGAGTTATTCTCTTTGTATTTTCTTGATTCAACTAATCTTTCAGTTTGATTCTATATCATTGAAATATTGTCCAATGATAAAGAATTGAACTGAAAATTACAAAGTTAGAGTTTTCATTGATGCATTCATTTCTTACAATTAGATAAATGAAACTCATTTTTATATAATAATCTACTAAAAGAAAGAGTCAAACTTTAAATAAGAGCAGCTATTTTTTGTATTTTAAAATTTTGTACTTGTAAAATATATATCATTATAAAATCAATATATTTCTCACAAAATTTACTAAAAATTTATTTTTAAATTGAAGAAGTTTTGTGACGTTTAAAAGTTCTCTCATAAAAACAACTTAAAAAAAAAATGAGAAGTCAAAAAAATGGCAATTAGTTAATTTCTTAAATATACAAGCAATATCATATGAAAATGAAAAAATCTACCATTTTGTTGTATTATATCAAGTGTTAATGACCTTCACTTGCTCCAAATACAATATCAAATAATTTCCGGAACAGATTTAGAGGGCTATTCAAAAAACTTCTTTTAATGTTCATTTCTAAGAAATATGAGTGACAAGAAAAGTGTCAATGGTCTTTAGTAAGTTAAATCCAAAGACAAGCAAGGAGGTTTGGTTACAATAAATTTTGAAATATTTCATCATTTTCTTCACAAAAGTAACACCACAACTTGAAGCAATTAATAAGCTCCAAGTTATAGCAACATTTGATTCTCCTAAACCTATTTCCAATAGTATATTACAAGGAAATTAGTGTCATTTCAATCTGTCCCACATTCTAAACAGATTTGTATTATTGTCATGAGATAACACAGCAGCTTTCATGTATGTAGAAGTCATTTGACTAAATTATTTTTGGATTCAATTTGAAAAATATTATCAGAGAGATTTATAAGTTTTATTAAAACAAAGCAAAAAAAAAAAAAATAAATAGTGGTACACTTTTATACACACTTTATATCTAGTTTTATAAGAACAATTTTAAACATTACAAAACAGCCTGATTGGTTTATTTTAATGGTCATCAACCTGTCTAGGATTATTTTGTACCTAGAGATTAGGGAAATGCATTTATTGTATGTTCATATTTACATTTTTGTGCAGTTGTTTCTTAAGAGTTTTTTTTTGCACAAAGTCCAATTGAATTTGCAAATAGATGTATTTGTAGATTGTTAAATGAGATCCTAACAGGTTTTACCAGTTTGGCTCAGAGTGGATCTGGGAGTAATAGCACTCCCCAGATCTCTATAACTGGAATCTCAGCATCAGATGTAAGTAAGTAAAGTTGCCGACCATAGTTGAGGGTGACTAGAAGGCTCCCTTTTCAATAGCTACTACACTGATGTGTAGGGGAGGACACTACTCTTTTCCCTGGATTGCTCCACTTTACCCTTGATACGTACCTTATATTGCTGAGTGTTAAGGAAGGAGGTATCAAGTACCATTTTTAAAGTTTTTGGTATGACTCAGCCTGGGATTGAACCCCGGTCTCCCGGACCATTGGTGAACACTCTAGCCACTAGGCCAGAGGGTGGGCTTCTTAACTCACTGCAGAAGATACAGTCATTGTATTCTAAGACCTACCATTGCAAAACTTAGTAAAAGTAGGTTACTTTAAATAAACAAAAATATGATTTACATTTCTAGAACATCTACAAAAACCATTGTTAACTTTAAAAAGAAAAGCCATTTTGATTTTGTTTTTCTCACAATATGAGTAATTATAAATCTGCTTCATATAACAATATTACAAGGGCTTGTACTTTTTTTCACAATATAAAATTAAAAACTCATTAAGTTGCTTATTCCTTCTTTAACTTGCTCACTAATCACTCTAAGAAATGCTCTTTTGTGAATCTGCCATTAATGTGTGCAATGAATGAAATTTGGCTATCAACAAACTAAAACTCTCTGAAATCCAATGTGTTATTTTCAGAATAAGTGAAGCAAAAAGTGTTCTTGTCAGAGTCTAGGACAAGATAATTGAGATGTTTAAAGACAGTGATATGCTGAACAAAATGAGTGCAAATTGATTTTCATGGTCTTGTCTTGGATTTCAATTCATTCTGTATAGTGTTGCTATTACTGTTGTGTACTCAACTAAAGGATTAGCTGGGGAAAAGCTAGCTTCTGGAAAGGACTTGCTGCCTTTTTGACTCTTACATGTTATCAAGTGACAGACCAAGAGTATTCATGAACTTTGATGTAACAGTTTTTCATGAGTGTCCTGTATATGACATTAAATAATCTGATGGTGAGGTTACAGTGATGCTGGGGCTTTGGGGAATGTGGAGCACCCCTTAATTGCCATTGCTCCCAAGTCTACTCTGGCCTGGCATGGTAGCACCTGATAGGGTCCTATCTATGGGTTAAATAGAACTAACTGTGTACTTATGCTAAACTGAATTGTTTAAATTAGAACTGTTTGACTAAACTGAATAGCTTGACATAGAAATGTTTTTCACAATTAAACTGTGTACTCACATTCAAACTGTGTACTTATGCTAAACAGAATTGTTTAATAAAGTACTGTTTTGACATTTAAATGTGTGTAAACAAAATCTATACTTGTACTAAACTGAATTGGCTTAATTAGAACTGTATGAATAAACTGAATAGCTTGAAATAGAAATGTTTTTGTCAATTTAACTGTGTACTTATGCTAAACTGAATTGTTTGAAATAAAACTGACTATTTCCATAAAAATAGATTTGGTGTGAAATAACCTATAAAGGATATGCCATAAAAACCCAACCAACCAACCAACCAAACCACCAACCAACCAACTATAAATGCAAAATGTACATGATTCCCTAACCTGTCAGCATAAATAATCCTTGACAGTTTGATATGCTCTTAAAAACAATCAATCAAGCAAGCAATATCCAACATTTCTGTGATGAAACAGAATTTCATTAGGAGTACTTGAAATAATGATCACTGAATTGCAATTTTTGCTTTAGCTTTTTGGGATGTTAGATTATGTTAATATCTGTAAAATGTGTATTTTATTAATAATATTCAGTACATTATATATAACTCTTTAGAATTCTATCATTTTCTGTTAAATATCACTTCTTTTTTGTAAATGATAATAAATTAATATGACTTCAATAAAAGTTGAAGAAAAAAGTTTGAATCTCTCAAAATTCTCAATGAAAAAAATTAATTGGAAGAATTAAATTTTGTTTTGTTGACATTTCTTCTGAAATTGAAGTGTATTCTTTTCTTTTTTTTTTTCTTTTTTGCTTGGCTATAGATTTTGCTATGTTATTTTGACCTACAGTTGTGACTTATTTGATAATGAGAAAATGAATATAATTTCCTGTGATAAAAATATCCTTTTTTTTCCCAACAAGTAGAGTTATTAAAATACACATTGTTTATTACAGTATATACTCTTGTAATGAAAACTTTGTGTTATGAACAACCATTAATTCTAAGCCATTAAATGGTGTTTTTATCATATACCGTGTGTAATGAAGTAAAATAAGCTTCTGATTGTTCAAAAATATATCTAGTGTAATGAATGACCTCCTGTTTTTGAATTGAACAATTTGTCTTGAAAAGTCGTTCATTACACCAGTGTATATGATACTTATACTTTCTTTAGGTTTGCCTAGATATAATTATTTTCCCCTGAAAAATGCGATTGGCAATCCAAGTTCAAAATTCTGAACATGGCTGTTTTCTCTTCTAACTTATTCCTTTGGGAACAGCATGAATTCATCTTTTTTGTTTCAAAATCCTATGAATATTGTTCAGTTAAATGCAACTCACTTCTAGATATATTTATGATATAAATCTGAACTTCTGAAATTCTCTGAATCTCTCTCTCTCTCTCTCTCTCTCTCTCTCTCTCTCTCTCTCTCTCTCTCTCTCTCTCATTCTAACTGGTCCTATTAGCTGGTTTGGTTGTGGGTGTGCTACATATGTAGCATGTCCTAGGCAGGAATAGCCTGCTGGAACCCATCCCTCTCAACTGGTTTTGAATTTAGAAATTTCTATCTCCTAGACCAGTTGCCATACTAAAGCAACAGGTACCAGTCTGCCCAATTATTTACTCATATCTGTGGAGAGAATAGTTGGCTTCATACCTTTTCTAAGGACATTAGCCCTATATGAAATACAAACAGTCTTATTCAGGATTTGAACTAGGATAGCCAAATTCACTTTCTATAATGAGAACTGTTACACAATGAAAGCCACTGAATCTAGCATTGATAAATTACAAAATTCATTTAAAGGTGATTTTATTAGTTTTTCAGATCCATTGTTGATCAAATAAAAAGTGAACAATGAAAGACAAAAACAAAAACAAAAATATGCTGATTATATGAACACCTAAAGTTTTTTACTCTTTCACAAGCTTTGTAAACCATCAAAATTATCTTAGAAGCATTGAACATTACAAACTGATGGCAACATTTTGAACCCTATTATCAATCTTAAAATACACTGACTATATACGCTGCAGAGAGGTAAGGCACTCCACAAAAAAGGCATGATGAGTATGACACAAAACTACATCTGATTGTGAGGTTCCAGTTCTGGCGATCTGAGGAGTATGAAATACCTCTTTATTGCCATTACTCCCAAGCCCACTCTGACCAGAAGTGATAGTACCTGTTAGAGTTCTATCTATGGATCAAATAAAAATCTTTCATATTTGATGGGACTATGTACAGGAAAAAAACTCTAAAGAAACAATTATACAAAAAATGTAAATATGAATGCATAATGAATATGATTTCCTAACCTCTTGGTATAAAATAACCCTAAACAGGTTGACATGCTATTAAAATTGCTTAATCAGACAGAGCAACATTTGACACTTTATTAATTTTATCTTATACTATTAACATTTTAAAACTGACTGACACTATATTCAATCAAAACTTCTGGGCAAGAAGTTTATACTGCTAATCATTAAAAGACAGTTTCATTTGTCTTTAGTTATTTTCTTTTGATTCAATGAAGTTTAAAAGAACAATGATAAGATTGTTTGATATAAATTGATAGATGATTTTCAATGTATGTAATAAATATTTGAGAGGAAAAGGATTAACAACATTTATTAAAGTTTGTATTGAAAGCAAACAGATAAACGATTGAATAAAGAAGAAGATTTATTTTCTGGAAATATTTTAAAAGATTTTTTTTCTTGAGAAATACTGATTGGTATTTTGACAATTTAGATATTACTTGTTCCAAATTATTATTGTGATCACACCTTTAAAATACTAAAGTACTAGTGGTGTCATAGTTATTGTTAAGGGAAATGGAATTGGTGAACAAGGTTCAAATTCCAGATGATATGGTTTCCATCTCCCCTTTGTGGTAATGTCCTTTGGAAAGGCATGAATCCATCCCTCCTTGTCTTTGCTATGGTCAGATTGTGTTCTCTAGCCTTGGTTGAGCAACCTGTCAAGGAAAAGAAAAAATTCTTAATTAAAATTCTCTATCAACAATAATGGATCAGCATGACAAGGTAAGACCTTTTACTTCCTATGTCATACAGATCTTGGGGAGGACTTCAGTTTGGAAATGGACTGAGAAAAAGGATGATGGGATAAATAGATAAGGATAAATAGATAGTTCTCAAACTACTGCATTTAAAAGGGTTTGTTAGAGAGTTTCAATTCATTTCTTGCAACTATAATACTTTAAAGAAAGTAAAAGGCATTCAGTAATCGTGTTGTACTGATCGAATAAATGCTTTTTTTTTGTTTGCACATTTATAAGTAAAAAAATTTTGCAGCACAATTTGACTCAATAAACTTGAAGCTTGTTAGCTTGTTGCAATTTAGAATTGCAGTATTTTAGCTTCATATTATATTTATGTATTTACCCAACCTCTCTACTACAGTGGGGAGTTCCTATGGTGTAGTGGTTAACAAGCTGCACTGTGACATTATAATGACTTCAAACTCCGGTTGCACTATTACATTCACTTTTGGACATACCTTTTTACAAGAATGCCTTTGGTATCAAATAACCCCTCAAGGCTGATATGCCATTGAACAAAGGAACCAAAACTGAAACCTTTGCAGGATGCATCACTAGGTTAATTTTTTGAGGAGAGTATAGCAGGTTTGAATTTAGAGTTTTTCTTCTCTTAGACTAGTTGCCTTACCAAGGCTAAAGAACCCAGTTAGCCCTATTTGCTCATAGCTGAAAGGAAAACTGATGAATTCATGCCTTTCCCAATAGCATAAACATAAAGTGAAACAGCTTTGCCCAGGATTTGAACTTGAGTCACCGATTCCATGTCCTACAACAATAATCATTATGTTAAGCACTTAATATAATATTTAATATGATGGTTTGATTCTGAATGATACATTTAAAGCTTATAGTAGAGAATAGAGATCATCGATAAAGATTAAAATGAATAAGAATGCTAAGAGGTTATTCTCTTGAATGAGTTTAAAAAAATCAATCTCCCTTAGCAAGTTATTTGAAATTTAAATTGTTACTTAATTGTTTATAGCCTTTTTTATGCTATAAACCACATAAAAAGAAAGGTATTTTCAAACTTTTTTCTGCAGATACCTTTGATTATTTTATATCACTGACAGTGAAATCCTGATGTGTTTTCACAAATATTAAGGCAATACATAATTTGATATTATATTTATTTATTTATTATTAAAAGTGAATTAAAAAAATTATTATATTATAGATTTATTTAGAAGTCTATGAAAAAGTGAAAAAGTTATATAGACTTTAATTTTGTAACTAAAATGATGTCAGAGCACATATAGGATGACAGTGCTATTTATGAATATAAATAAAAACTGATGGCTACTGAATACTCAGCTTGTTCATATTATCATTTTGAGGTTATGTAAACATTTGGAGACCAATTAGCTTTGTGTACTATCACTTTTCTACTGAATAACAATCAAGCATTTTTGACAAGGCTCAAATGATGATAGCTATTAGGCTAAGATACAATAAAAATTTCTGATCACTAACCTCTTTATTATTTTTTGAGAAACTATTGTTAGGCTCCATCAAGCAGTGATTACTCTGTAATCCTGAAATGAAATTAACTTACAAATATTCAGGACATAACTTTTATCATAGATCAGTTAATGTTATACATTTTCACTGTAATGAATTTAAACATAGTTTCTTATTTATGTTTCTTTTGAGAATTTCCTTTCTCTTCATTCTTCTTTTCAGTGGGTACAAATCTTGTAAATGTTGGTTTGCATTGAACATTTTCATTTTTAGTTAATTATTTGTTTTGTATACAAAAAGAGGACATTATTCAATATTTACCTGGTAGATAAAGTAATGAAACTGTATCAATGTCTATTGATATTCTAGGAAATTTCACTTACATTTTTTTTAGATCTAATGTTTTTAGTTTTCCTCAAAGGTTTAAGTCATTTTTATAACAAATTGAAGTTATTTCTGCATATGAAATTATTTCTGCTTTTTTTCTGCTTTGATTTTAATCATTTCTTTTTCTTACTTTTTTTTTAGGTCTGAAGAGAACATTGCATGAATTTCTGCTTAAGGTAAGAAAAAACAAATTTATTAGTATTCACAATTGAACAAATTTATAAAAATGGGCTAAATGATTAAAAAATAACATATACGAGGATCATTGAATAAGTTTCCAGACTTTTTTCGTATGGGCACTTTTATTGATAGTATACACATTAAACTCTAGTCCCCTTCGAAGTAATCTCCTCCGACTGCAATACACTTGTTGTACTGTTCCAACAAATTCTGGAAGGCCCTACGGAACTCCTCTTGTGTGAGCGTGTCAATGACCTTCATCACAGCCTCTTTCATCTCCTCAATTGTCACATAATGACAGCCTCTGAGCTTAAGGAATAACCGAAAGTCACAGGTAGCAAGGTCTGGACTATAGGGAGGATGAGGAACTGTCTTGATGCCCATCTTGGTCAAATAGTCTGTGACAAGGATGGAGTTGTGGACTGGTGCATAGTCCTAGTGGAAACGCCACTGACCAGATTTCAAGAGTGCTGGCCTCTTCCCTAGGAATCTCTTCCTGAACTCCCTTAAAACCTCAACATAGTAACTCTAACTGTTTTTGCCCAGTCAGCTGGGGCTGTAGAATACACCGACTGCTTCTCTGCAGAGAGGTAAGACCCCCCCCACCGCCAAACGAGTGTCCTGGATATGACACTAAACAATCTGATGGTGAGGTTCCAGCAGTGTTGGAGCTTTGGGAAAATGCGGAGTACCCCTTCATCGCCATCGCTCCCAGGTCCACTCTGGCCCGGAGTGGTAGCACCGGATAGGGCCCTATCTATGGGTTAGATAGAACTAACAGCATACTTATGCTAAACTGAATTGTTTGAGTAAACTGAATAGCTTGAAATAGAAATGTTTTTCTGAATTAAACTGTACTAACATTTAAACTGTGTGCTTATGCTTAACTGAATTATTTGAAATAGAACTGTTTTTCGACATTAAAACTGTATTTACACTTAACTGAATTGTTACATATAACTGCTTGAATAGTTTGAAATGGAAATGGTTTTGACAATTAAACTGTGTACTTATGCTAAAATGAATTGCTTTCAATAGAACAGATTATTTACATAAAAATGGATTTGGCGTTAAATAACCTACAAACCAAACCAAACCTAACTGTTTGGCCAATCAACTCTGGCATATTGACTTCCTTACTCCTCCCACACCTCTCATCAACCCTCACAGACTCCCTGCCTTCCTTGAATCTCTTATGCCACTGAAAAACTGATGCTCGATTCATGCAAGACGGTCGAAAAGCAGTCTAAAGCATTCCATACTTTTCTGTGGCATTTTTTCCAAGTTTAAAACAGAATTTTATTGCATATTGTTCTTTGAAAGTGTCCTCATGTCCAGATTGCATTTTTGAAATTTAGCACCTGTGACAATCAGGCTTTAGTAGGGTGTATTCCAATTCGTGCTGTAGCTATTCATTTGAACCTGAAATCGTAAAAATTGGTCAATCATCTCATAAGATGTATAGCAATAACATACTGAATTTTCAAGAGTCTACAACAATTTTAAATACCTGAACAAAAAAAATCTGGAAACTTATTGAAGGCACCACATACTTTGAATTATGATTGTAATAATTTCTGAGATTACTAAAGTGAGCATAAAATGCTAGAGGATATTTAATTTTAAATATATATCTATTTCAAGGAACAATAAATACAATGATGATATGTTTTTTATAGATATATAATCATCAAATGCAAATCTATTGACAAAATTTAGTAGATTTAATACGCCAAATTCTGATTTATCTTTCCAAGTCTGACACAAAGCCACAAGTTGCATACAGTACCTGATATTCCTGAGTCACTACTCATCTAATTACTGATCAGGTTTGATGTTGCTTAACTTCCTTGTGCTTTCAATGTAACTTCACTGTAAACTCTATCTACATCATCTATGAAATTTGTTCTGGCTTGAAAATAAGAACATTTTAAAATTAAAATAAGAACATTTTAAAATAAGAACATTTTAAAATTCCCAGAATTTTTTTTCAGTCTTTTAGAAAACAATTTTCTCCTTTTATATTTTCACTGCTTAAAGAAATGCACATGAGGAAAAAAATATTAATGATAATATTACTACTTCTTTGAAATTCTGTTCTAATGAATTTATGAAGTGGCTGTCTTATAAATTAAAGCATTTTTTTCTCTAGTTATATTTGATTTTAGACACAAATTTAAACAGAAAAAGATTACCAAGTCATTTAACATGTTAGTGAAGTGAATGCATATACATGTGTATATCTGTGCCAATAAATGACTGCTAAAACCATATTTCATATCGTTTACTTCTTTCTTAATTCCTCCTCAGTGAATGGGAATGTTTTGATGTATGCTAAAACTAAAGCTGTTACAGTGTTTAGTTTGGCTTTCTCTAAAAGAAAAAAAGAAAGAAAAAGGTATTCTCTAGCAACTTGGTATCTTCTTTGTGAAGATTAACTTTTGAAAAGGAATTACCTCCCCTGAATGACCTAAATTACATTTAGTTCAGTTCTTTTTCTAACTCGTGCCCAGAATACATGCCGATGTTATTCATAATAATCTTTGCCCTATGTTTTATGTATATGTGGTATTTGGTTTGAGAAAAATTATTTTATATCTTAATTAATTCAATATTTATTTAGCCCTTTTGTACACTTATAATTCTAAAAAAAAACCTCAAAAAATGACAAAAGTTATTTTCCAGTATACTAAGCAGATTATTGATTGGGCCTTATTATATGCTTATGAATAACTTGAATTCTTATTCTGGTTTATATACAAAATAATAAACTGCATAATGAGATGAATATTTACTTTTCAGTTTCTTTTGTTTTCTATATTTTTGAGTTAATTTTTTTAATGTGTTTCTGCAATTTTTTTTCAGTTATGTACACATTTCCTTATACCCTTTAATTAGTCTTTTTATTCATTTTTTTAGGGTGTCTAATATTACTTCTAAATTTTGCACCTTAATAAAATAGGAAAGTATTTTAGAATTAAACAAATTGTCAATACTTTATTCATATTTGATTAATATAATTGAATTCTAAAAACTAAATATTGTTTGCTAGTAATTGATAGTATATTTAAATCAATTGTTTTCTTATGTGAACCTTGATTTTAATAGGAAAATACTCTACTTGGCTTAAAAGATTGTTAAAGTAAAATAGAATTAATCAATCTGGAAAAAGATACATCTTCTGCATTTTGTCATAGATCTGTAATTCTGGTTTGCTGTCATTATAATATTTAAATCAAGGCAAATGAGTAAATCTAATTTTATTTTATTTTATTAATAGTAGTTAATCATATAAATGTCTTAGACTAATTTTTGAATAATAATAATAATAATAATAATAATAATAATAATAATAATAATAATAATAATAATAATTATAATAATAATCCTTCATGATTTGACCTCCTTTATTCTTTTTAAAAAGAATAATTATTAAAGATTAAAACAAAAAACAAACTATTATCATTGAACTGCATTTACTGACTACAATTTTTCTTTCCATTCTGTTTTTTTTATGACACCTATTTTTTATCAATGCATTTCTATTAGTCTATCTATTTGCCTCTCTTTATATTTCTGTATTTTTCTTTTTCTTAATTCCTTTTGTTCTATATAGTTTTATGCTTGCTATCAACACTTATTTGTGTGTGTATGTGTGTACTTTTCCCTTGTCTATTTTTTTTCTTTAATCTATATATCTTTAATCTTCTGTCTTTGTTCTATTATGTAATGTTCTGGCTTTCTTTTTCTCTGCTGTGGTCGTCTGCATCATCGTGACGACAAAAAGAACTCTGTGCCCTCTAGGGGTCTGGTCTCGAGTGGTGGATAGATATTGGTTGAATTGCATCTAGCACCATTTGAAATCAGTACCTCTGCAGGTTGCCGTGACAACCGTTTTTGATTTATCTTTATATCTAAAATTCACCTTTTTTTTCTTTCCTGTCTTTTTTTTTACCTTTCCTGTCACCTTCATTCTTCCTCCCCTTTTCAGCTTATCTGTATCTTTTATTTTATGAGACCATCCATATTTTCAATATAAAATACTTTTATTTACTACTCTTCAATTAATTAGCACACATAGTTTGCTTTTATATCATTTATACTAGTTGCATTCATAATTGGTTCCACTGTAACATAAGAAAAGTTTTGTTTTTGTTTTACATCCCAACTTCACTTGCATCACTACATTTTACTCTTTTCATTGTATTTTCAGTTGGATAAACTATCCTTTTTATATCATTAACTTAGGAAGCATCATTTTCATTCCATGTATTTCAGAGAATCAAAAAGAAAACTGATATGGTTAGCTGATACATAATTGATAAGAAGGAAAAAAAAAGCACCTAAACTAGTTACTGTTGTAGCAGTAGCTGTATATATAATGGTATTACTGATTGGAAATATATAGATAAGTAAAGCTGTTGGTTTCTATGTTTGCCAAGCTGAATGAGCTATTTATATGACCTCAGTGGTCATATGATAGCAATGGTCCCAACAGTAGATTAGTTATGTGACTAGGGTGCTGTTTAGAGAGTACAATGGTGTGCTCAGTTGTACACAAGAGGAGTTTCACTTGTATTGCCAGCAATGATTTGGATGGTTGTGATGGTGGTACTACTAAGTGATTATAGTGGCACTAGCAGAATGTTGGGATCTTTCTCTTGTCCAAAATGGCCACTCTCACATCCACTTTCTTCCTTCTTATTCTTTTTACAGGATCTTCTCTTCTTTCTTTTTATCTGTCATTTATGCTTTAGCTTCTTTCCTTCTGGCCATACTACAGTGCCTGTCATAATTATGTGGCTGTTCATCCTCATCTTCATCATGTCTAGTTTCTTTGCTGCTGCTGTTCTACCTTCAACTGCAGCAGCAGCAGCAGCAGCAGCAGCACTCATAGTAACTGTAGTTGTGCTGTGGTGATGATGAAGGTGGTTGGATCTTTTTCCTACCTACCCTCACTGCCCTACTTACACCCTACTTATACTCTCATCTTCTGTATTTCTTCTTTTTAACACACATACACACACATGTATTCATATGTATACACACAGTCTTTCTTTCTCTCTCTCTCTCTTTCTTTGTCTCTTCTTTCTCTACATTCACACAGTGTTTATTGATCACTTTCATCTCAATATAATAGTAGCCTAGGCTTTAAACATTCAGCATAACTGTTTACTTGATGAAAATAAATGCTGCTCTTTCTTTTATTTTTCTTCATGATTATCTATTCTTTACTTTTCTTTCATTACACTCTTTCCAGAATATTTTTTACCCACATTTCATTCTCTCTGCTAGATTTTTTTTGTCTTTTTTCTTCATTTAAACTATTTCTTATTCTAAATTTGGTACTTCTCATTTCAATATTGTTTATTCCTTTATAGCATTGACTTTGATATTTATCCATTATTCATTTTTAGATTTTTAGATGTTTTTTCTTTTGACATAGTATTGCTATCCCACTCACAATACTGATTAGAAATTACATTACACTACAAAAACATTTTCCTATCATCTATTTTTTTTTAGATCAACTGTTCCTCACTTATATCAAAAAAGTCTTTGTTTACTTTATTTTCTATCAAATTTTTTACCAAAAGTTATCAAATCAAGTACTGTCAATCAATGTTGTATATAAGGAACTATAAATATGTGAAGATGCTTATTAATCTATATGTATGTATATGTCTATTAGATAGCAAGTTAGAGAGAGAGAGAAGAAATAGAGAAAAAATATTTTTTACAAAGGTGGATCAACAATTTCATAGCTTGACATATATATATATATATATATATATATATATATATATATATATATATATATATATATATATATATATATATATATATATAGTCATCCACAGACAGACCTGGTTCGTTCTATCAGAATTCTTCAGTGTGGCTATATATATATATATATATATATATATATATATATATAAAGTTAAGTTTGATATGAAATGTTCACTTTATAGTATTCATCTATTAATACTCACTGCTGAATTAAGTGCAGTAACAAGAAGGGAGATCATGTTGAAAAAATAAATATTGAGTAAAATAAATGCCTTTTTGATCATTTGGATATGGACCTATTGGTGTACGTGCATTGTATGAACTAACATGTTGATGTGTAATGTGCACATTAATGTAGATAAAATGTGAATGGGATCTAAACAGCATATGCTAACAGATTAGAAATACATTTTTCTAAAAACTGTGTGTGTGTATGGTTGTTAGTTGCTACTCACAGTCAAAGTAGCTTGCACAGAAGATACAAGTATCACTAGCACTTCCACATCAATGTAGTCAACAGCATTGGCATTACATCTCCATCTTTCTCCACTGTTTACATATACACAAAATGGGCTGCTTCTTGCTACCACAAATACCAGTCTTCCTCTTCCTTGCTCTCCATTAGAGCTCAGCAGAAGCATCTGATTCACTTTTTCTTTTCTCTTCATTTTGGTGCAATCATTTGCAAAGGTGCTTGTTTTTGGGGGGGATTTTTTTTTTCTTTTTTTAAAATATTATTGTCAGTTTTTTTACTCATCTCAGCCTCCTCCTCTTTTTCTTTCTCCTCCTCCTCCTCTTCTTCTTCCTCCTCCTCTTCATTAACTTTTTGCATTTGAGGGGAGAGACACACAGATACATATATACACATATAGAATACAAAAGAGTAATAGATCCACTTTTTTTTCACCTTTACTGACCTGTGCTGGTCATAATCAGAACTGGCTTGTCCTAATCGTTGTTTTAGCTTAGCATCAACTTTCTAGCTTAGCATCAACTTTACCAATATTATAATCAAAAGTAGTTGGCACCATTTAGTCTTCTTTTACTTGCGTAAAAAATGGAGAGACTTGTTTAATGTATCTTCTCACTCTGTCTGTCAGTCTATCTCTGTTTCTGTCTCTGTCTCTCTCTGCATGTGTGTACATCTTTATTTTTTCTCTAGTTCACTATTCCATGTTTTTTCTCTACTAATACCTCTTATATATCTTCTCAGTTCCTATGTTTTTTAGAAATATAAATTCTTGAACATTTTTTTTGTAAAAGTGTAATTCATATTCCCTGCTTTCCTCTCTTTCTTATTATATTTACTTTTTGAATTTCAGCTTTCAATCACATTAAGTTTTATATATCTGGTCTATAATTGTTCTCTCCCATTCACTGCATTCAGCTTATGCTGCATTCTCTCCCCTTATTCTCTCTCTCTCTCTCTCTCTCTCTCTCTCTCTCTCTCTCTCACGCATACACATGTACATATACATCTGCATATATACAGAAGTACTTCAGCCTCAGCACACAGATGCATAAATGCTGTTTACACTACATCTGTTTCAGTCTGTTTCACTTACAACTCTTACTTTATTGTTGTTTGATGTGTAAAAAGCCTGTGTTCATCATGTGCAGGAATTTAGCACTTGTTGTTTCTACTTGTAGCCCATGCGTGGATATGATAATGAATGGAATTTTAAAATTAATCAAACCAGTCTCACTTGTTGGTAGTGCCAAGGGATGCATTGAAACAACATTTTTCTGTCTGTCTCTTTTCCTCTTCACCCACCTCTCTCACCCCTTTCTTT
>OY757935.1:73539635-73569635 GCA_963585895.1 Sepioteuthis lessoniana
TTTTTAGTTCTTTTACTAAGCTTAAGCTTAATTAATGATAATCACTTTTTCTTTCTTTAGTAAATGGCATATCAAACTTTGTTAGTTATTTAATGTCAAAGTCTTCTTTGTAGAATAGAAGTGATACTATTTAACCTAGAGCTGGAGGGATAATGGGGTATATACTTTCCCAAAGGTATTAATCTGAAAGTGAATCTAATTGCTTGACTGGAGTTCAAACTGACTTACAACAAGGTCGCGGTCCAGCATTTTATCCATTATGCCATGGAGACTCCACATAATGAGCATCAAATTAATGGATAAACATTATATATATATATATATATATATATATATATATATATATATATATATATATATATATATGCATATACATATATATATATATATATATATATATATATATATATGTATGTATACACATATATATATATATATGAATATGTGCAGGTTTATACATATATATATATATATATATGTATATGAGTATACATATATGTATATGTATATACATATGTATATGTATGTACATATGCATATGTATATATATGTATATGTACATACATATGCATATGTATATTCAGATATATATGTATATGTATATATATATGTATATATATATGTATTTATATATGTGTATATATGTGAATATATATGTAAATAAATGTATATATATGAATATGTACATATGTATATATATGTATATATTTCTTCATATATATATTTATATATATGTATATATAAATATGTATGTATATATTCATATATATATATGTATATATGTACTTATATATATATATATGTATGTATATATATATATATATATATATATATATATATATATATATTTTGCTTTGGTTTCTTTGTTTAATGGCATATCAACCTTTATAGGTTATTTAATGCCAAAGCCATTCTCCTAGAAGAACAGTAGTGGTACTATTCAACCCATAGCTAGGAGGATAAGGGGGTTCATACCTTTCCTAAGGGTATTTGTCTGAAAATGAATGTAATAGCGTGACTGGAGTACGAACTTGCTTACTACGATTCTGCAGTCCATCGCTTTAACTATTACACCACAAGGACACCCCCATATATATATATATATATATATATATATATATATATATATATATATATATATATATATATTTATGTATATGTACATTTATATTGATATATATGTATGTGTATATATATATTTATATATATGTATGTATATATATATTTATATATATGTATATATATTTATATATATGTGTGTATATTTATATATATATTGGTATATTCATATGTATATGTGTGTATATATATATTTATATATATATGTGTGTATATATATATTCATATATACAAGTGTGTATGTATATTCATATATAAATGTGTGTATATATATTTATATACATGTGTGTGTATAAATTTATTTATATATACGCGTATGTATTTATATACTTATATATATGTGTGTGTGTGTGTGTGTGTGTGTGTGTGTGTGTGTGTGTGTGTGTGTGTGTTCATGTATATTTATATATTTATATATATATATGTATATATATATTTTACTGGCCCATTGGTCTATTGTGTAGAATGTTTTGCAATGGCCCAGTAGACATGGGTTTAGTCCTAGGTTGATTCATATCAAATACACAAAAAATGGTACTTGATACTTCTTTGCTTTACACTCAGCATTATAAGGTATGTTTTAAGAGGGAAGTGACGAAAGGAGTATTGCCCCTACACCTCAATGTTATAGCTATTGAAAAGGGAGCCTTCGTGTTTCCCTTTACTATGGTCGCTAACTTTGCATTTCATTTATATATATATATGTGTGTATATATATATTTATATATATGTGTATATATATATATATATTTATATATATATGTGTGTATATATATTTGTATACATATGTTTATATATTTTTGTAAATGTATATATATATATATATATATATGTATATGTATATATGTGTGTGTGTGTGTGTATATATATTGCCCAGTCGGCTGGGGCTGTAGAATACTCCGACTGCATGTCTGCAGTGGGGCAAGACCCCACCAACAACAAGTGTCCTGGATATGACACTAAACAATCTGGTGGTGAGGTTCCAGTAATGCTGGAGGTTTTGGGTAATGCGGATTACTCCTTCTTTACCATCACTCCCAGGTCCACTCTGGCCTGGAGTGGTAGCACCTGAAAAGGGTCCTATCAATGGGTTAAACAGAACTAAACTGTGGTTTGAATTTACTGTTTTTTGCATCAAAACTGTGTATTTATGCTAAACTGAATTGCTCAAAAAAGAACTGTTTTGACCTCTAAACTGTGTACTTATGCTAAACTTAATTATCTGAAATAAAACTGTTTTGACATTAACTCTGTGTATTGCCCATTTGGCTGGAGCTGTAGAATACACCAACTGCACCTCTGCAGAGGGGTAAGATCCTCCCAAATGAGTGTCCTAGATATGACATCAAACAATCTGATGGTGAGTTTCCATTGATGCTGGAGTTTTGGGGAATGCGGAGTACCCCTTCATTGCCATTGCTTCCAGGTTCACTTTGGGCTGGAATGGTAGCACCTGATAAGGCCCCATCTATGGGTTTAATAGAACTAACTGCATACTTATGCTAAACTGAATTGTTTGAATTAGAACTGTTTGACTAAACTGAATAGCTTGAAATAAAAATGTTTTTGACAATTAAACTGTACTTACATTTAAACTGTGTTCTTATGCTAAACTGAACTTACACTAAACTGAATTGTTTAATAAAGAACTGTTTTGATATTTAAATGTGTGTAAACAAAATCTATACTTGTACTAAACTGAATTGGCTGAATTAGAACTGTTTGAATAAACTAAATAGCTTGAAATAGAAATGTTTTTGACAATTAAACTGTGTACCCATGCTAAACTGAATTGTTTGAAATAGAATTGTCTATTTGCATAAAAATGGATTTGGTGTTAAATAACCTACAAAGGTTGATATGCCATGAAACCCAATCAACCAACCAACAGCAATTGTGTGTATATATATATATAGTCAATTTCTTTTGGAGGTGTCCATGGTGTAATGGTTATTGTTGTAGGAAATGGACATGGCAACACAAGTTCAAGTTCTGGATGAAATATTGCATTTCACATAGCACTAATACCCTTGAGAAAGGTATGAATCTAATTACTCTCCATCCAGCTATGGGTAAATAGCAGGGCAGACTAGGTTCTTTAGCCTTGGTTAGGCAACCAGTCTTGGAGAAGGAAAACTTGTTAAACTCTGCTTAAAAACTGACCATGTGTCATATCATGCCTGATCGGAGGGGTATATATATATATATATATATATATATATATATATATATATTGTCATCCATAGAAGACTGTTTTATTGTATCACAACTCTTCTGTGTGGCTAGACATGCAGGACGCTTCAAACTGGGAACGAAACCTGCTTAAATTTACCCTAGACATGGTATCTAACTGCGCAGTCATATATAATTATTAAGCATTCAGAAGTTTCATTGGTAATAAAGCTTTATAAAAGTAATGAAAAACATTTATTAATCATCTAAAACTAAAAATAATCTTACCTGAGATTAAAATTTGTTTAGATTACATCAGGCCCTATCTTACTGAAATAAACCAAAGTATGGGTCAAGATGATTTTGTACTATCAGAAACTTATTGTGTAAAATTTTCATATAAGAACAAGTATTCGGGAAGAATCTCTATCAAATTATCCAAAGTAGTTCTACAAACTACTTTGGATAGACTGATGGATAATCATAATTAATTCCCATTGACATTGTCATCCATAATAGGATCTAAAAAGATGTAACTATTTAGCAGTCAATTTTATCATATCTAATTATGTCCTACATACATACATACATACATACATACCATTATGTCTTAATGTCTAAACTGTTTATATCAATATGATATATTCTATAAGTTGGATACTGCCAGTCACAGAACTTATGCTTCTAGTTTTGTTATTTGTTAGTCTCATGCATATTAGAATTTTTTAACATAATTGTGTTCTAATAAATAAAAACTCAAGTAAAAAATATATCTATGAATCTTATCTGTGTTTATTTTTCTCAAATATCCAAGTAAATTCAGTGTCCTGGGTATGACAACAAACTGTTTCTGATGGTGTGGTTCCAGTTTTGGAGATTTGGGGAATGAGGAGTACCCTTCAATTGCAATTACAACCAGCTCCACTCTGATGCAGAGTGATAGTACCTTTTAGCATCCCATCTATGGGTCAAATGGAGATGTTTAAAATGAATTTTATTCAATAGGACCAAATACAATAGAGAAAAAAAACATCTTCAGAAACAATTATACAAAAAAGGTAAATATGAACATGCAATAAATGCAATTCCCTAACATCTAGGTACAAAATAGGCCTAGATGGGTTACCATACTCTTTAAATCAATCAATTAATCCACCGAGTAAATTTAATTTGTCTCTTTGCGTTATCATTTGTAATAATGTACCTATTCAGGTTTTTTTAATTCAAATTCTGGTTGACTTTTATACATATTAACTAGAATTCTGTATGCATATATAATAGATACTTTATCAATTATACAGTACTTTTTTCAACATTTGTATCACATTTGTTTCAAAATTGAAAAATATTCAAAAATACATTTCTCTTTATTCTATTTATTTCGCATACATTAATTATCAAAAAATACTTTACTTTATGAAGAATATGTTTTACTTTTTTGCTGTCTAACTGAATCTCTTAGGTACTAAAAATAGATTTTAAAAATATGCTTACCTTCATCGAGGTTTTACAAATCATGCAATCAATAGAAGATTCATTGAGCCGTTTTGGTGTACTTTGTACTTATGAGTGCACTATATCAATTGACATGAACAGTCTGATTGTTGGCTTAAATGTCAATAATGAATGATTTATAAACTAGCTCTATGAACAATTATAGAATAGATTTTATAATCAACATTTCTAATTACACTGTTCATAAATACATTCTCTTTGCTCTAAAATGTTTGCGTATTTATATTTGCAAAATATTCAGAAATAGCATATATTAACCTATCCTCTCCACCTCAAAGAGGATGTGACACAAGATAAATTTTTTAAAGCAAAGTTTAACTGATTTGAATTCAAAGTTTTCCTTCTCCTAGACCAGTTGCTGTACTAAGGTTAATGAGCCCAGTCTGTTGGATGGAGAATAATTGGATTCATACTTTTCCCAAAGGTATTACAGCTATGTGAAATGCAAATAGTCTCATCTAGGATTAAGAACTCAGGTTACCAGGGCTATTTTCAACAATGATAACCGAACAGTTCAGAAAAATTTTATTCAGGATTATGTGTGTGAAATTTAGAAATAAAAGTAATAAAATCAATTTGTTATCCTTGTTTGTATAAACTAATTACTGTATTATGCACTGATTTACTTGTATAAGTGTCCTCATTTTGGTTGTTATAGCTACAGTATTTCAGCTATTGAACTCTCTGGTCTAGTTTAGATATGTATCATACTAGTTAACCTTTCGGAAATTTTAAACTGCACCCTTTATACAATCCATAGGGATAGATTGTTCTCATTCAACTGTTCATGCTTTGAGAATATCTCATATCAGTCAATTCTTTCCTAGTTAATTTGTCCATGTGATGTGGCTTGTTGTCTCTTCCACTGAACCAAAGTATTCTGCATTAGCCAACATAATTTGAATACATCAGTGTATAATTGTGGTAATTCCTCATTTAAGAAATTTAGATAAAACAAAATAAAGTAAAAGTTGGCAACCATAGTCGAGGGTGACCTGAAGACTCCCTTTTCAATAGCTACTACACTGAGGTGTAGGGAAGGGTGCTACTCTTTTCCTTGGATTGCTCCACTTTACCCTTGCTCCATACTTTATAATGCTGAGTATTAAGCAAAGATGCATCAAGTACCATTTTTTGAGTATTTGGTATGACTTGACCTAGGATTAAACCTTGGTCTCCTAGGCCTTTGGTGAACACTCTAACTGCTAGGCCAACAGACCGGTCTAAAACAAAATACTGTAGTTTACTAAACTTGTTAATGTGACCTGAGTAATAGAAATTATTATTTTCAGCCTTTTGAGAAAACCTGTATCTTACCTTTTACTTTGGATCAAAATATACTATCTGTTTTGTCATCCCACTGGAAAAAAAGGAGTTCTGAATATTCTATTGAAAGATATTACAAATTTTCTATTTTCTTTGCAGCTATTACACAGGTAATTTGGCTTGGGCTTTTATTTATAGATTTGAATTATATGCATTAATTTAAAGAATTGTTATTCTGAAATAATCTTTAGAAATTTAGTTATGTCTCTCCTACAAATTTTTAATGATAAAACAATTTTAAAAAAAGGAAAGAAAATCTGTTGTGGTTCACTTCCATACTAAATGGTGGATATCCATTAATTTAACTAGGTTATCAGAACACATTCATTATCTGCCAATAATCTCTTCAAGAGAAGTTGGAAGAGACTCTCTTTCTTTTTATCTCTATCTCTCTAGCTCTCTGTGTTCATTCTATTATTAAATATAATATAGAGCAGTTTACCAGTGCCTACTGCTAGTACCTTTTATAACTTGAAAAAAAGAAAAAGAAATTTAATTTTTTCTCTTAGATTATTTTCATTAAACCAAGTTCATCAAATATCAGTTAGAGAAATAATATTTAATGTCTTGTTAAATGTCCAAAATACTAAGTCATTATTCACTATTCTTTGACGCTGTAATAAAAAAAAAACTTGTTACTCCTCTTGAGGAATCAAAATAAATTTAAAGATAACTCTAAATTACAAACACATTCTGTGAAGAATAAAAGTGTACAATACACTTTAGATTTTTCTTTATTGATATTCAATAGTTTTTAGTACTTGAATTTATTTATACATTATCATTTCAAATTGCCTTGTAATATCCTGTTATGCAAATAAAAAAGAAATAACATCGAATTAGGGTTATAATATAAACTATTCATTTTATTCAAACAAAAACTTGTGCAAATTAACTATATGTATAAATACTGCCTTTAAATTATTTCAAAGAAAAAAATGATATATGTGTATGACTATGTATACATGTGTGTGTGTGTGTGTGTGTGTGTGTGTGTGTGTGTGTGTGTGTGTGTGTGTGTGCATGCGCATCTATATATATATGTATATATATATATATATATATATATATATATATATATATATATATATGAGAAAAGGAAGACAATGTACAAAATTGAATATATATGTTTTTCTATAAGGATGACTTCATAAGAAATAAAATTTTATTTTACAAAGATGAAGATCACACACAGGGAGAGAAGTGGTTAGACTTCATTTTTGCAAAATAAAATTCTATTTTTGATAAAGTTATCCTTACAGCAAAACATGTCAATTTAATTTTCTACATAGTTTTACTTTTCTCATACCATTGGATTTTATTTCTAAAATTTACACTAATATATATATATATATATATATATATATATATATATATATATATATATATATATATATATATATATATATATATATATTGTAAAAGTGTTGCTTGTCACTAATTCACTTTGTAGGTTTGTTATTTGCCTGATAGTTGTTGTTTGTAAAACTTCATGAAACCTAAGGTCGCTGACAAACTTCCATGGCATTGAATATATAAATCTAATATATATATATATATATATATATATATATATATATATATATATATATATAGAGAGAGAGAGAGAGAGAGAGAAAGATCACAGAATGCATGTTTGGTTAATGTTTTATTGAGTGAAAATATAAAATAAATCTTTTATTTTTGCCATTGACTGTTGAACACCATATGTGCCATTTTCATCAGTATCTTCTTCAATCTTTCTGGCAGCTTTAAAGTTCTATTCTTTCAGAATGTGTTATTTGTCACCAGATTCAACCTGTTCTTCATAGCTTTGCAGATTTTCAGAGAATGGAAATATTTTTTATTAAAAAAATTCTTAAAAAGAAAAATTAATCCAAATATAAAATATCTGGTGAATATAGCAAATCAATGAAAATTTTTCTGGCAAACAATTTTTGCCTTGTTACTAAAGAAACGTGGTCTAGCATTATCATAATAGAATATTCAAACCTTTTCTCTTAAGTAATTCGGGATGCATTTTGTCAATTGCTGTTTTCATTTGGTCTAATTGGGAGCAGTTATTGTTTGAATCAGTTGTTTTGATTTTTGTCAAAAGTTTATAGAAGAGGTTTTTAACCTTGTTTGTCTGATATAGGCTGTTTTTTTTATAAAAGGTTGTTTTTAAAAGTAGCTATCCATACCATATTAATTGGCAGTGTCAAAAATAGCTTTACAATATGGCATTCCTCTTTTAGGGGTGCCTTAGACAGGCTCATTGTAGAGAGCTCTCTTCTAATTCCACCATTTACTTGGTATCATGTTTGGGTGAAGACCAGCTTAGGTATGGTCAGTTTGGTTCTTGTATTCCATATTGTTGTAAACATACACTGTTTATTACCAATCATGATTTGTTTAAGAAACAGAACATTTCAATTCAGTCCAGAAGTTTTTTAGTTGACCTTATGTAGAAACTTCAACAGCGAAGTGATTAATATAACCAAGCTGGTACAAGTAATTTTTAAGCCTTTATTTGGATACATTGAGCAGGTTGCCTTATCTCCCATGTTGTATAGTATTGATTATTCTCAAGTAATGTTTTCATTGATATCAACCTCCACTGACCATGAAACTTCAACAAGAAATTTTGCAAACTACTTTTGACAGTCAATTATTCATAGTACTTTCTCTTCAAAGAGGACAAATCTTTTTTTTTTGCATTTGAGTTACATTTTTACCTTTCTTAAAATAAACAGTAAACATGCCAAAAATATCATGTCCTTCTATCTTCAATGAATAAAAATGTACCTTTCCTGATAATTAATTTTAAAAATGCATATATATATATATATATATATATATATATATATATATATATATGTATATATACACACACACACACACACACACACACACACACACACACACACACACACACACACATACTTACATTCATGACATCAAATTCATCTATTGTGTTTCCCTAAGTTTGATTGATTATGGCTGATAAAAAAATGTAAATTTTACTTCATATTTCTATCAGAGGATATTTGAACTTAATACCGCAGATGCTAGATAAACTTGTAAATTTAAAATGTTATATATCATACTTGTTCAGTCTGTAAAATCCCCCCTAATTAGTTTTGCAGGTTTTTTGAAAAAAATTATTTGAAATCATGACTTCAAACTAAAAGTAATATTTAAAATTAGATTATTTCATACATGATTACAAATAATTTAATTTGATTTATTATATCAAATTCCATTCATATAATTTTAAGAGTAATTTTTATGAGTAAAAATAATGATTGATTTTAATCAATACTATAATATTATATTCTAAAATGTCAATATTTATACATTTGGTTTAGCATTATTTTATGAAATCTAAATTTTCTGTGATTGTTGGCTACAATAATGGTGCTTCTGTTTTGACTAAAATTTAAAGTTATTTTTTAGTAAGAAGTCTCAGCTCTGTTTTGTGGCTTAATTTGTGCTTAGAATACATTGACTGTATTCTCTACTGAAGGGTAAGACCCCCCCCCTAAACTATATCTGGTGATGAGGCTCTGGTTCTGGACATCTAGGGAGTATGAAGTATTTCTTTGTTATCAATACTCCAAGGTCCACTCTGACCCAAGAGTTGTAGTACCTGTTTGGATCCCATCTATACACTAACTAGATTTATTTAAAAAGGATTAGTATTTGATTGGAATATTTGAAATCATATAAATGTGTACAAACAAATGATTATCAAATTAAAGTTACTTAAAGCTATAATTGCTTACAAATGATTAGTTACTTGCAACCCTGTAATTATTTGAAAAAAAAGACTGACTTTGGCAGTAAATAACCCAATAAGGGTTGATATATCATAAAACCATTCAACCAACCAAACCAAAACAACCAAAAATTGTTTGGGAAAATGTCTATTTAGTGGGTATCATAAAGGTTTTGAGAAAAAACAACAACCTATATGTAATGTGTTAAAATCCAATTAGAATAGCTGTACAAGTTCTCAGCCTAACCAAAAAGTTATGAAATGTACCCATTTTGCTACAATTCATCACCAAAAAACATTCTATAAATTTTTGAAAGAATCTTATTCCTTTTTGGTTGGGTTGAGGACTTTTTATCCTTCAACCCAACCAAAAAGGAATAAGATTATTTCAAAAATTTATAGAATGTTTTTAGGTGATGAATTGTAGCAAATGGGTACATTTCATAACTTTATGGTTAGAGCATGCAGCAGTTCAACTGATCTTTTCTGATATTTGTCAAATAAATTTATAAAGGTTGCATAGTATATCAAATGTAGTTATCTACTTGTCTTCATTTATTGATATAAGCAATGTTTCAAACTTTGTTCAACTACCTCAGTTGGGAAATAATTTTTTTTTTAAGTTTTAACTAATATTTGAACATAAGTTGATATATTTGTCATATACCTTTCAAAAGCAAGATTACATAATAATTAAAAGGGTTTAAAATATAATTTGACAAATATAATTATCTTAAGGAACTTAAAGTTATCATCAAATTTGATAATGAAACAATCCTGGTTCTGAAAATGATAAGTGAAATTGTTTTTTCTTCTATGCAAATCAACACAAGCCTACGAGCAATTTCAGTTCTTTTGTTTAAGAGTCCCTAAGAGAAGACCATGTGAAGCTTTTGAAGTATTCAGAAGACTGAATTAAACAAGAGAAAATGCTTAATTAATTAATTAATTAATAATTTTTATTTATTTATTTCTGTATTTATTCATTATTTATTGTATATACTCATGTACTGATGAAATTTTGAAGATCTCATTTTTAGTCAACTTATTCATGAGTAATAGTTTATCTAGATTGAAATTCAAACACAACCAGAAAGAACACTTCTGGGGGGGGGTCCTCATGGTGTAATGGTTAAAATGATGGACTGCAGAATCATAGTAAGTGACTTCGTACTCCAGTCGTTCTATTATGTACCCTTATGAAAGGTATGAACCCCCTTATCCTCCCAGCTATAGGTTAAATAGTACCACTACTGTTTTTCTTGGAGAATGGCTTTGACATTAAATAACCTACAAAGGTTGATATGCCATTAAACAAAGAAACCAAACCAAACCAAAGAACACTCTTTGGCTTAAAAAATGAATTCCATAGATTCCATATTTTGTGACCATAAACCAACAGTAAACTTATTCACAAGTATATGCTGTATTCTTTTACTAATATAAAATATAGTGCATTAGTGGTTCTTGAAAATGAGGAATCATTTGGTGATTAAATTTCTATGAAAGTTTTTAGATAACTCATACATATGGTTTGTCATAAAATGAAACTATTGCTTTTTTTATAGGAGAAAGTAAAGTGCTTCCTTTCATTGATTGGCATGGGTTAAGGCTTAGGGTAAGAGTATTGTTCATTGAAATAAAATGATTAGTAATAAAACATATTTTTGAATACTGGAATCTTCAAGAGTTTGATGAAAATATTTTATTAGTCATTCTTAAGAAAACTTTTTAGATGAATAAAAAAAAGTAAATAATTTGGGGATGAAAATATATCTTGAACTATAAGTTTTCATGAGAGTATAAAATGGCTTGATATTGAGAAATTCATAATAATGATTGAATTTGGATGATTAAAGAAAAATGAATCTCAGGCATTAAGAGAGTTAACCAAGTAGTTACTAGAGAGCATTGAGCAGATGCACTTAGTGTAATGGTTATGATCATAGGAAATGTAATTGGTGACCTTAGTTCAATTCCAGCTAATATCCTTGAGAAAGGCATGAATCCATCAGTTCCCCCCCCAGCTATGGGTAAATAATATGCTTACTGGGTTCTTTAGCCTTGGTATGGTACTATTTACCAGCCCCTCCGCTCGGGCAGGATATGACACAAGGTCAATTTTTAAGCGGAGTTTAACAGGTTTGAATTCAGAGTTTTCCTTCTCCTAGACTAGTTGCCTAACCAAGGCTGAACAACCTAGTCTGTCCTACTATTTACCCATAGCTGGAGGGAGAATAATTGGATTCATACCTTTCCCAAGGGTATTAGTGCTATGTGAAATGCAATCAGTCTCGTCCAGGATTTGAACTCGTGTCGCCGTGTCCATTTCCTACGACGATAACGACTACACCACGGGCACCTCCATTAGCCTTGGTATGGTAACCAGTCTAGGAGAAGCAAAACTCTGAATTTAATCCATATTTACTCCACTTAAAAGACCTTATGTCATATCCTGGCTATGGTGAAGGGATTGGGTAAATACTTACAATAGTGCATTGAAAGTTAAGTGGTTTTGTACTTCAGCCAATTGTTAAAACTCTTTCAGCTTGTTAAAAAAACAAAGAGAAATTCTGATGTTAAAGCTAAGGAAAGTGCTCATCTCTCTCAATAGCCAATCTCATATTTGGAATATCCTTTATATTCATGAATTATAAATAAGAATATATAGATTAGTGACCATGTAACTTTGGGAGATCATGGCCATTTCAGATTCTTTTAATAAGAAAGCCATTTGATTATTTTGAGAATTTTGTTCTGATCAGCTTGGCCTAAAATTAAAACATGTTGAATTAATAGAAGCTACTATTTTACACTTGGACCAAATTATGACAAGGTTCATTTCATCCAAATTTCATATGTGAAAGAGATCAATGATTGTAGGTAAACTTGTCTTGATGTTAATTTATCACCAAATTAATATAACTTTTTAAATGCAATTATTAATTTTGCAGTTATAAGAAAGTCTCTTTTTTTACAAGTACAAGTGCTTCTTATTTACATTGAGCAGCTTATTATCTTTATTTCTGCTTCATTTCACTATAACCACACACACACACACACACACACACACATATATATATTTTTTTTTTCATCATACAATGTGTGAAAGCACGTGCGATACCCTAGCCTCATCAGCCGCCAACCAGGGTGATAACACAGTTTTGGTGGCTCAAGGCGGTACTGCCACTCCTGGCACTACCGAGCAGCTTTTGCCACCGGATAGGGTAATATGCACATATATATATATATATATATATATATATATATATATATATATATATATATACAGATAGATAGATTGACAGATATATATGTACATACATATATATATATATATATATATATGTACAGATAGATAGATTGACAGATATATATATATATATATATATATATATATATACATATACATACATATATATATATATCATCATCATCATCATATCGCACTGGTAGCACGGATATCCCTGACCCTCTCTCGCCACTCCTCCCTATCGTTCATCGCCCTAGGTAGGTCTTCAGGACAGCATCCCGTATCCACACATAGCTGCTGAATGTATGTTCGTGCTGGTCGTCCTGCTTTGTGGGGGTCCATAAGAGTACATCTCTTATGAGTTCGTCCCTGCTTCTCCAGCAGTGTCCTGCATGTCTGGTTCGTCTAACTTGAATAGTTTTCGTGATAGGGGGCAGATGGCCGTACAGTTGGTGTCTTGTGGGGTCTTGCCGCCAGGACTTGTTTAAGATTGCACGTAGCATTCTTGTGTAATTGCCGTCTAGCTTCTTCTCCAGCTGTTTTGTTCGCGTCCATGTAGTGCAGCCATGTAGCTGTATCGATGTGACCGCTGCCTGGAAGAAACTGCGTTTCATTTTATCGGTTAGGTCTGATTTCCATATAATCGATATCCTATTGATAGCTATCCATGCTTTCGTTAACCTGGTTTTGATGTCCTTTTTGGTTGATTCGACGCTGCTTCCTAAGTATGTGAATTTGTCTACTAGTTTAAGAGGGGTTCCTTCTAGAGTGGAGATGTCCCCCGTTTGATTATAGCACATATATTCCGTTTTGTGTGCATTAACATAGAGGCCTATGCTTGTTGCTGCTCGTTCCAAACTATGCAGTAGTGTTTCGGCTTGGTCAGGTGTATTTGCCAGTATCGCTATGTCATCGGCATAGTCAGCGTCGGTAATTGTTGTTGCGGGGTATCTTCTGCTTCTTTTCTTCGTCAGTTCGAAGCCATTCTCTCTGATTTTGTCAATCAATGTTCTAAGTACGTAGTCTAGACAAATGATAAAGAGGTACGGGGCCGCAGATAGATAGATTGACAGATATATATATATACATATATATATAAATATATATATATATATATATATATATATATATATATATGCAGATAGATAGATTGACAGATATATATATAGATAGATAGATAGATAGATAGATATTGCATGCACACACACACACACACACACACACACACACACACACACACACACATATATATATATATATATATATATATATTACATATTTTTATGTATAAAATCTGATTTTATACTCTTCAGATTATTGCATGTTTTATATCCTATAGTTTTCAAAATAGACTCTGGGTTAAATAGTACCACTACTGTTCCTCTACAAGAATGGCTTTGGTATTAAATAACCCATGAACGTTGATATGTCATTAAACAAAGTAACTAAACCAAACCAAACTATACATTGATCTTAAGCAGAAATGTTTATCCTTTATCCTATCATTTTTAAATATTTAAAACAATACTGATATTAGGTTTTTTAAAGTGGCTGCAGTGTTAAAATTGTTTATGTTTTAATGTTTTAGAAAATTACATATTTTTTGGTAATATTTTGAAATTTGAAAGATTTATTTACCTTTAAGTATCTCAAATAAAATGTAGAAGTTAAAATTTAAAATCAAAATAATTTGAAAAACATTACAAGAAAAATCTAGTTTGAGTTGCTTTTTTATCAGTTATACAAAGTTCTCTTGTCTTTTTCTTGAATATAGATATATTATTTGTTTTTCTTAAAATTGGGTAAAAACTATTTGAAAAACTTTACAGACTATTTCAGGTAAATTAAGAAATTATATGATTTCATGACTGAATCAGCAATAAAGATGTCTTACATATATTTGAATAAATAACGTGACATGTAATACTTGTAATTTTGCATTTAAATTCAGTGTAAAAATGGAGAAAACATTTATGGTAACATTATTTGATTTTGTTCTTTATATATTTTCATATTTAAATGATTCAAAGTTACTTTTATATTGGAATCATAATAAAAGCATTTGCTCTCACATAAAATTATGAAACAATATTTCATTTAAATTTTGATAACAATATGATAAGATTATTTATGAATTACTCTTAATAAATATTTTGGTTGTTTTACTCACTACTTTAAGAATATATATATATATATATATATGAGAGTCATTCAATGAATATTGGGAATTATTTGTAAAAAAGTAAAATTTTTTTTTTTCAGAATTTTTTTCTATAAATGTTAACTCTGCATTGTTTGGAATTTTGGAATTGGTTTATAGCAAAAATTATTTTAATCTTGCAAAAATATTTGTTTTCTGGTTATTGAAAAAGGTGGCAATCAAACAGTGTGCTCTTGGTTGGAACAGAGGTGTGTCATCAAAGTTTTGGTTGCTGTAAAGTACAAAATATGTGAAATTTACGGAAGAATGTGTAATATATGTAGAACCATGTTTTAGTCAAAAAATGTTTACAAATGGGCAAGCCTGAATCAAAAAGGTAGTCCATGGAGTACAGTGGTCAGTGGCTCATGTTGACAGTGTTCTGGTACAGGAAAGAACCCATCATTATTGATTTCCATGAAAAAGGGTAACAGTTAACAATGCTTCTTATTGCCAACTCTTTAGGCAAAATTTACTTTATTTATTGAATGACTCTTTATCTATCTATCTATCTATCTATCTATCTACACACACCCACCCACAATATATATCTATCTATACACCCACACACACACCCACAATATATATATATTTATACAGCTAACATTTTTTATAAAATGTTAATTTTCTTCTAAATCAAATATACCAGGATTTTATCATTTCTAGTGGAGTAATATACAATCAAAATGGATATTATTACATATTTATTAACAAACCCTACTACATAGAAACTCTGTAACCAAAAATAATAACATGTAGCAGTCCAAAAATAAGTACACCTCTTA
This sequence comes from Sepioteuthis lessoniana, assembly GCA_963585895.1. Taxonomy (NCBI): domain Eukaryota; kingdom Metazoa; phylum Mollusca; class Cephalopoda; order Myopsida; family Loliginidae; genus Sepioteuthis; species Sepioteuthis lessoniana. Next base: position 73,555,766 of record OY757935.1, read on the forward strand.
GATATATTTAGACAATCTATATGTGTAACTATTTTCTTTTTTGGCAACAGAATTTTTATGGTGCAGAGGTTTGTAATAAATAATAATTATATCCCTTTTAATTTTATAATGTTCCACTAGAAACAATAAGATCCTGTTACCTTTAATTTAAAAGAAAAGTAACTTTTTTGTTAACAGCTAGTAGGATCTATTTATTTATTGCTAATTCTGTATATAATATTTATTGATTTTCTTTCAAAGTCTCTCTCTCTCTCTCTCTCTCTCCCTATATATATATATATATATATATATGTGTGTGTGTGTGTGTGTGTGTGTGTTTGTGTGTGTGTGTGTGTTTCCATATTTGTCTATTTGGTCTATTTGTTGTAGGCCATATGAATGAATTTGATCTTTACCAAGTATTGCTATATTGTAGCATAGTCACAGACTAAACTAAGGTTAGTAAATATAAACTGTGAATTGTCATTTAATATTAACAATGGACATATATTATTACAAAACAATTCAATGTACAAATCAAACATATCAATGAATTTACTTACTTATAATATTTTGCAAAACTAAGAATTTCAAATGATATATAGCTTTGTATATATTACTATAGAAATTTTTCAACATTATTATATTCAAAGTCTTTTTTTCTGTAAAATGGGACACCTGTTGATCTCCTGAGATCATGGATCTGAATACAGTCCTAGATAGGTTTTACTGGAGACCAGTAGTTGCCTATGCAACATGTCTATGCCTCCAATTTTATCCAAGATAAACCTAGTGCCAGTGTAATTTCAAGTGTTGCTAAAATAAGAATAAAGTACTTTATGACTTTCAGTTTCAGTTTCAGAGTTTTTCTTTTCCTAGACTAGTTGCCAACCAAGTCTTCCTGACTATTTTTTCAACACCTAATTTGTTTAAAAATCCCAAACTTGGTTTTTTAGTTTCCTGCAGAATTTTTGGTTTATAATTATTTTATTTATTTGTATGCTTAAAACTATGTTGCTTGCATAATTCCCAGTAAGTTACTGTTCATACTGAATTATGTTTGTTATGTATTCTTTTTGGGGGAGTTTACTATATTTGCTTATTATGTGATTAACAGTTTCTTCTCTATCCACATATATCTACTGTTTTGCTGTGTAATGTTGATTTTCATCTTCATATAATTGTTCCTAAATGCTTTTACTTAGAGCTGCTTTCAGTACTGATTCTGTTTCTCTTTTCAGATTGCCTTGTTGCAGCCTATCCTTGTGATTTCTCATTTGTTATCTTCCTATGAGTTTTCATGTTTCAGGCTGCCATTATTGTTCTTTGTTATATTGTGTAAACTTCATTAGTCATTTTATTGTGATCTTCACAGTTCTCTATACTGATATTGTTTCTCTCTCTTTCTTTTCTCTTTATGTAAAACTTGATCACATCTCTGTGATATAGTGGTTTGTGTTTAATCATTAGTTTTCTCATCCTTTTTCAACCATAAACTGGTCCAGATTATCTCATGATGGATAGAATATAGACATTGATACCTTTTTCTAATGTTTTTATTGTTTTAACTTATCTCTAAAAATTTCTAGATTCTCCTGCGTTATTCATTCAATATTTTGTTCTTTTTATCTTTTCCTACTTTAACGATTCTAATATGCTAAATTATGTAAAGTAATTATTTTCATTCAATGTTCTCAATATTTTATTGTTGAATTGTTTAAGTCCATTTATCACCCCAGGTTTTCCTTTGTACATAACAAATGTTTGACACTTTTCTCTCTCATATCATGTTCCAATACTCCTTAATTTTTAACTGATGTCTTTAGTTATAGTTTTTTGCCAGCAGTTTAAGAGTATACACATTTTTTGTTTTTCTTAAATCTCTTGGACAATATTTAGTTTCAACTTATTCTATTTATTTGTATGCCAAAACTCACATTGCTAACACAGTTAACAGTAAAGTACTATTCATGCTATTTTTCTATCCTTTCATCTTTATAGAAGTCATCCTGATGCTTTGTTTTGAACTGCTTTTAGTACTGATTTTCTTTCTATTTTCAGATAGCCTCTTCACAGCCATCTTTAGATCTTTCTATCTACAACTTTCTTTATGATCATTTAAATTCTTGAAGAAGTTGTTTCTCATCACAATTATGGTTTTTGATGGGTATTTTTATAATGTCTTATTTGTCATCCTCTTGATTTTTTCACTTAATAAATTTTTATCCTTTTTTTACACTCCTAATACAATTAAAATGAATGGTAACATAACAATGAGAAATCATAATGAAGATAAGGAATCATTTACATTATTTAAACTATTGTTCTCATCTTAGTTATTATATTCACAATGTTTCAGATGCTGTGACATCTGACCTTCTTCAGGAGTCTTTTATCTTAGTCATTAACCTTTAGAAAAATAAGGAATATTACTGATCATCATCCTTATGATCAAGCTTTGCCAACAGTTCAAATTCCTTTAACTTTCTCAGTATTTGTCTCTATTGGCCATCACTCTTGGTAAGTCCTCTATATGGCACCCAGTGTCTGCATAGAGCTGATGAATGTATGTTTTGCTGGTTTGTCAACACTGGTGTCCATGATTAGGAGTCCATAGGAGAGTTTTGCTTTATAAGTTTTTCCTTACTTCACCAGCAGTGCCAAGCATGTCTTGCTGGTTTTACTTGGATGATTTATCAGATGGGTGGTAAATAACTGTAGAATTGCTATTCTTTTGGGTGCTGCTTCCAGGATTTGTTCAGCTAGCAGCATCCTTGTAAATTCCCATTGTTTTGTTAGAATCCAAGTGATGCAACAATTCAGTAGTACTGACATGGCTATAGCTGGGAAGAAATTCTGCTGGAAACTCTCTTACCACAGTTAGTTTTCCCTTTTTATCATATTAGTTTAAACATTTTTTTAACATGTAGGTTTGTAGAATCATGTTATATACCTTTTTTATCATTAATCATCTTTGTTTTCCTTTTTTATTTGCTTTCACATCTCTCAAACTCTTTTGGATTATTGATGCTTTTTTTTACAGAACTTTTTAAGTTTCAAATCAAAAGTAAATCCTGTCTGTTATTTGTCCTGCAAAAATTGGATAGACATGTTTCCCTTCACCCTTACTTCCTATCAGCTTATATGAATTTACTCTTTGCTTTAAATATCTTCAATTTTAATTATGTATACATTCATCATAAAAAAAAGAAAACTACACTGGAACAAAAAACAATTAAAAACAAAATCAATTTCTACAATAAAAGAATCCCAAGCCTTTTTCTAACCCTGCCTGGTCAACTTCAAAATTGCTCTCCTATCTCGTTCATCTTTGAGGAAGGGTCCCTTGAAACTTTCAATATGGCTAAAGTCTGTCTTTTTTAGCAGAAAATGTTTAGATATATATTTTGACATTCAAAACCAATCTATAAATCATCATCATCTTCCTTGATTTGCTGTCAGTAGAATTCTTTACCAAGTCGTCCACCTGAGATCTGAGGTAAATGAACGTTTTCTTTAGAAGCTTTTGAGAATATTAGATTGAGAGAGTTTTTCTAAGTATGTGAGCAGTGCTCATTAGCATGATCTTTTGTATTTCAGATAAAAATAGATTTCCTGGCATTTTCAAAACGTGTGTATCAGTATTCTTTTTAATCATTCCTACCACACTTACTACTATTGGAATAGTGGTTGTGTTTAAATGTCACATTCTTACATTTTCTTCTTCCATATTCACATCATATTAAGTTTAGTAGTATTTGTCACTAAAGATTGAGTGACAGCAAATCTCTTCAAAGCAAGTTTCTTCAAATCCCAGCACCTTCCTCAATAATCTTGCAGATCCCCATGTCAAATTTCCAATTCCTCTAATATCACTATTAGGCTTCTTAGCATAGTTTTCAGGATGCCAATGATTATAGACCCAACCTTAACTCTTATGATCTGCAGCTTCTAAAGTTCCCCAAAGAGTTCCTTGTATTTTTCTATTTTTCATTGTTTTTCTTTTAATTTTCCCCTTGTGGTCTACTGATACAACCATGTCTATGACCTAGTAGAGACCTTCTTTTCCTTGATTACTATAAGCAAATCTTGTCTCCTTGCTAACTGCATGCATTTATAAATTTTATAAACATTTTTGATTGGTTCAGTATCTCATTCTCTATACAACACTTGAAATTTATATAAATAAATGTCTCATGAGTTTCTTCTATTTTTACTTCAGACTTTTACCCATTGTTTTCAATAAAGAGTGACAGAAAACACTCTAAAAAGCAATGCTGATTTTTACTAGTCCATGGGGTTCTAAGTTCTATTGACACACCTCTTATTTTGGAACCTGTGCAAGTATTGTTTTATATATGTGATTATGTATTGTAGCAATATTAACTGTATGTTTCATTTTAACTTCATTGACACACATATTCAGAGTGTTGCAGTTTTGAAGTCACAATTTTTTCTTTGAATTTATTTGTTCATACTAAAATTGTTTCCAATTTTTATACCCATTCCTGTTAGGATAGATTTTAAATTAAATCAATAATTAATTATTCACTGACTGAACTTTAAAATTTTCAAATTTAGTGCATAGTATTTGACTGGCCTGAAAATGTTGCTATTTTAATTATTTATATTTACTAAGTTTGACATGGTGAGATTGTACTATATCAGTCTTATAAGTGTCTACTTTTATCAAATATCAACATTCAATATCCTTGCTTTTATCTTGGATGATACACTGACCACTGATACCATTGGGAAATATACAATTATTTTTTCTTCAAAATAGGATCTGGCCATTTGAATTTAATATTCTTATATGTTAAACCCAACTGAATTTCATAATGGTTAAGTTTTTCCTGTTTTCTACTTTAGCTCACAACTTCTAAAATGCTGAGCTATTTCCTCTGAGTAAACTTCCCATCACTTTGTTTTCTATAAAAAACAATATTATCATTATCTCTTTAATGTATTTGGCCCTAGCTTCACTAAATTTGGTATATGACTTATCTACACAGACTGGAAGATATATTCCTTTTTTTTTTAAATTCTGTATCATTTTTCTTTTTTCTTGACTTTTGCAGACCATTTACTAGCATAGATACCCCGTTACTGTAGCCTTCTATCAGACAAAAGTAAAATCTCTAATTTTTCCAATATTAATATATTTGGAATAATCCAAAGTTCCAATGATCCCAGACACTGCCTTTGTTCTCATGTCCCACAGCTTCATCAGTTCTCAAAGAGGTCCTGGTATTTTTCTATTTTTCATTGTCTTTTATTTTCACCCTGTGGTCTGCTGATGAAATCATATCTTTTATCTAGTAGATACCTATACAGTTTTCCCATAATTAGCTGCTAAAATATATGTATGATTTTTCTGATACAATTCCAAATTATTATATTTGCTGAATTATAATAGAGTACAACATACTTGGCAAAATATTGTTTGTTATTTGTATAAGTGTACATGCTAGCACTCTGCTAACCACTGAATGCAGTTATGTTTATTTTGAAATATTTACAGATTTAAAACTGTAAAATTTATTTTACATATCTTGAAAAATTATTCCGGCAGCCATGGGATACAATTTCTTAAAGGTAAAAATATAATTAATTGGATTCAAGCAGAAAAATTATGACTTTCAAAGGATTTTTTTTTTAGTTTCTTGAAATAATTAATTCCATAAACTCTGTTTTCAAAATTGCTAAAGAAAATCATAAAAACAATAAAAGAAAACTGAATATCAGACAAAAGTTGAAACTGAATTTTTTACCCTACTTACATTCTTACTTAAATTCAAACTGAAAATAGTGCTTTAAAAGAGAAAACTACTTTTATAAATCAATTTATGTAAAAATGATGATATTATACAATTATTATATTTTGTCAAAAGAGTCAACTTACTGAAAAAATTATAAATGAACAGATTAGTAGAGATTAACTTTATGACCATCTGTAGAGCTATTTCTTAATGTTTTATAGTATTAACTCCAGATAATTGGAGCTTGATCACTCATAGATATCTCTATTTTATTATTGTTATTTATACATTACTTTGTTTAAAAGAAACAAAAGTTTTATAAGTTGTTTAACTTATTCTCAATGCATTTTTACTGTTCTAATCCCAAATAATTTTTAATGAAATTAACTGTTCGTTGCATACTATAAAACTATGAAAAGGCTAAATCATTATCATCATCATCATCATCATCATCATCATCATCACCACCACCAACAACAACAACAACAACAACAACAACAACAGCAAAATTATCCTCAGACTTATTTATCACTTTCAAATGAAGGAAGCCCTCCAACATCCTATCTTAAAGATATGACATCATGGTTTTTGACTAGGATTGATGTTATACTTATTATACACTATCAGTATATTGAGGAGGGTTTTTCTTGTCAGAAACCTTTCTTTATGAGCATGGGCTCCCACACTAGGGTTCAGAGACCCTGATTTTGACTTTAGAAGTTTTCTAGACTGGTTGTCTCATAAAGGCTCTGTCATTTTAATTAAACATGGGGGAGAAGAAGTTCATTTGTGCCTTTCCTTTGAGAATTAGGGTAAAGTAAATTCTGCCTTTGCCGGAATTTGAACTCAGCTCATCAATTCTATTTTCTGTATCAATAGCCATTATGTCCATTGCCCTTCCTTAAATACTAATTACTCATACTTAATACAGAAAGAACTATAAATGTAATATTGGTTGGTTACTACTTTTCCAATCAGTTTATGCATAACAAATATGTTTACATGCATCTTAATTTATGGAAATATGTACATTTGAAAGAAATAAAGAAAACAATATGTATATTTATATTGTATGCATTAGCCTATATATGCTTTACATGCTGACTATTTCATTGGACATGTTTTCAATGGGCTGCGTTTTATAAAAACTTATTGCAAAATGAAAACGCCATTGGGCCCTGAATATGTATTTTGGTTCTTTAATGTTTAACTTCAAACACAGTTCTGGTGGCCTCTGGCTTTTTACCAAGAAAGTCATTTTGATTATTGAAAGTGAGAGTTGAAATAACGTTTTTGCTTTATTCATTAAAAAAAGTCAAAGACCTTATAATGAATAAATATTTACTCAACTAAAAATTAATTTCTCACAATCAACTTTTGTATTTTCTTACATTCTGAATAAGTTCTACCTGGAATGTTGAAAAGAATGAATTAATTACAGTACAATAATAACTTTTGAAATTATTCATGAATTTAACTTTTACTTAGAAATGATAATATCCTCTTAGAAAGTTCTATTCAGAGGATCTTCATGATAGCAACTATTATGCTTATTTAAGAGTGTTATTATAAATGTTCTCATGCATATGCAAGAGAATATGCCTGCAGAAATCAATTATGGTAGTGGAACATGATATAATCTTGCTTGAAAACAAAGATTATATGATAAACTGTGATTAAGCCATTAATATCACTCTTTTAACATTGTCTGTTTTTCATCTTTAAGTGGGAGGATTGAAAGGGAAGATTGTTACCATGCCATAAACTCTTGGATTTGATGGAGTATATAACAAAAGAAACACAGGACAGAAAAATATTGAACTCAAAGTTAAACTCTAAGAAGCTGATTATGATAGAGAGAAAATCCAAATGCATTCTTGGGGGTGGGGGTGGGGAAAGAAATTCACAATATTAAGTTAAATACTTAACTACTGTAAAAAGATACAGAAAACTGAGACATGAATATATATAAGCTTCTTTTTTAGAACAAATTTGAAGAGATGCGGTAAAGTTCTCAACTCAACCAAGAAAGGAATGACATTTAAAAAAGAAAAAAAATTACGGAATTCTTATTCCTGATTTTTCTTTTTTTTCTTTTAAAGCCTTAAAGGAACATGAGAAATGTGTGCAGATTGTGGCGTAAATATACAGAATAATATGTATTTTTCATGGCTCTAAGTTATTCTCTTCTTGGTCATCTGAGAACTTTTCAATACTCCCTATATAACAGGAATATGGAATATGGTAACATCAAATATAGCCATAAATAAATTTGTTTAAAAAATATTAGTGTTGGATAGGAACACATGAAACCATATAACTTTGTGCAGATAAATTATAATTATTTTTAAATAAGAATAGTTATATTAAACCATATAAATGTGTATAAATTATTAGTATTGAATAAGAATACTTGAAACCATAAAACCATATGCAAACAAATGATTATAGGTAATAAAAGTGCATTGTAAAAAATGCAATGGAACTTTGAAAATATAGTTATGATTACAATCTTTGGTATTAAATAACCTATAAACAATTAAACCAAACCAAACCAAACCAAACCAAACCAAACCTTTATTTTGTTGACCATCTCACCATATTCTCTTCAAGGGTTGTGCTTAAATTACATACAGAGATTTGTATGACAAAGTAAACATCCAGTGACAAAGATCCAATTAAAAAAACAAAATATCACAAAGCCCTATTTCTACCACAAACCTACTCCTGCAAAATGAATAGACAAAATTTTAAATCATAATGTTTATTTTTCTTATCATTTGTCACTTATTCAGGGTGTTTTGCTTATTAATGCTCTGAAAATGAAATATCACATAACAATTATTACATATTGTTTTCTTTATTTATTTCAAATGTACATATTTCCATAAATATTACAAGCAATAATTATCAGATTAAAAAGAAATTTTAATGCATTTTGTGACTAAAATTTCTAGAAATATTTTCATGTCAATCAACTGTCTCTATTTAATTTTATGAAATCTCTGTAAAATATCATTCCAAGGTTAAAGATATTTAGTTTTCTATTGAAGATATGTTCCTAACCTTAATTGATAAAACATAATAATGCTATTGCTAATTATTCAATTTTTTGTCATGTTTTAATTTAACCAAGAGAATTTTGTCACTTGTTTTCTAACAAGGTATTTTGTCAATTGGTGTTGAATGGAGCTTTTTTTGGACCTGGTGCAAATGTCATGGCTTTTGCTTTAAAGCTCTATTATATGAACTACTCTTCTATTGGCAGGATTACCTGCATAATTCACATGTAATGATTTTGACCAAAGTCAATTCTTTTTAGATTATCTATAATATCCCAAATGATATGATGATTACAATAAGATTTTAGTTTGTCTCATTTTAGATCAATTGAGTTATATATGTAGTTCTAAGCATATACTAATTATTTGTCTGTATATCAATTGAATTATTGACATCTAATTTTATGAATTATGAGAAATAGTATCTTAAATATATCACAAAGAATTTAACTATCTGATGTTTAGCTGCATCCGGTGGTGAGGCTCAAGTTCTGGAGTCACTCTTTTGTTACCATTATACTCAGGTCCACTCTAAACTGGAGTGCTAGTACCTGTTAGTGTTCTGCCTATACATTTAATAAATCTGTTTGAAAATAAATAGTATTTGACAAGAATACTTGAAACCATATAACTGTCTCATAGACAATAGATGCACTCATTGAAAATTCATTGAATGCCCTGTCAGCATACACCAAAAAAATGTGGTTATGATATGAGGGGTCCTGTAGTGATCACTGTTGTGGAGATATAGTTCAGAAGATCCAGCTGAAATTCTAAAATTATTTCACCAATATTCATTACAGTTACCTTTTGGCATTGATAAATTTGAAGAAAAATCTTTTGAAATGTATTTAAGATATTGAAATAGAAGTGAAATTTCAATAACAATTATTTGTTGTTTTATATTAAACAGATTTTTGAATTCCCCTGTTTACTTATAAATGTATTATTAAATCATAGGCAAATGTCAGTGGTGGACCAGATCATCCCACTGACTGGATCAACAGATCTTTTGCAACTTGTATCAAACCTTCTTATCCTGGGTGAGAGATCATTCAGTGAGTTGTGCTCTCTTACACTACTAATGGCTTTAAGTTCTGCACCTACTCTACAGGTTAAATCATGTAACAAGATTGCTAATAAGATATATTGCAAACATATCCTTTTGCACCCTCTCTTCTGGGAATGAAAACTGTTTCACCTAAAAATGCAAGTTTCAAGTTCTTTCTGGAAAAATAATCATGTCAATAATTCAATTAAACGTACATTTTTCTATGATTATCACTTGAGACTCTTTCTTTTTAGAAGATATATATGACCAATTTTTAGAAGGAGATCAGTCAAGTTAAACTTCAAAGAACTTTGAGACTTTCCAGTATCCACGTTTATTGAGATATAATCTCATCACTAACTTCTCAGCAAGGAATCTATTTCAGTATACAATTATTTTTATTAAATGCAAGCTAATTTGAATTAGTTATGAAAAAAAAATTCTTTTTTTCTTTTCAATCAGTGCATTACAAATCCATTCATTATATTTTAAGCAAAATTACTTGATGTTTAAATTTATCCATCCAATTAGATTTTGAGCTTTCCTAATTTTATTTCAGCAGTTGCAACATTTTTGCTTGGATTTTTTCTATTGGGAAGAAAACAATGCTGAATGGAATTATGTTCATTAAAATATTAAATAAATCTAAAGAAACAATATATTATTTTACTTTAGAGAAGTTAATATTTCTGCATACAATCTTAAAGATAAATTATTGATAGGAAGTATGTATTCATTTAATAAATCACAGTGACCCAAATGTACAAATATAATTGAACTACTTATATTTTTTTTAATAAAGAAAATTGTAAATGAATTAAATAAATAATTAATTATTTAGACTATTTCAAACTTAATTACCATAAAGAATGTTTCAAACACTGATTATTTGTTATTTTTAAATAAATATTAATACTTTATCAATTTTTGCTTTCAGCATTTATTAACATTTAATGTTTTTTTGTTTTTTTTATTGAAATAATAATTTGGAAATGAGTTGCTATTTTCAATCACCATAATTGATGTACAACTGACATACAATTTTCATTTTTAATGAAATTTTAGAAAAATGATTTTAAAAATGTTTTATATGACAGTAACTGTATCATAAAATCATTGTAAAATTAAAATATTATTTACATGCCTTTATAAAGATCCCTTTATTTTAATTATTACTGCATAGGAAAAATGCCTCAGAAGGTACATTCTGAATATCATTAATTCATTTTTTGCTGGTTGTTTTAAAAAAATATCACTACTTCTGTCCCATAATAATTGTCATACTTAGATATATATTTTATTCACTAAACATAACAACTGTATTGAGATAAAAGTAGTATTTCTTTTCTAGTACTCAATTAATGACAGATTAATACTTTCTTCAGAGTTTCACTATAGATTTGATTCTATCTTTTAATTCTTTCTGTAAACCCCTAATGTGTGCAGTTTCATGTACTTCTTATGGTTTAAGAGTTAGTGAGTCCAATCCTCACAGGATGCCTTTATACTTTTGACCTTGTGCCAAACTAACCCAAGCTTAGTAAATGACTACTTAGACTTATGTTCAAAAGATAACTTACATTTTAAACAATATTGAGAATTAAAAAAGAAATAGATATAAACCTTATATGTTTATCTAAACTTTTGGTTTGGTTTCTTTGTTTAATGGCATATCAACCTTCATGGATTATTTAATGTCAAAGCTATCCTTATAGAAAAATAGTAGTGGAAATATTTAATACATAGCTAGGGGTATAGAGGGTTTATTCCTTTTCCAAGAGTATTAGTCTGAAAATGAATATTGTAGTATGACTGCAGTTCAAACTCACTCACTTTGATTTTGTAGGTCAGTATGTTAGCCATTTTGTCATGGAGACTCCCCTCCCTATATTTAAACTTTTGAAGAATTATCTGTGTTATATATGCATGTATGGTCTTAGTGTTTTAAGTTTGTTTATTAGTACTACATATATATATATATATATATATATATATATATATATATATATATATATATATAAATATATATATATATATATATATATATATATATATATATATATATATATATATATATATAAATGGAGGTGCTCATGATGTTATGGTTATCATCGTAAGAAATGGACACAGTAAACTGAATAAAAATCCTGGATGAGGTTAATTCCATTTCAGATAGTGTTAATATTCTTTGGAAAAGTAAGAATCAAACTATTCTTCCCCTAGCTATGGGCAAATATTAAGGCAGACTGGACTCAAAGCATGGTATGGCAACCAGTCTAGGAGAAGAAAAAATCTGAATTCAATTTGGTATTTAGTTTAAAATTTGACCTTGTGTCACATCCTGCTCATGGTTGTGGAGATCAATTAATATAATATATACACTACCTGTCAAAAGTATTTGGCCACCCTCAAAATTTTTTATTCCTAATTCTAAAAGTATTATTTTTAATGAAATAACTTAAGCACCACAATGTTTTTCTTTATTGTACTAAATACAAGTCTTCCTCAGTAATTTTTACCTAAGTATTACCAGATATCTTTTGAAAAATTGATATGAAGGTGTTTTTCTTCTTTAGTACTGAGTATGAACTACAGTGTTGGGAAACATCAGGAAATGGGACAAAATAAGACCCAAAGTTGGGCTGGTAGACCAAAAGCCACAACAAGAGTAGAGGACAATTTCAACAGTCACCAGCTTGCATGACAGATGGCTGACTGCTCCAAGCATCATTTCACAATTGAAGCAATGTTGTGAAAAAAATGTTAACATCCACTGTGAGGAGAAAACTCTGTGATGCTGGCCTATATGGCAGAATTGCTGTCAAGCAACCACTGTTGAAGCAAAACAAAATCAAAGGTTCTAGTGAGCTAAGGTGCACAAAGATTGGACAATAGAACAGTGGAATAAAGTTTTTTGACTGATGAATTAAAATTTTGGGGTCAAATAGGAATGTCTATGTGCAGTGAAGTGTTGGTGAAAGAGATGCAACTCCCTGGATCACACTATCTGTCAAGAATGGTGGAAGATGTTATAGTGTAAGGGGCTTTTACCAATTGGAAAGTCAGGGATTTGTACCAGGTGAAGGGCAAATTGGTTCAGACCTGCTATCACAGCATCACACAATGCCATCTAGAATGTGGTTTGTGAGTCAAGGATTTGTACTCATGCAAGATAATGACCCAAAGTATACTAGTAAACTAGTACATTAAAAGCAAAGAGGAGCAGCATGTCCTTCAGCTGATGTCTTGGCCAATGCAATCAGTGGATTTAAATCCCATTGAACTGGTGTGGAATGAACTTGACCAAAAAGTCAGAGCTAAACAACCCCCAAGTGAGGCTCACCTCTGGCAACTCTTGCAGGAAAGCTGGGCAGAACTATCTTCAGTCTACCTCCAGTCTTTGGTGGAAAGAATACAGAGAATCTGTGAAGCAGTGATAATGGCCAAAGGGGGTTATTTTGATGAATCAAAAGGTTGTTTTTTGTTTAATTTGTATTTAATGTGGCTTAGGAAGACTTGTATTTAGTATAATGAATAAAACCATTGTGATGCTTAACTTGTTCCTTCAAAAATAATATTTTTTGGGTGAAAAATGAAATTTTTGAGTGTGGCTAAATACTTTTGACTGGTAGTATATATATATATATATATATATATATATATATATATATATATATATATATAAAGGTAAAATGAAAATGTAGAAATTAACTGGCATTAAGTCAATAATTGGTTCTATTGAAAGAATGAAGGGAATCAACATTTCTTAACTATTTTAAAAGAGTTTGTTCAAGTCCAAGAATTATGTAGCTATTTTTCATCAGATTTGTTAATATCTGTATTGAATAATTTGCATTTCATAAGCTCTTATTTGCTTCATGAAAATGCCACTGAGTTCAACTGTGATGTAAAAGTTGTTAAATCCATTATTATTGAATAGTGAGTTTGATCCTCACTAGGTGACCTATATTTACCACTTTGTACTATACCTAAGCTATGTTTAATTTTTTAAGTAT
>OY757935.1:73574635-73729635 GCA_963585895.1 Sepioteuthis lessoniana
AAGAATTTTGATGTTTAAAAAAATTAAGTTCTACAAACTCTACAAAATTATTATTCAGTTGCAAATTAGAATAGAAATTGCTTTATTCTATAAGTTAAAGCTGCTTTAATAAGAATCTTACACATAACAGTTTTTTTTATCTCTAAATCAATATCTATCTATCTATCTATCTATCTATCTATCTATCTATCTCTATATATAATGTAGTTTACTATATTTATACATAGTGATAGAACATATATATCTAACTTAGGATTGCATAGGTACAGTCACCAAATGCTGTTGACTCTGTATCCTATCTTAAATTATACATACATACATGCATACATACATGCAGGCATGCATACAAGCAAAATGTAAATTTCAGTAATACATAAATGGACATTATTTTAATATCTCTTTGAATATCTTGATAATATAAACCAATTATCAAAAATATTGATTATTATAAGTAGGAATAAAAAAGCAATATTTTGTTTGTCCAGAATTCTAAATAATATTGAATTTTAAAAATAGTTTCACTAAAAAAACATGCCTTTCAAAGATGTTTTAAGGGTTTTAAATGAAACATTTTTAATTCTTGTATGAATTTTTAGGTAACATATATATTTTCACTAAACGGGGAAAACATTTTCCAGATAAAAAGTTTTAAATAAAAAAAAAGAAAATATATTAAATTTTTATCACTGCTAAAGAAAGAAAAATAAACAAGACTTTTACACCCTTGACATAGAATTATCAGGGTTACTGGATAATTTCATATTCTATGGCAATACTCTGAAAATTAACTGAATAAAATAGATTAGATCTTTGCTATTATTTGGCTCATAGTCATCCCACAATGACTTTTAAATTGTCTCTAAAAAATAAAAAAAACTTTCAAAAAGTTAATTTGCGGGAAAAATCATTTTTAAATATCTCTCATCAATCTTTGGTTTATGAAAAATGTTTTGTTTTCTAAATCTTTTTACAATTCTTATATTTGGGTTTAATTATTTGTTTCTTCTTTTAATTCAAAATGTTGCTAACTATTCCTATCTTCATAAAACATTTATTCTTGTGTCAAAATCTGTTTTCAAGCATAGATTGTATTGTTTTATATTTAATAGAAATTAGAAATATTGATTGATTGATTTTAATGGCATCCCAACCAGTCTGGGGTTACTTTATCCCTTGTGTTTAGGGAATTGTGTACATTTATATTTACATTTTTTGTGTAGTTTCTATAGAGTTGTTTTGCACACGGGGTGTTCCTATCTAATACAAGTAAATTGTTAACAGATCTATTTGATCCATAGATGAGACCCTAAAAGGTATTACAACTCCAGGTCCAAGTCAACCTGGGAGTAATGGCAATGAAGAGGTACATTACACTGCTAACAGCTCTAGAACTGGAGTCTCATCATCAAATGTAGGACATCATTTTTGGGGATGGTGGTAATGGTTTTTCCCCTCTATCAGAGATACAATCAGTGCATTCTTAGGCCAACCAACAGGGCTGTAAAAGCTAAAAAGAAATGACAGTATAAATTAAAGTTTGAAAGAAATATTCTTTTAAACTGAAATATTTCCTATCTGTATTGTTCATCTTCAAATAGAAACTCATTCATATAATCTTGATTTAATTGGTTTGATATTTACCTTAAAAACTAACATTTTACATATTTTTCATTCATATGACAAACAATATATTTTTCAAACACAAACAAATATTTTTATTTTCATTATAATTTCAGTGTAAGTTTTCCTATGTCATTATAGTATATAAAAAGCACTTCTGTAGCTATTCTACAGAAGTGCTTTTTTCCAACCTTGGAACTTTTGATATGTAAAAATATTTATATAAAAATATATTTGCCCTAACATTGACTCCCAGTAAAAAAAAAAAAATAGTTTGTCAAAATATAAATTATTTTTTATATGAATATTTCAAAAAAGTCAAATGATTAATAAGAAAATGGATGGTCTATTCTATGGAAGAGCCATAGAAAAGATATAAAATTTGTGTCTTATACGCTCAAAAAATAATCTTTGTTTTGTGAATTATATGCATGGTGATTTTAGGAAGAAGAATCCAATTGCAAAATTATTGATTTCTTATTTAACCTGAGATGGTTAGAATGAATATCTATTGGAATAGTTGTTTGCACTATCCAAGAATTACCAATGATAAGAGTGCATTAGTTATTCATTGGTCCGCAACAATGAATGATGGATTTGTTACAAATTGGGTTTTAATCAACCTTTTGATTAATCTTGATAAATGTTTAATTTCTTCTTTTTTAAAGCATTGTAAAAAAAAGTATATTTTCAGAATTTTTCAAAGGAAAAACTTTGGTTGTTGTCATGTATAATATCTTAATTATCTATACATTACTAATATTCCCATTACAAAAAAGTGTGGTGGTGGTGGTGGTGGTGGTGATGGTGGTGTGTGTGTGTGTGTGTGTGTGTGTGTGTGTGTGTGTGTGTGTGTGCCCAGCAAAATAGCTACATCTTAATGATTTTTTTTTAGAACAATCTACTAAGAATGTTCTAATTTAGAGAATAAAACAATATCCAGTTTAATTTGCAACATAATTATAATTTTACACTACACTGAAGATCATTTTTTAATTATGCCAATTCTCAATTCAATGGAAATAACAATGAAAGGATAATTAGAATCTCTCAGTCCTTCCTAAATAGAAGCATCAATATCATCATGGATTGCTGTTACAATGTGAATCCAATGGGTTCATAGATCATCTACTATATTATTAGAATTCTCATTTTACTTATATATATCTATATAAATATATATAACTATAATCCAGCAAATGTAGCACATCATAGTGAATTTTTTGTTAGGAAAATGTATGTAAAAAACTCCAACTTAGAGAATAAGGCTATTTCCAATCCAATTTACAATTGAATGATAATTTTGTTGATTTGAATTTGCACTGAACATCATTTTTTAATCATCCAAAACTTCAGTATGACAGCAATAACTATGAAATGCTAATTAGAATCCTTTACTCCTTCCTAAACAGAAGCATCAGTATCATCATGGATCACTGTTAATTATGAAATGCTTATCGGAATCTTTCATTGATTTTTAAATAGAAACATCAATATCATCATGGATTGCTGTTACTGTGGGAATCTAATGGATTCATGGATCATCTAGCGATCTATATGGAATATTTTAACACTTGATATAAAAATGCATTTCTGACAATAATGGAACAGATGGTGAGTATTGACATGATCGACATGTTTCTAAAATATAAATTTATACTTTATGTAGTTCTTGGTTTTTAACTGTCTCCTCAGAAGCATTAAAATTATAGTACTAAATAAAATCCTTTTTGTCCCAGTTATAGTTAAATAAGAATAGTTTTTAACACATTTGTAATTACATCTATAATGTTGACCTTTTTTGTTCTTCTGGGTTATATCTATATTAGTATATGAAAATAGCTACTAGTTACTCAGTTGACAAGCAAATGCTAATGGTTTGAATCATGTCTCATTCATGTTCTAAATTTGCAATGCTTGTCTATTCATTATAATCATCATTATAGTCTTTATAGGTTATCATTTTCATTGGATAAATGACATAGTTGTTCTGCCTTCCATTTTGATTTGCTCAGTTTTTTAGGTTTATTTTCTTTTATAGAGGAAGTTCAAATATTCTTTAATGATCATATGGCTAAATCAGTCAGTGCCTGCACTTAGTGTCATTATTCATGCACTGAATATAATTAGTGACAGAAACAAAAGAATTGTATTTGTATGTGTGTATGAATGTGTCATGCATGGATTTCTGCCTCTGACCTCAACTACTGGCGATCTTAATGTAGTGGTTTTGGTATACTATGTAAATTTCTGTAACCTGTACATTGCCCGTCATTATTGAATACTCTACCTTGCCCCTTTGTCCTTCCTTTCTTTCAATAACTGATTGAACTGTTGGGGATCTCTAATTGACATGTTTAACATTCTCAGTAAGTGAATGGCATACCAGACTTGTATTGACGTATTGTGAACAAGGCTAGTAGTAGATATAGATCACTGTTACTAATATATTATGGCCAAAAACCACCTTCTAATAGTTATAATTAGTCCTCACATTCATTTCCATTTCTTTTACAACTTTAGGTCATTACTCTTCCATAATATCACCTACAACTTTTCATATTTTTCTTTATGCTCTATACCTGTGGACATTGTTAAAAAATGACTCCACAAACTAAATTGACCCTATACTTATGTCTTGTGAAATGATATCAATGCCTAACAATAGAATCTGTGGCAGGCTGGGAGTGTAGTTTACAACTTCAACATTACAGTGTTCCTGATTTTTTTCTTTTTCTTTTTCTCTTTTTTTTTCTTTCTATTTCCAAGCAAGGAAAACAGGGTTCAAAAGTCAACAACCAGCCTCAGTTGATGGCTTTGTTTTGTTTTATTTGTGTAGCCTGTGGTTGCGCTTGGTGGCCTAACTATGGTCTCCTGTGTATTTAATTTGAGGGCAACCCATGCCTTACCTGCTATCTTACCCACTTGCTCTTGGTGGGCTACTCTCTCTCTCTCCCCAACCTTCTCCTTCACCCTCTCTCTTCCAAATTATCATCATCATCATCATTATCATCATCTCAACTACCACCACTAGTAGTGTGTGAGTATGTGTGTGTGTGACTCAGTAGGTTATGAATGGGCACAGACAGCTGGTTTCCTCAAAAGCACATTGCATTCTGCTCCCAGAGGTACACCTGAGCAGTTGTCTGTGCGTTCACTAGCAGCCAGCATTGGCCAGCTATCATCACTTGTCACACAGTTATCTTATAACTGTTCATTCGACATAAAGCGGCTCCATTTGACACTACAAATCCAAAAGGATCTAGTTGCCTTTGCTTCCTGGCTGCTATTTCAAGAGAAAAACCTTATAACACCTTTTTCAAGCCTCGGTGACAGCAACAGGTTTGTTTCTCTGAAATGTCTCCTTCCTCATCTTGTCGCATTTGCATTCTGGATATTATACAGTGCTGCGTGCTTCAAATCCATAGACCATCTCATTAGAATGATATGATTTAGTAGCACTCCTTTTCACTTGAAGAGCCGTTTGAGAGACATCTTTGTCTTGTCTATTGTTGCAATATTATACTTAATTCATGTGTCTTATCTTTTGCAGTTTTTTTTTAATTATTCTTTTGAGTCCATCAATGTGCATGTGTAAAATACTTTTTGCTTCCCTAAAAATGCTTACTTCAAAAGATCAAACTTGTCTATTCAAAAGACAGTCAAGATGCAATCTATTCAAAAATCATTTTTCCCTTTTCCTGAGGTACTTTAGAACATTTTAAGTCACATCTTATGTATTTTTGTAAAGTTTCTATCAAAAGAGCTGTCATTGCCAAATTGACTTTGAAATAGGTTTCAGGTAGGAAGTAATGGAGGAAAAAAATTGTCTCTTACAAAAATGATGCTCACTGCTTCATTCATGCTAAAATATTTTTAAGCATGAAATACATTTTTTAGTCAACTTATATCAGGAAATGCTTCTTTATATTTCCTCCAAACCATAATCAAGTGTGTAACTTTTTATAACTAGCTTTCACACTCCTTTCTCTTTTTATATTTTAGACATTAAATCCTATGCCTTATATGCATATATACTTATATGTACATAAATTTATATGAGCATATATATATATATATATATATATATATATATATATATAAATGCTAAATATGTATGTGTGTGTTTATAGGTGATGGTAGTGACAGAATTGTTCCATAACAGATTTTTATATGAAATTAAATTCAAAAATCTATTCAAGCTAGTTTATTCTCTCAAAAATTCATAGAAAGATTGTACTATTAGAATATTTGATTTTTTTCACAAACTTTTTAATTATCAATGAATGTAAATTATTTCTATTGAAGTTGGAAATAACACAAAAAAAATAACAGGTGTTTGCTTTATGTTCCCAGTTATTCTCTTTTCATGGATTGATAAATGCATATTAAATTTTTTGCTATTTTCATGGATTGATTATAAATGCATGAATAGTATAAAATTTAACATTTTATACTATTTTCATAGACTGATGATAAATGCATATTAAAATTTCAACTTGCTTTGAAAGCAACTGCTTTTAAAGCAAGAAAAAATTACAATATTTTTTTGTTACAATATATAATTTTTACCTTTTTAATACAGATAACTATTTTTAACACTACTTAAAGTTATTTTCTCAGTTGTCATATCATTATTACAATATTATAGTCAATATCATGGTTTATTTTTTATCAGCAATTCTGAAAATTCTGAATGAAAAAAGGACATTTGATTTGAGAAAAACTTAGAATAATTTCTATACAGAATGAAGTTCAAATGAATCATACCTAAAGTTTTGTAAGATTAAATAAGAAATATGTAATTAATGACATTTTTTCTCCAATAATTTGCTTCTGCAGTTAATTCCATAATTTCTGTTGAATTGAAAACATTTAATTGCCTGCCTTTTATAAAGTTTTATGTTAGACTGAAATTATCACACACACACACACACACACACACACACACACACACACACACACACACACACACACACACACACATATATATATATATATATATATATATATATATATATATATATATATATATAATTTCAGTGCATTTGTAGTGATACTCTATAACATAAGAGATATAAAAAACACCATCTGCAAAAGTCTGAGGAGAATATTATTTTTTATGAATTACTGCTTCAAATTCATTTTGACCAATGCAAGAACATGTTTTTTTTTTTAAATCTTTTCTAAGTTTTATTCTCTAGTATAATACAAAAATTCTCATTATAATTGTTTATATATAGGCATAATCCAGTAAAAACAGTACATCAAGGGAAGATTTTTATTAGAACAATACACTGCTCTGACAGAGAATAAAGCAATTTCCAGTTCAATTTGCAACTGAATGATAATTTTATAGGATCTGGATTTTGATGAACATCATTTTTTAACCCTCCAAATAATATAATGGAAATAACTATGAAATGCGAATCAGAATCCTTCACTCCATTGAAAATAAAAGCATCAATATCATCATGGGTCATTGCTACATTGTTACATCTATTTCTTGACTACGTTTGTATTTAGCTTTCTTCAATTATGTATTGCACCTGTAATTCAGTTAATTTGAAAGAAGTTAAAGATTAATTTAGGAGACTCTTTGGTCTTAGAGATTTGTTAAATTTTTTGTAAACTTAGATGGTATTATTATTATCATTTTTTTTTTGTTCTCTATCTCTCAGTGTTTTTCAGGGACTCAAATACTTTAAATAGATTAAAATCTAGAAAGCCTTAAACAATTTTCTGAGATATGAGTTAGAATTTTTTTTGTGAGATTCAATATAAGCAGAGATTAAACTTGAGTTTTATAAATTGCACAGGTAAAGAGAGAGAGAGAGAGAGAGAGAGAGAGAGAGAGAGAGTAGATGTAATGTCAGGACACCAAAGTAGATGCATAATCATTCAATGATGTACAAAAATATTCACTTGGCAACTTATTGAATTTTTAAGAGATTTGAATGAGACTGGTATCGATGCTATATCAGACTTCTCTAGATGAATTGGACAGGTGCTGTTATTAGGTCATCAAGTGATAAGAGACATCAATTCTTTATCTATGAAGCTAAAGATACTCATTATAAGTGTGTTAGAAAATTCTTTGGGTAAGGTTGAAAATAATTCTACAAAAGTAGCAAAGACTGGATGGAAACAGCTTGAATTTTATTTCTAATTACAATAATAATGACAAGTGAGTTAGAACTGGACACTATTTTCTACTTTTATGTGCAAAAAGGTTTAATCTTGTTGAAAGCTTAAAATTTATGTTTTTGATAAAGACATTAAACTTGTCTCCAAGTTATTTTTTTATCATTTGAACTTACGTCTTATGATTTTGGTATAATTAACTTCATTTATTTTTTTAAAGGTTGATTCAAATGTTTAAAATTTCCCTTTTTTATCAAAAAAAAGAAACCATTCTACAACTTGCTCACTGCAAGAAAAAATAATACAAAAATCAATTTGGAATTGTATATATATTTTAGATTTAGAAATGTTGAAAATCATTACTTTCATGTAGGTTTTTTGTGTTTAAAGAATTTGATTGGATTGAAGAAATTTGGCAATTTCAAGACTAACCAG
Organism: Sepioteuthis lessoniana; assembly: GCA_963585895.1. Lineage (NCBI taxonomy): Eukaryota > Metazoa > Mollusca > Cephalopoda > Myopsida > Loliginidae > Sepioteuthis > Sepioteuthis lessoniana. The sequence continues at coordinate 73,582,835 of OY757935.1, forward strand.
AAAAGCAATTCTCTTATGCTTATTATTAATGAAAAATCTAATCTGATATTTGTAATTAAACCTCAACTCTGTTGGCCCTGAATCTTCCTCCTACTTCTTGAACCATTCTTATCTCTATAGTTGCAATTTCTTTTTGATATCGTAAAATACAATTTATCATAAGAATACAATATAAATTCAATTAGATAATATATAGTTTTCAACTTGGCAATTGATAACATTTTTTCTACTGACAAAATATGACATCAGTGGCTTAAATAATAGAAAACTAATCTTTCTTTGATTCAAAAGTCATTCTTGAAACAAAACTTTAGTTGCTTATAATGAATTTTGTTAGTTGTAGGTCTTACATTTGGAAATAAATGTAAAAAAAAGGCCTTTTAAACTAGAAATTCTCATGGACAATGAATTAAGAAAACCAACGAGGCTGCAACTGAAATAAATCACAATATATAATATACATCAAGATTTTTATAAAATTAAATTTTCAAACATTTTATTTCAGTTATGTGTACATGTATAAGGGAAGGTTAAAAAGGTCTCAGCTCAACCAAGAAGAGAAAAACCGAGAACTATAAAACATTCATGTTGTTCTCTTTGAGTTTCACTTTATGCTAATGCCCTTAGGGAAGTCATAAATCCATTTCTTCTCCCTCCCAGCTATGGGTAGAGAGTAGAGAAGACTGGGTGCTTTAGCATTTGGCAACCAGTCTAAGAGAAGGAAAATTCTAAATTCAAACCAGCTCCATGTTGCTTAAAAATTGACCTTGTGTCACATCTTGTCTATGGTAAAGATGTTGGGTAAATACCTGTTATTCTCCATATTTGTCTTTCTATCCAGTTCACTTGAAACATAATTTTTCAAGCCTTTTTTAAACCTTAAAAAAACTGTTAGAATTCAAAAAGAAGACATTTTCTTCTTATTTAGGCTTGAAACGCAAATATTTTTATTACATATAAAAATATTTGAAACATCTTTCTGATTATTTATTGTAACCAAAAATCTCATTTATTCTTTCCTTTTTTTTTAGACTTTAGAATTAAACAAGACAAAGTTCAAATTTAACCTGCTCTACTTGGTCTGACAGTCATTCAGTTTTTGAGTTGTTTCAATATTATTTTATTTTGGTTATTCAGGCCAAGATTTACATTCAGTTATGCCTAGAAATGTCCTTCTGTCAGATAATTGTTGAATAACTATTAAAATAACAAAAATAAACTGTCACAAAAACAAAATATAAATTTGTCAAAATGAAATTAAATACCATCATAAGTGTTTGATTTAAAAATTTTTTGTTTAGATTTATTTTCCTTGTAATATTATATTTTAATCATGTAAGTCATTTTTCCAGATATTTGATGTAAAACTACCTGTCAGTTTAAATTTCATAAAATCATGCCATCATTTCAAAAGATATGTGTCAGTTTCTTTGGCCTTGTAAAATAAGTTACTTTTTTCTCTTTTTTTTTTGTTTTGTTTTTTCTTGCTTTTTTTCTTTCCTTTTAGAATTGAATTTCTTTGAATGTTGTCCAGCCCCAAGCCCCAATTGTAAATTGTTCCTTTTACTCAATTTATTCTCACAATATTTGTTCTTATTCAATACTCCCCAAAAATAAAAATCAAAGTTCACAATGTAATCTGACACAGTTGATTAGATAAATGTATTTAATCTATTATCAACTTTCTTTTAAGAATATGCTAATAAACTTAGTTCCAAAGGACTTTATTTTTCTTCGGATTTGCATATTTTTGTAATTTTTAAATTTGAATAATTGTATTTTTCTATAATCCTAATATTGTTTGTCACATTTGTTCTTTTTCCAAGTAAAGTATTCTAAAGCTTTCTTTTACACAAAATTCCTTTTCTCTTCTTTATTTTTCTTTTTGTCCATTATACAAGATATTTTCTTTCATTCTTTTCTTCATACTGTTGACTGTACTATAAAACTGTTTATACTTAATGTTGGCATTTAAGCAATCAAATATTTAGTTCAATAAGTTTACATTCTTTAAAAAGCTATGGTCACTATTAAATTTTTCTTATTTTCATAGAGAAAGAATATTGATAACATCCTATGTGATTGAGAATAAAAAGAGCTAAAAGGATTATAGAATATTTAAAAAAATCAGTATTGAAAAATAGTTATGGAGAAATATTTCCTATATTACAAAGTATATAGTAGACATAATAATAGAGGGAAATATTTGAGAGATTGTCACAGTATAAACGTTATTTGAGAAGGAAGTGTTTTGGTTTTGCTAATATAAAGTCAGTGATTGATTCCATAAAAATACATTGAATTTTTTTTCTGAAAAAAAACTTTAGAATCAAATTTTATTTCAAAATCCAATAACCATTAGATATCAAATAAATTAATTCAAACAAAATAATTATCAGTACTGCATGACTGTTGCAGGGTATATATTACTCATTACATTTTTCACCTTTCAAACTTTGATCTCTAAACTGAACTATTTTCAATACATGCATTTGCTGTCAAACTGTCTTTGATAGCTTATTTTACTTGTAAACTATTTTAAAAAATGTTGACATTTTGCACCTTTTTTTAAAATTCATGTAGTTTCTTTTATTGTGCTTGTCATGAATTTGCTTATCTAACTGATTTCAATTTAAAGGCCATAAAGTTTTTACTTTTAATGATGTTGTAAAAATCATCAATGACTGCACGTTCAAATTTACACTAAGGAATGCGTCAAAATATGAAAGCTTTATTATATTACTTTCACTGATGATATCAGTAATGAAACAAAATTTAAATACTGGCTTAGTTCATTACAAATCATTGCTTTTATTTAAATTTCAAAAAATTATTTCTATTTAATCTGATTTCTGAATAAGGCATCATATGTGTGAATTGCTTGAATTTCTAAAAATTACTTTTTTTTATATCTAAAATCCTAAAGGAAGAAAAAATAGATGTAAAATTCAGGTTTTTCTTATTAAAATATGTTAACAAATTAGTTTCTTCAAAAATGACTTCAGTTGTGTACCAATGTTCTTTTATAGTTATTAGTAAATTTCAAAAATGCTATTACAAAATTTGTTCATAAATGATTTACAGTAACCATAAAAAAAGAATTAAGAAGATTAAATCTAATTAAAATATACTATATTTCTAATAAAGCAAAATAGTTTGTATTACCATGTTAGTGCAAAAAGAATGGGCCTGTCTTCAAACAGTGTCTACTTAATGTTTGTGAAGCATATTACATAATTTCTACTGCATTTTCATAAAATTTAACAGAAAGGAAGGGTTTTAAAATTAGATTTTAAAAAAAAATTGATTTTGACTTTACTTTGATACATTTATTCATTCTAAAAGTTACTTAGTGTTGATATACATTCAGATATCTGTTTGTGTTATTCTTTAATATATATTGACTTGCTTTAATAGTATTTTCTATAGCTGGCTACTAAATTGGAAAAATTCTATGGCTTTTAATACTTTCTCTTTTGGTTATTCAAATTCATGCATTTCTAGTTGAAAGCAATTGTAACTCATTGATCTAATTTTCCTTTTGCTCTTTGGACTTCTTTTACCAAAATTGGAGGTCTATAATTACCCTCACCTTTTCTATAATCCTTGTCATTAATTTGAAAGCAGTTTTCACTTTCACAAAGAATATTTTAGATTTTAAAAAATTACTTATGCAATAAAAAATATGAATTAATATACAGAACAGTTGTTCCCTTTAAGGTTTTTAAACTATTATGTTGGAAGCATTTTTATATTGTTTCATCATGTCATTTGCTATACAAGTTCTCTTGACTGTTAGCTTGAACTCATCTCTTGATAGAAAAAAAACTATAATCATTCTGACCTCTTACCTATAGGATATTATAAAGCTTGAAAAATATGATTAACAGCCATTGCCAATGCAGCAGCTTTTGGATCTTAATATCTGTGATTCCTATGGTTAAGTACTTGGATAAACTTTTGCATCATTTTTCTGGCAACATCATTTTCTAGTAAGATATTTCCTCTGTTCTCTTGTTCCTTTTATCCTATTATTCTGTAGGAATTATTGTGATTTTTGTCAAAAGCTCCTACTTGGTTCATCTGAATTGGCAAAAGAACTGTCTTGATGACTGACAGAATCTTGTAGCACTGGACACTAAGTTGATGCTTTCTGCTTCCAATCAATCAAATAATGACAAGCTTTGATCTAAGCATCTTTCTCCTCCACTGACCAATAAAATGCAAAGCTTCTTACATATCTTATCTCTTTGTATTTATTCTCTATTTATTTACTGCCTTCAGGAGGATATTTATATAGCCATATATTGGAATCTTCATTGGAGTTTCAGTAAAAGGATTATAAAAATCTTGGATTCTGTTGCTTATTTTATTACTAGGGTGTTTGATTGCCATTCTTTATTCAATATGCTCTGTATTCAAGACAATAGATATATTTTTTTTTTAATAAAACAATCTTTCATCTATTTATGTATTATTAAAATTCACATTATATTTGTAGGTAATCATAGCACAGAAAAATAACACATTATAGGGGAATTTTTAATAGATTAATACATTCAAAATGCTAAAAACTAGAGAATAAGGCAATTTTCATTCCAGTTTGCAACTGAAGGATGATTTTGTGGTGCCTGCATTTGTCTTGAACATAATTTATGTAATCATCCAAATTCCTGATATAATGGATTAATTATAAAATGCCAATTAGAATCCTTCACTCTTTCAAAAAAGAAGCATCAGTATCATCATGGACCCCTAATACTTTAAGAACCCTATTGGCTTATAGGTCATTGAGAAACTAATAAAAGTTTATTAGTTTTGTGTGCTTGCTTAGTTATATATGTTGGTAGGTGTGGGTTGTGATGTATTTATGTTAGAACACTTAGAATAATCTTACATTGTAGAAATCAAAAGAGTAAAATAAAAATGGGAATAAGTATTAATACTCCTTCAGTTAGTTAAATTGATATATCTTAAAATTTCAGTTTGTTATATCATGTATGTGTGTTTGTCTATATATATATATATAACTCTTTTTCTCTTTCTCCCTCCCTCCTTCTTCCTCCTATTTCTCCTGCTCTTCTTCTTCCCCTCCATATCTCCCTTCCTCTCTCTTTCCTGCTCTTCTCTCCCTCTCTCCTTCTTTTTCTCATTTCTTCTCTTCCTTCTTTTCCTCTTCCCTAAATTTTTCTTATAAAGAATTACCTTTCTGGATAATATAATTTGTAATAGATATATTACTTAGGCATCAGAATTAGATTGTTCATATCCCATACAAATCTTTGAAGAATCATTGTTAAATGATTACACTGAAATTAAATATCAATCTGTCTTTTGAAAAGAGTAGAGTGAAATTTAGTTTAGTCTTATTGAAATTATTTTACTATTTTTAATTTTTAATACATTGTTTAAAAAAAGTAAAAATGAAGATAAAATTAAGAAGGAAGATTTGAGATATTGACTGCATTCACCTGTGCATATGTGCAACTGCTCATTGATGGCATTGTGAAATATAAGCTTGACTGGATACATGGCAGTTTCTTTTATGGGAGGAAAAGAAGAGGGAAGAGATGCTCAAATGTGTCCAGCAAAGTAATTCACAAAAGACCCCCATTGAGATTGAATTGCATATTGAGAGAAGAATGCTTATTCGTTGAATAGCAGCCCTGCTGAGTAGCTTTATTGCATTACAAAATAAAGTGTTTGAAACTAGCCTCTTGGCTGATGAAACGTGAATGGTTGAATAGTGATTAGGTGGAGAAGCTGCGTCCACTCCATTATGTGCTTGGCTGATTGACATTGTAAATGCTCACCACACACACACACACACACACACACACACACACACACACACACATTTACTCTCTCTCTCTCTCTCTCTCTCTCATATACTCACTCACTCACTCTCATACTCTCAATTTCTCTCTCTCTCTCTTACACACTCTCACTCACCCATAAACATCAGCAATACAACACCAAAGTCTCTGCTGCTGTTTGCCTAGAAAAGGGTAAAACAATTTAAAATTTCTTTTTTTTTTAAAAAAAGAGCTTTACTCATTCCCCCCATAGCAGAAAGATCAGTTTGAGATGAAGAATCAAAACATGTTTGGGGGACAATTGTAAGATTGCAAAAAGTAAAGCTCCAAAGAATAGAAAATATACACAAAAAAAGAGTAGACTTTAGAAAAGCATTTTTACTCTCATAAATGTCTTCTTAACAATTTAGTAATTTAATAATACTTGCTTATCTACTTGGCTGCATGTAATATGTAAAAAAATAATTTGAGACCAGTTGGAAAATTAATAGTTGTTCAGATATTGAAATAATCACATATGCATGTATTTACCCGACTCCTCTGCCATGGACAGGATGTGACACAAGGTCAATCTTTAAAGGAAATTACCATTGGTTTTTTAATTTAGAGTTTTCCTTCTCTTAGGCTAGTTGCCTAACCAAGGCTAAAGAACCTAGTCTGTCTAGTATTTTCCCATAGCTAGGCAAGAGAAAAGATATGTTCATGGCTTTTCTCATGAGCATTAACACAAAGTAAAAAGCAAACAAGCTTGTTCAGGATTTGAACTTGAGTTGCCAATTGTATTTTCTTCAATGATAACTAATACACTAAGCCTGCCTGATTGTGTATGCAATATGAGAGTATCATGTTATTTCTAACTATATATAAACTTATTTCATGATTATCAAAATCATTAATTTGCTTATATTACAGAATTTTAAAAATTGATTGAAGTTAAATTTGAAAAGAAATCCAATGTATTTACAATTTATTAAACTGATTGAAATATCAACAGAAATCATTTTACTGATACAAAAGATTATTTCAAGAGTTTTGGTAATATGAAAACAAAAATCTACCAACTTTTAAGAACAAAGTATTTAATTTGATTGTTTTATGCCTCGTATATTAATATTTATAATTCTTGAGATATTTTTAGAATATTTGTGTAATAACTATTAGCAACCTCTCTGTTTGATTATAAAGTATAAGATCTTGATTATTTATATCCAAAAATAACAAAAATTTACTAGATTTCTTACTAACCCATTAAATATGAATAATAATTAACTTTACTTAATCAGTCAACAGTGGTAAATTTTTATCAGTCTTGTGATAACCTGAAAAGGAACTGTTGGTGTTCCATTTGCATTTTATACACAAAAACTATGAAAAATAAAAATGATATTTTTGTAAAGATTAAATCTTTGGTCGACTAAGACTGGGAATAATTATCTAGTTCATTTTCAGAAGGCCATCCCTTTAGGCAGCACTTCTTTTTATTACTATAAAAAGGTGAGAAGCCAAGTCAGTCTTTGATGCCTGAGGTTGTCCTCTGGGAGAATGTCAATGGAGCTCTCCCTTGTACACAGGATTGTCTTCCCACGAATCCTGGCCTTGTGTCATATTCTGCCTTGTAAGCAAATGAAATTATATTGCATTTTGTTTTCTTTTTATAATAGTCTACAGCATCTGCTTTAATAACACGATAACTATTCATTAATTTGTTCTGAATACAAATTACTAAATATTCTACAATGGATATTTAAATTTGGTAGAACAAACTCTTTAAAGAATCATAAATTTTATGATCCAAAATGATTTTGCCTGATGTTGTCATACAAAAAGTGTATGAATCCTAAGTACGATCCATGAGCAAAGCTTGTAAACCTGTCAGTAAGAGGCTGGAAATGCAGGCCATATGAGCAGTATTAGCTTAAGGAGTAGAATAAGTGTGCTTATAGATGGATGATTCCTGTCAGATCTGAAGAAGTGAAGCAAGAATTATGACCAGACTTACACAGGAATTAATTTTTCACAAGTTTTCGATAATTTTTAAAACAAAAAGATCATAATGTTTCTTATCTGCATCAAATATAACATTTGAACACAGTTGGGAGAGGTTGAGAAAAACATAACACTAATGACAAAAGTATTTGACTGAATATTTTCAGAATAATCTGATACAGCAAAACCTAGTACAGGTGTTACAACAGAAATGTAAATCTTACTAATATTCATCAAATGACTTTTTTGTTTGTCTTTAATGGAATATCTCAAGAATTGCTAAAATCAAGACCACCAAATTGTTTATGCTTACTTATGGGACCCCAGAATATGCTTTTAGCACATCACTTTTTGAAAATTACAAAATATTATTCATTCTTAGTGAGATGTTTGATTTACATTATAAGTATAATACTAAACAGGACTCTAATTTCACTTCCATTAGATTAGCTAAAGTAAATCTTTTCATTGAACAGCATGAAATAGAAATTTCCTAGCTAGAAAGTAAACTTTTTTCTGTGACATTTTGTTATGACTTTTTTCATCCCCTCAAAAGTCCAAGACTTATAAAAATAGTGTTATCTTTATAATTGTAGTATGAGCAATAGCCTACAAGAGACCATAAATGTTAACCTTTGAGTAACATTTATTAAGTTTTCACAAAGTCATAATTCAGTGTTACTATCTAAAAATCCTACCAATAAGGTTGGTTTTCAACTAGTCTATATAATAATACAGAGCATAATATTGTATAATAAGGTACTTAATGGCTTATTATTCTTAGAGATCTATGGTAAATCACATCATTTCAGAACAGTGGCAACATAATTCATTTTTCTGTATATCATATATCTTTAATCTGTCTTGGATCCAAGATTGATCAATCTTTTAAATTAGTAATACTTTTGATTATTGATTAATATACCAATTTATGCTTAATCAGTCATTGTCCTTTTATAAAAGAATATAATTTTGCTTGTCTCTGATATTTCATAATATTAAAAAGCATTGCTTGATTTTTATTGTTTTTACTATTAAAGACCATTTAAGTTCAAATAACCATTTAATTATTGATTCTTTTTCTTGTCTATTTGTATTGTATAAGTGACATGATTTTTTTTTTTTTTGTTTCAGATTTTTGTGTAAGTATCTTGTGGACCAAGTCATCCTCTGCTGGCCAACATCATTCATTTACACATCATCATCTAAGACTAAAATCCACATTCCTTCAGGTATTGACTGTAAACTGTCCAGAAAATAGACATTTATGTTATTTTTGTGAATTAAGATTAAAACTATTTTTTTATCTGACAATGAAATGATTTAATTATCAAAAATTGAAATTAGAATTAATATGAAGGCTATATGGCACAAGAGTTACCTTAATACCAGAAATCCAAGTATTGGGTGATGGCCTTCTTTCTAATATTCGGAATTGTTGAGAATGGCTGTTTCTCTAAAATCTATCATTATTCCTATTCAACATACTTGAGAAAAATACTAGAGAAAGACAAACGTTTTGCAATATTTTGGTAACATGAGGCACAATTCCACAGTTCCACATACTAATGCCAAGGTCATGAAGATGATACATCACACTAGACAATGAGATGCTAAGCTCACCTGATACTCTCTGAGTGTTACTCACCAGATTTCCCTCTATGGCTTGAAGCATGGCTATGGAATTCACAGTTTTAGGCCTACCTGACATTGCCTGATTGTTGTGGTTCTTGAACCATCTGGTAACTGTTATGTGATCAGCTGCACCTTCACCTTTTCCACAACAAATGTTTTTGGTTACTTCCATGGCATTATGGCCCAGTTCAAACTTATTAGTAGTCTAATTCAGTTCCTGAATTAGGCTACTATATTCATCTGTGCAGCTTTCAAATAACACATGAAGGGAAGCAATCGACAACATGTCAACACATCAACTACCACAATACTACTGATTACAGTGGATACCTTCCATGGTTTGAACTGATTTGGTTACATAATACATGTGCTGCAAACTAACACATACCAAAATATTGTAAAAATTTTGACTCACCCTAGTATCATCTTTTGTAAAAGCTCACTTGTATCCCTTTTATGTTCTTCATTTTAGCATTTTAGCACTTGGGATTCAGAAAGGAATCTTGCTGAGATCTTCCCAAACATTTTCTTCTTATGAGCAACCATTTCACTGTCGACATTATAAGAAGGGCCTAACCCTGTGAACAGCCTTAGCATCAATTCTCTTCATGTATATTGGATGAGAATATTGGAATCTGAGGAGCTAAAGGAAATCAATAAGCCACTTCTCCCAATGGCTGAACACTTTCTTCACAATAAATAATAGACTTTAAGAAAATTGGCATAAATTGCTTTTCTTTTACATAAATTAAAGTCTTGATAGGGTTTTTCTATATACTTTGATATCTGCTTCTATGTCATCAAGGTGTATAGCCAAACATATTTAAATATGTCCCAATATTCTGTGGTTGATTTCTTTTATGAGTAGGTGACAGCTTTTTATTCTGTAAATCTTTTATGTTCTTTTTGACTGCACATCTTTGTTTTCCTAAGTAGAAATCATTTTTATGTTCTACATTCTTATTTTGACATACAACCTTATTGCTGAATTTGTTCTAGCACTTTTTCTTGATCTACTAATACTGCTAACCACTTAGTTGAGAGTTGGCTGTTATTTTTCTGTTTAAATAGTTTTTATTTGTCTAGTATTGACATATAGAATCTAAACACTGATATTCTTGAATATGTACATATACATGATAGCCTTTTTAAACTTGGAAAATAAATCTTGAAATACTTTATTTTTATTATTCTGTATAAAACAGAATTTATTTCTTTTACTACTTTTCATACATTCCTAGAAATCTTCGTTTTTTGTTTTTTTTTATCTTTTCTGATCCCATTTGTAGCTTCTTGTATTCATGTTACTTTTTAGTAATCCTTTTGAAAACTTTTATTTTCAGCTAAACCTATTCTTTTTTTTATATGCACTCATTTTAATATTAGACTCTTCAACAACTTGCTTGCAGATATTCTTCTTTTTTTCTGTTCAAAATTTTTACCTATCATAATGCACTAATATTTTTGTTTTTATTATGCTTCATCTCAGACATTCTTAACAGTTCATGCCATTTATAAAATTTCACATTTATCTTTAGAAGTATTCTTTCATTATGCTTTTTGATTACTCAAACAATAATATTTCAACTTTTAAGATGTAATCTATAAATACTGCTACTTTGCTGTCATGTCTAAGGTAATTGTATATTTGCAACTGGTACCATTGGTAGATGTTTGAGCTCAGGCAAAAAACTCAGAGATGCTGATTTTCAAAAGAAGCAAGCTTAAAAGATTGGTGCAACTCAATCTTCCTATCCTTGTCTCCACAGCACTTGATCCTGTATTAAAGCTTAGTAAATATTTATTAATACTATTATTTTATACAATTTACAATTTGATGATATTTTAGATCTGAAAACATGTGTTAATTATATTCTAATGAAATCCAGTTTGTTTTAACTTTTCCTTGCCTAACAAATGACCAAAGTCTCTCTTTTGTTAGAATTCTTATTTTATTTTTCATGATTATGACTACCATTCATAGCACATCATCCTGGCTCTATTTTTATTCACCATGTTCCCCACTCTTGTTTTTCATGCCAACCATTGTTACCGTTCTTGTCATTAATGGCTATCCTGATTGTTAGTTTGCATTTCAAAGCAACATATAAAGGTGCTGTAGATATTCTCCACAATTCCCTCCTTTGGATAGCTGATATATTAACTACTAATGAACTCACTGTTCCCTCTCTCAATCATCCAGTCTATTTTTCAGCTTGGATCTCTTTCTCATCACGCACTTCTAACATTGCCAGTATCTTTATCACTTCTTCATTATTCTTATTCCTCTTGTCATTCCATTTTCAGTGCTTTGGGAACAATAGACATTTTTAGCATTGTCTTTGTTCTTCTTCCATATTATTTTTACTGAAGAACTTTTCATCTTTCTTTCTCTGCTATCCTAACTGACTGTTATCAGCTAGTAATATTTGTTCATAAAGATATCATATTGAAAAAAGGCATAGATAAAAGACAAAAATTTAAAAAACAAATATATTAATGAGAAAAAAAAAGATTAGTTGGTTCTTTTTATATCAAATTAATTAATTTCCTATATTGTTTTGGACTTGAATATTGAACTTCTAATTTACTTTTAAAAAGTTTTGAAATATTACTATTTTCTGCTTTGTTAGGTGACTGCATATCTCCAGTTATTTCATGATATGCTTGTCATTATTTATGTATATCTAAATCTATTTATGTATATATAAATCTACTGGCAGACCTTAGTGTATATCTTCATAAAAGATTTTAGAACAAGTTTTCAAGATTTTTGCACTTGGACAACCTATCCTTATATATATATATATATATATATATTCATCTCGTATTAGTTTTTGAGGTCAATTCCACTTCTACCTTGGCCAATAAAAACTGAAAACATTGCAGGTACAGTTAATTTAAAGGTCAACAGTACTTTGTATAAGATAACTTTTTACAAGGATAATTTTCAATATTGTTTATATAGTTATATATGTGCAATACACGTCTTATTCTTAATAGAATTATTTTAAAATGTCATATGATTGAATGATAGATAGATTTGAATGGCATACCAACTCATCTAGGATTCTTTTATGATTAGAGGTTAGGAAATCACATTCATACTGCCCCTCTGAGTCTGAGTGGACCTGGAAGTAAAGGCAATGAAGTGGTGCTACACACTCCTGATCTCTAGAACTGGAGCCTCACCATCAGATGCAGTTTAGTGTCATACTCAGTACACCCCTTATTTTTGTGGTGGGAGTGTTTTACCCCTCTGCTGGGGATAGAGTATTCTAAGCCCTGATGACAGAGCAGTTTGAAATTTTTGGACCATTTCTGTTTAATATACCCATTCCCATATTATCTAAAATGTTAAATCTTATTTTCTTAGCATCAAATATACAAGGCTTAATGCAGTATATGTTTCTATTGAAAACATATTTTTTGAATTGAAGATATTAGTATCCAGATCACCAGAAACAATTATTTTAATGAAGTTCCTCTTTTTTACCCAAAGAAATCATTTGCAAAGTCAGAAAAACAGAAGTTATTCTTACTTTTAAATGAATCATAAAGTTCATACATATAAAATTCTGTAAATATTTTCATACCATTTACTATACAAATTATATTTAGTGATATTTTATACATGGAAATGTATGGATATATTCCATTTAAATCTAGAGAATTATAATTTAAAGTTTATAGGTACAGTCATAAATATTATATTTTGTTTTTATGTCAATAAAGATGCATAGTGTGAATTTAAATCATATAGAATGATATCGGCTTTTTGTTCCCTTAAAAACTATTAAGTTTAGACAAGCATGTATGTATAGAAAAATTCCTTTGGTTCAGAAACTCTCAAAGAGGAAAAGTCAATTAGATATTCTTAATGATTACATTTGTCTTAAACTCTGTAATTCCTATCACAGATAATTATTTCCAATCAACCTAATAAATTCTTCTTAGATTAAAACATAAAAGATATCATTTGTCCTAATTGATAGTCTTGATATTTATTATTCATCTGGTTCTAAAGATATATACTTCTGTCTGATAATATTTTATACATTTAGGTATTAATGGCATGCACTAAATGTAACAACTATTTTGGGACAAAGGTAGTATTTAGGGTTTATGAGACAGTAGCTGCTTCTTAATCATTTGAGAATGTTCTAAATCAATGCATAATTATATGGTTTTGCTTTAAGTAGAAATTCTTTTAACAAACTTCCTTTATTAATTAACCATCTTCTTTTAAAATTTTTTTTATAGGTTTCTGCAATTAGATGAGCTATTAAATATCTTTGGACATAAAAATGTTTGCTTATCATTAACTGTTTTTGATTTTGCTTTTCTTGTTTGATGATAAAGCGCATTTAACAGATTTTACTTGTATCATCATCTTCATCATTAATAATAATAATAATAATAGTAATAACAACAACAACAACAACAACAACAACAACAGTAACAGTATGGTGATAAAGATGTATAGTGTGAATTTGAATAACATAGAATGATGTTATTTAAATTTTATTTAGCTTTTTTGTTACCTTGCCTAAAGGATAATTGTTCTAGAGACCAATTTTAGATTCAGACCCGGTTGTTAATTTTCCTTAAGTATAATAATAAAAAATCAGGATATTCAACAAAATATATTTTAAATACACCAGCATAATTACTTTGATTCAATTTATTTATCTGAAACTTTCCAGTCACAGCCTTTTAGTATTTTTGAGTAAATTTTCTTTATTTACTTCTTTCATCAAGCTTGATAAACCCAACAGCCATGCCTGATAATGCTGTTATTCTATTATTGAGTCCATGATTACTCACTTTGTTTCTTCAGTTGTCATTCATCTTTTATTTGATAAAATATATCTTCCTTAATATTATATTATATTCACTATTACTTATTAGAAATCCTAAATAGATTGATAATAATCTGAATTATACCTTATGAAAACAAGCATGAAAGAATGGCATGTATATTTCTTATGATTTCAGCTTACAAAATATTTAATATAATTTTGCAAGGTTGTATATTTCTGTTTGTTTTGTCATATTTTTCTTTGTTTTATGTCTATACTTAGTGAAAAATAAAAATTCTAAAGAGTTATATTTTCATAAATTAGTTGTTGTGGGTCAAATAACAAGACAGAGTGGATTTTCTAATCTTGATTGGCAACTAGTCTAGAAGAATGACAACTTTGAATTTAAAATCTGAGGAGCATAATGGTTGCAACTCCACCCCATAAAACCAATTTGTTACTGAATTCACAGTACCATTTCTGAAGGTTGATGGAACTCATTCCCACAGACTTACTTTGGGCTGTAAAAATTGGATTTTAAATAACACAAAGAACCTTCTCTACTTGTTAACTGTCTACTGGTAAAATATGTAATATTAAGTTATATAAAAAGCTACAAGAAAACTGAGGTCATCCCAGTAGTACAAGATGTTTTTTTTATACTTGATGTAATTGTTATATAAACATTGTAATTCTCAAATTTAACTCAAACCCAAATACTAAATTTTAAAGTTATATTTTTCAGATGATATAATCTTTTGATATTTAGAGGTCAGTGTTTCTCAAGCTATCGGGTGTGATGTACCTGCAGGATATTTTACCAATGTGACACATAATGGTACCATATTTGTGCCGTATTATTATTTGTTTATGGTTCTAGAAAATATTGTTTGTATATATGCAGTGACATTGATTCATAGTGGAGCAATATAATTATTATGATAAAAGTTGACTGAATTCTTACTTTACACATCATATATTATATAATGAGAAAATGGAAAATCACTATATAGCGGCAGTCGATGACTTATGTACCAGGAGTTGTAGGTGTACCACTACTGGTATAGATAATAATGGTAAATCTTGTATAAAAGTTTCTTCATGTGAGTTTTATTTGGAAGTATTCTCTTGTAATATGTAAAATCTCTCTAAGCATAATAATTTAATGATTCTATTTGTTTAATTGAATATTCAAAAGTAATTATTTATTTATTAATTTTAGATTTGTTGTTGGTCATCAAGTCACCAGCAACAAAGTGTCACAAGGTCATGGAAATTTCTTCACCAATCAAATAAAATACAAGGTAAACTTGTACCTGCGTGACATCTGGTCTCTTGCTTTCTAACTTTCCTTTGGAGGGAGGAATGAAATTCTTTGGAAGTAAAAGAAATTAATGCATCATTTAATAAAAATGCTGCATTTTTACCAGAGTTTGATAAATGAGAATATTGTAAATTAGAAAAATATATATCTACATATGATTGTAGAAAATAGCTATTTTCTTTCTTTAGTGATGCATTTTTTGTGAAAAAAAAGAAGAAAGCAAGTTATAAAATTTTTTCACATTATTATCTGTAGTAGTCATTTACTAATTTTATTTTAGCACTGGGCCAGAACTATGGGGCACTGAGACTTTAATAAGAATGGTTAACTAGCTTGTTAACCATTTCATCATGTGAGGTGTCCTTTTTTTCTACCAAGCTTTGTTTAGTTTGGTACACAGGGCTTATGATGCTTACAGTATCATCTGTTCTTGAGTAGAAACAGATATCAAAATTAAACAAGTTCATCACTATTTAGTTTGTCAATTGGTTGGTTTTATATCATGCCAATCTTTATTGATTTAATGTTGAAGTCTTTTTTTAAAGCAGTGATTTCAAGTAACTATTCCTATTTAATAATAATCATTTGTAAACAATCATAGTTTCAAGTAACTAGTCTTAATGCAGATAATCTCTACAGAATTACATGGTTTCAAATATTACTAATGCTAATAATTTTCAAGTATAGTTTCAAATAACCATTTCGATTTACTATTACTACTACAATTAATAATAATAATAATAATAATAATAATAATGATAATAATAATGTTTATTAACAATTATGTCTTCCTTTAACTATTCCTATCAAATTACAATGTCAATGTTTTAAGAGGAGCCAATGTGTGAATAAAGTCAGTCACTTTAGACACTATACTAAGTAATGATATCAAAGTTTTAAGAGAAAATATAGTTCAAAATCAATTCAAACATTATCCCAGATCTATTTGACCCATAGATCGAACCCTAACAAAGTGAACCTGGTAGTCATAGCAACAAAATAGGGACTCCACATTCTTTAAAAGCTCCCCGACTGAAGCCTTGTCACCAGATGCAGTTATAGCCAGGACACTGTTGTTTAACATGGGTGATATGACAGGAAGTGCTGCATTTAGCATGACTTAACCATAAGTCTTCATTATCTGAAGTAAGTCATAGATTTTATTCATCTTGAATAAAGTATATATACCTATTTCTAGTCTAATGTACTTTAGCGTGTGTTGACTAAAGACATTCAAAAGAATATGTAATCATGAAATGAAACATCTTTTATCCTGTTAAAAAAAACAAAAAATCCAACTCTCCTCTATCAATCTAAAATACAAAATTTATATATAGAGAAAACAATTTGCTTTTGATAAGCTTTAAAGTTTATCAATTTGATAGAAAAAAGAAAAATTCATTCAGCCATCTCACTAGCAGGTTTATTGTAAAATCATAGTAAAATCATGATTTGATAATTTTAATATTCTTTGGTGAATTCAAAATATTTTTGTCCTTACCAGTATTAACAATGATACTATGCAACTGATATATTCTGAGAAATGAACAATGTGCCAAAGGCTAAATGTTAACCTCTTATAGATGTTACTGCCCAAGTATTCAGCTTTTCTTAGTAAGTGATTATTCAAAGAGTAAATGTTTCTTTTTCTCACTGAATCATTTTCACTACTCAGTGGCCTAAAGGAAGCTCCCTGCAGAGTCTCCGTAATCATTATGAAATCAGGGAACAAAATGATTAGCAGCTTTTAATATTACTTTGATATGATTAGATGATTTTTATTTATTTTCATTGCAGCTTTTCCTCAACAATGGTAATCTCATTCTTTCTTTTCTCTGAAATCAATTGGTGACTGTTTTTTTTTTTGTTTTTGTTTTTTTTACATACTCGTAAACTGAATTTAGTAAAAATAAAAAACTTTGTGTGAAATATTTCAATACAGACTATTTCTCTATTTTCACTATTTTAGTGTGTAAAAGGTGCCCTAATTTATAAAAATCCTATATGATGTTTTGAAATATTTTACTAAAACAAAAATATTCTGCAAGTGCTTTTTTTTAAAATTTAATAACTTAGTTCTATCAATATTGTTATCTGCACTTATCTCATATTTTACTACTATTTTCTTAAGTATTGAGGGATACAGGAGGCATAATGTTATCAGATTAGAATCATTCAACCAAGTTCAAATTTCAATTGAGGAAAAGCAAATTTACACCTCTTTTTCCTTAGCTAAAATAGTTAGGGCAAACTGGGCTCTGTAGCCTTTGTTAGTTCCCAGTCTAGAATGCCAAATCCAAATGCAAAACCATGTTGGTACAGGGCTAGCAACTCCACCTAGTAAAAAAAAAAATCTACTTGTTATTGAAACTGTAGTACTATCACTGACAGTTGACTGGGACTGTAGAATAGACTGACTGCATCTCTGCAGAGGGGTAAGTCCACCACAATGAGTGTCCTGGATATGACACTAAACAATCTGATGGTGAGACTCCTGTCCTAGAGTTTTGGTGAATGTGGAGTGCCCCTTCATTGCCATTACTCCCAGGTCCACTCTGATCCAGAGTAGTAGCATCTGATAGTGTTATCTATGGGTCAAATAGAACTGTTTGACATTTAAACTGTGTGCAAACAAATGACTTAAGTTAAATTGAATTGTTAGAAATAGAACTGTTTGACCATTTAACTGTATGTAAATAAATAACTGATTTTTAATTGAATTGTTAGTGATACATAGCAATAGTTAGAACCATTTAACTGTGTGCAAATGAATGAATAGTATTCAATTGAATAATTAGAGTTAAAAAACAATCCTTGTAACCACTTCACTGTGTGCAAACAAATGATTAATTTTAGATTGAATGATTGGTGTTAGAGAGCAATAATTGAAACCATGTATCTATATAGAAAGAATAGCAATACTTGTGTTCCAAAAAGTTCTTTCTAACTTTTTTAAAAATAAAATTACTTAAAAATCATATTCAAATGTGTGCAAACAAATGACTGATGTTGAATTAGATTATTACTGTTACATGACAATACTTGAAAATATTTAACTCTGTTAAAAATGAACTCGGTTTGTTTAAAAATCTTATCTACAAAATGTTTACCAATCATTTATATTTAATTTATATGTATAAACAGGATTTGGCATTAAATAACCTATAAGGGTTGATATGCTATAAACCCCAACCAAACTGACATAATAAGGTCATTTACTCAACAAGAGGTCGACAGGATCTTAGAAAATCTTGAGTATTTATTTATTTATTTTATTTCATGTTAGAATATTTAAAGAAATTACCACTATATGATCATTATGGAAAGAACAATAATGAGGATATGGTCTAAGTCTTAATTTTTTTAGCTTCATCTGACAAATAAAAACATTTTCTTACTATTTAATTTTTATTATTTTCATGCATAAGAGATGAACAGTAAAAAATACTAATTACAAATTTAGAGTCAAATGTATTTTGGTATTTACTAAAATCACCTTTAATAGCTTTCATCTGATAAGGTTATAATTACAAATTCATCATTAAAATCTTTTCATATTTATATGTTTATTTTTGCATGTGCATATATATATATATATATATATATATATATATATATATATATATATATATATATAATTCATTTCACCACCAAAAGCTTTCAAGCATTTTATTAATAACAAAAGTAATAATTTCTTCTATTTTTCAAACCTTTCTTAGTTGGGTATTTTGAAATTAGCCTAGATGGCATATTTCAATAATGCTTGATGTTCTTTCCCAATGGGTCCAAATCATATACATTTTTCAATTTACTATTTTTAGAAGCTAACTACTTTATCTTATGTTTTGAACAAATTATATTTTACAATTTTCTTTTCAATTTTTTCATGCAAATATTTTAATAAGAGAAATACTGATGTTAACAGTAAAATTGCTCATGCTGAGTGGGCTTTTTATTGTAGATTTTATTGTGACTTTGTGGAAGAGCTAGAAGTAATTTCTCTACTTAATTTATATTTTTTTAAATATACATTTTAAGTTAATGTGATAACATAATTTTCATTGTTATTTTTATTTACTAGACTTTGATTATTTTCGCACACAGCCTTTACATTGCTTAAAGTAACTACTGTTTCTTAGTGGTCACCCATCTAAATACTGAACAGGCTCATCATAGCTTCACTGATATGACGAGGACCAGTGCTTTCGACTTGAATTTCCAATCATTTTATAAAAGTAAGCTTGACTTAAATTTAGCTCAAGTTCACTATTATGGACCACCTAGTGAGAATGGTACTCACAACTTAGTAGCAACGGAGTTGTAAGTTTGGTTTGCTAAACATTACATCATAATGAAGGGTCCACATAATTTTCATTGTTGACAACTGTAGTCTTTAAAACTTATTCTTCAAATTCTGTTTTGAATATTAATGTCTATTGCCATATGTTAATTCTTGATTTAGAAATAAACTTTTTCTTATTTAAGGTGTTTCTTCTTATACATATTCTCCATTTTGATCCTATATTAGATAATTCATTAAGAAACAATAGGGATGAAATTAATATTTTATTAGCCTGAAAGTAATTTTCTTCTTATATGATTTTATCATGTTATTTTTTATTTACCAAAAAAAAATTGACTTGCTGAGCAGCTTTTTTTTGTTCTTTTTGACTTGTATTTATGGCCTGTATTTTGTTTTTTGTGAACGTTTTTTTTTTATTTATTTATTTCTTTAATAACAATGATTGGTTTTATTTGCTTGTTTGTTTATTAATTCTAATGTGAAAAGTGTTTGAATGATTTTATTTCTAGCAGAAAGAATCAGGTAGATTTATTGATATATGGGGAAAGGCTGGAAAGTTCTCAACCCAACCAAGAAGGAATTGACTTTTTCTTTTTTAATATTATTGTTTGTTTTTTTCTTTTAGAAAGGTTAAATAAATTTGAGGATTGGAATGGCAAGCGTTGAACTGTGGGATGAATATGTAGAATAGCATGTACATTTCATTTCTCTCGATAATACCCTTCATGATCAGAAGTGTTTGTTTTATTTAACAATGGTATACTGAGAAGTTCTTGGTCTAACTAAGAAAATAATTATCTTTTTTTTTAAAGAAACTTGACAAACAATGTACCAAATGTGTTGAATTGTAGAGTGAATAGGTAAAATAGCATGTACATTTCATAGCTCTAGATCATTTTATTCTTGATCAGGCCAAGAACTTTTCAGCACCATTTTTGTAATCTGAAAATTGTTAGAATGATTTTTATTTTAATTGAAAGAATCAAGCAGATTTAATGTGTATATTCATTAAAATCTCAGCAAGGATTCCTTTTGCTGATTTAGATAAATAAGGAACCAAACTGGTCATCACAACAAAGCACCTTTATATTTTTACATGGGCTGCACACATTCAGGTACATATTTTTATGCATTGTTTATATTATATAAATGCTTGCATTTCAAAATTTGCTTTCAGTGTAAAAAAGTAAGTATACCTAATTTAGTCATTAAAGGACTTGTTTACTATTGAAGTAAGTAATACCACGTTTATAAATCAAAATATTTGACTTTGCAAACATAGAACTGTCAGATACTATTACAAACATCCCTATTACTGACACTTGAACATACCACGCAGGATTTCCATGAATGCAAAAGATGATAAATTCTTAAATGACATTAATCTCATGAAAAAAAACCCCACTATTTTTATCCTGATATTTTTGTATTTTGAAAGGTTATTTGAAAACCCTCAACTTGTTGAAGGTGTATTGTTCTCCCCTTGTGAACCCAATATCTTGTCAGAGAGCTTGCGGAGAGCAATGCTTCATGTTTCATCATGTATAAAGGCAATCTGCTTATTTAGACAAATGCTCCATTTCTTCTATTTTGTCAGACAAGTTCCATGTCACATGCGTGTTCAGCTCTCTAGTTGCTGAATGTGATATCAACGGACAGTAGCACCAATTACTGCATTTATGCCTTTCAAACCATTCAACTCAAATCCCTCAAATCCTGGCTTCTTCTGGGTATTCCAATGTGTTATTGTTTACACTGGGACAATAGCATTTAAGTAAAATTTCTTTTAAAAAGTTACCAACATTTTCACATCTTTCAGTCTTTGTCAAACCTTTCTGAATCCCTGTTCAATCAATAGAAGAATTAAAAGTATTTCCAACATCAAAATAAAATTAATTCTAAATTAATATTGCTCTGATAGATATGAAAAGACTAAGTAAAGAGAAAGAAAGAAAGAAAGAAAGAAAGAAAGAAAGAAAGAATACATTTGCCATTTTTGTATCTTGCTTGATAGATATGAAAATACTAAAACAAGTAGAAAGTTTATAATTAAATGCTGTACAGCGAATTCATTATTATTGAGTAACAGTCAAAAAAATATAATATAATAAAATCTGTTCAATATTCTTTGTTATTTATATAAGTTCAATATCATCTAGTTTTCACTTGCTTCTAATCTAAGAAAAGGTGTGTGTGTATGTGTGTCTGTAAGTGTGTGTGTGTGTGAGAGAGAGAGAGAGAGAGAGAGAGAGAGAGAGAGAATGTGTGTTCTTCCAAAACTTATATATACTATTTAGGAATCTAATACAACTGTTGTTTTTAATCATTTCTTTTTCTATCAATGGTTGCCAACCATTTTATAATATAAACTTGAAATATTTCTGAGATAATTTGAAAGAACTGTAGGAATATATATGTAAAAAAAAAATTATTTTCTTTTATATTATACTATTTTAATATTAATAACAGATTAAAGTAAAATTCTATTGAATTTCATGAAGAATCTAGTCTTATATCAACCAAATAACAAGAATCTGGAGACTTTTTTTAGTTGTTTTATTAAATTGTCTAAGTATGATGAGAGCAGAAATGGTTTGACATAATGTAAGTTTGGTCAGAACCAAAATATTCTATCTAATATTTATGTGTTTTTACCTAATATTAACAATTTTGATCAAACTTTACTGACTAATCCCATAAGAACCTATTTTTAAAAAATGTATATTTTTTTACAAACCCTTAAAATTTTTTTACAAACCCTTCAGGTTGGTGACCACTAATTAAGTGGCAAAGGCATACTTTTAACATTTATATGCCTATGAATAAAGGGGAATAGTGTTCCTTTGTTTTTCTTGGTGGGATCACCTCCTTTTTCCAACTTTGTTGTCAGTACTTCCTAAATAAATCAAGATAGAAAAAGAAAAGAAAAAAGCAGAACAATAAAGCTACAACAGCAAACAACAAAAATATTTGTTCTGTACATTCAACATCAATGCATGTTACTTTGCATGAGTGTGAAAACTCTCAGCACACAATAGCCCATCTTCATTGTATCACACTGCATGTGTATGTGCGTGCGTGTGTGTGTGTGTGTGTGTGTTGTGTGTGTGTGTGTGTGTGTGTGTTAGTTTTTAGTTCCAATGATTGAAAGTCTCTCTCTCTCTCTCTCTCTCTCTCTCTCTCTCTCTCTCTCTCTCTCACTAACACACACATGCACACATTGCATTACCTGTCATCAAATTTGACATTCCCTGACCCCTATTTGCATGTGTATAAAATAAGAGAGCAGTTCATTGTGAACAGTAAGCATATTTGTTTACCATTTCATACCTTTACACTAAACTGAAAACACTCTTCTACACATGTACACACTAGCTGTATGTGTGTCATCACTCTATTTTCCCATTAATTCTCTCTCTCTTACTCTCTCTCACTAACACACACATACACACACACATTTATATTGCATGATCACCCTTTAATCTTACTCTAAGAGTAATAAAGGACCAAATCTGGATCTGTCCAATGTTTTTCCTTGTCCTTAGACAAAGACTGGCAGATGATGAATTAACATAGGAGTATCCATGATGAAGCCACTGTCCACTGCTAGTTCCCAACCCATGCCTATCCATTGGCATCTACATCTTTCAGGTAATGTCTCTAAATTTTACAACAGCCACTCTTTATTTTCAGCTAAACCATTCATCCATATCTTGTAGAAAGTCTCCTTCAGATTCAATGCCAACTAAAACAGATTTCAGTCAATTGATTGATTGCTTTCAAAATCCATGGGAAATGGCGGTTTCAAATTTCATTTTGACTTGTTCGGACTAACCGCCCACCTGTGAATTGTGCCAAAACTGAGGTCTCTGACTTGAGTTTGACTCGGCCATAGCTGGGGACCTGGTCTCTTCTGGCGCTTAGATAGTTCCCTCTCTAGCACCATTTGAAATCAGTTTCCCAGGGTGGTATCACAACTGGTGCTACGTCCATACATGGAACTTCTGACACTTTGAAATTTGGTGTTTGTCACAAAAGTATATGCAAAATGCTTTAACCTTTTTTTTTTCATTTCCACTCTTTTTGTATTAATAAAGTTCTGTTTGAAAACAATTCAGTTTGACTGTTTTTTCTTTTATTTCTTTTTTGATTATTTCATATTAATGTGATAAAAAAATCAGAAATAATTATATTTAGAAACGACAATGAATAATTTATCATATCTATTTGATTATGATATATTGGATTGATTTTTTTAGTTAAAAAATCAATTTTTTAGTTTGGGATAAATTTTTCTCTGTTAAACATTATTAAACTATTTTAAAACTTTACTAGTTAAGAAACATCTTTTAAAGATTTTTTATTATTTCTCTAGTAAAATGCCTTATAACTTGTTATCTATTCTTTGCTTGAGTTGTTAAAAACTCTTATATAATTTCTAAGATACATAGTTCCTTTGAATATTACTTCAGAGTTTCAAGTTTTAAAAATGGTGAAATACAATCATTTTCTATTATCATTCACTAAATATTGAGATATAACAAAATCAAAAATTTTTCTACATTTTTATAAGCATTTTATAAATATACAAAAAAATGAGAAAATTGGCAATTTTGATAATTGATTTAAACAAGAAGTTTCTATTTTTCAAGCAAAAATCATTACTACAATTTTTGAATCTAAGGTGTAATTTTGAAAGAATTTGACTTGTTATAAACAATTTAAATCTTTTGATATTCAAAATAAATCTAAAAACAAAATTATTTGTGATTTTTTTTATCCTACCAACAGGCAACCCCCCCCCCCCAGAAAATCTAAAGCCTATTATTTTGAACTATTTTCATATTTGTTTACTGATTGTATAATTTTTCTATTCATCTTTAAGTTATTTGTACCTATTTTTCTTCAAATAGCCACAAAAATTTTATCAGGTTTTATACTTGGAATAGTGAATATTTTCATTGTTAAAAGTCTCATGAAATTTATTGTTTACTAATAATTTTGCATTTAATAAATTTTTAGTATGTTTACAACAAAATCAAAAGTTTAAACTTTTAATTGATAAATTAGCCTAAATTCAATTAATATATACTACTTAAAAGAAATGAAAAACTTTACTGAACTTTTATTGAGATTTTGAAATTGCATTTTTTGAGAAAGCATTGGGTTTGATTTGATTGTTTAATGGCATATCAATCTATGTGGGTAATCTAATGCCAAAGCCGTCCTAGTAATGGTACAGTGATGGTACTATTTAACTCACAGCTAGTGAGATATTGGGTTTCATATCTTTCCCAAGGGTATTAGTCCAAGAGTGAATGCAATAGTATGACTTTTCAGGCTCAAACTGTCATGGCCCAGCACATTAGCCATCATGCCACAGGAACTTCCCCCGAAAGCATTGGGATATGAGGTTTTAAAATAGAGATCATTGGTCTTTTAAAAGAAGGTTGTATGCAGTCTTAAGGTTCCCACCCCTGGTTTACTCCACATCATAGTGTAATGGTTAGTAAGCTGGTCTTAAATAACAATTAACACTGAGTAGTGAGTTTGGTTCTCATGAGATGCTCTATACTTCCCCCCCAGTGTCAAATCTAAGCTATACATAGTATAATGATTAGGGAGTTAGGTTAGTAGACTTGAGTTTCATTCTCACTTGGTGCTCCATATATCTGTTCTTGTGCCAAACTAAGACAAGCTTAACTAGTTGCACTTATAATAGATTTATAGAAATTTTCAACCTTGCTAATAAAACATTTTCAATATTGTCATTTACTAATCTGAGCCTAATATAGCATAAGAGCACCCAGTGAGACTCTAACTCACTAACAAGCTTTAGTAGCTTACCACAACACATGAGACACCCAAAACATTTTCAGTGTTATCATTTACTAATCTGAGCCATATATAGCATAAAACCAGAAGAAAAGACCACCCAGTGTGACTCTAACTCACTAACAAGCTTTACTAACAAACCACAACACATGAGGCACCCAAAATATTTTCAGTGTTGAATCAGGTATTTAAATCATTTAAGCAAATTTCTTTGGAAAATGCATAGTCACTGCAGATGAACATATCCACATATAAATTTGTTTCGAGCAATAAATAAATTTCCATGCTTGTAAAATCCATGAAATCTAGGGAGTGTAAAATCATTTAAAGTATAACATAGTTTATAATCTCTTCTGATTCATATGCAAAGTATGGTTTCTTTCCTATCTCTGTTTTAAATTAAAGGTTACATTTTCTATATATTGGTTTTTAAATTCTTTTTAATTATATCTGAAGTTCTTAAATGGTCATTCATTCATTAATGGATAGAAAAAAATGGCTTAATATTAGTGATGAAACAGAAAGCAGCATTATTTCCACATGCAAAGATTCCAATTCCTCTGCTAAGATGACTAAATAGCATTAAACACAATTTAGAGTTACTATATTTCAATTTTTCCTGGAATACTCATTACCATTTGTGCCAGAGGATCATAAGCAGATGTTTATTTAAAGATATGAATACACTTTCATCCTAATGCATACACATTTTTGCAAATCTTACATATATATATATATATATATATATATATATATATATATATATAAACTAGCCACAATACCCTCACTTTGCTGCAATATTTATTTCAAGATAGGCTTTCAATTTGTAATCATGCCAAAAACAAAAAGCAACCCTGATTGGTTAGTTTTAGACTCTTGCGTACAAATACCCATTCAATAAAACCTTTATAAAAATGGAGACTATATATTTATATGTATATATGTATGTGATTATGTTTTTGCTTTCAGTTTAATCATCAGAAAACAATTTATTTTTAATTTCTCATTTTACAAGTTAATTTCGCATAAAATTTATAGATACAACTATTGCATTTTATATATTAAAATAAAACAATGAAATTATGAATGATTAACACAGGACAGTTATTCATTAGAGTCTTCTTTTTAAAAACATTATGTAAAATAGATATTCTATTTATTAGTACAATTAATACACATTGCATATTGATCATGCAAATAAACATAATGTAAGCCATTTTTATGTTAGCCTGAGTGTGGAAACATACCCAGATATTCCCATTTATTCATATAGATAGAGAGATATATAGATATACAATTATCTATTCAGGCATATATATCTACATTAATGATTAAGAAGAGTTTGTTTGTCTTTCCCCTATAAACAACTAAGCAGCAAAAGAATTGAGTATGTATATATTTACCAACCCCTCCACATGGGCAGGATGTGACACAGGGTTCATTTATAAGTGGAATTTAACAGGTTTGGATTTAGAGTTTTCCTTCTCCTAGACTGGTTGCCTAACCAAGGCTGAAGAAACCAGTCTGTCCTACTATTTACCCATAGCTGGAGGGAGAATAAGAGGATTCATACCTTTCCTAAGGGTATTAGTGCTTTGTAAAATGTAATCAAACTTGTCCAGGATTTGAACTCATATCACCGTATCCATTTCCTATGATGATAACCATTACACTACCGGCACCTCCTGAATTGAGTATGTATATTTTACTGGACCCAGAAGAATGTTTTAATCTAAAAAAATTTAAATAAAAAGAAACTTGGGTCTCTCATGAAAAGAGGACCACTAATAATGATCCATAGAAAGCTATGTTCCGGCAAGACATAACACAGGATCTGCATGTCAAAACTTCAAATGCATAAAATGAGCACATTGTTATCATAATAAAATAATTATTCAGATTTCATTAAACTTTACTAATCAGATTTCCAAGTTGTTCTGAGGGAGAATGGAAAATAATTTTATAACATTATTATTTAGTTAGGATTAACAATACAAAAAACAATAATGCTTAAATCAGTAAATCTATGTAGAGTGCTACTCACTTTGATTAAAAAAATACTTCAATAGAAAACACATAAATTTTTCAAATTTTTCAGAACAATATTAACTTAATAAGATAAAAAATAGATGAATCACTTTTCAGATAATTGGTTTGGTTTGGTTTGGTTACTTTGTTTAATGGCATATCAACCTTCATGGGTTATTCAATACCAAAGTCATCCTTATAGAAGAACATTAATGATACTATTTAACCCGTAACTGGGTGGATAAAGGATTTCCCACTTTTCCTTAAGAGTATTAGTCTAAAAGTGCACATAATAGCATGACTAAAGTTCAAACTCACCAACTTTAGTCATTATGCTATCGGGACTCCCCCTTTCATCATTGGTTTATCTTTTATAGTAACAATTAGCAGAGTTTGGTGTAAATTTTTCATTGACAGCAAAGATTGTAAAATAAGTAGCTGCAATACAAATCCTGACCTCCTGTGTCTCATAAACAATTCAGCAATTACACACACACTCACACACACACACACACACATATATATATATATATATATATATATATATATATATATATAAATATATATATATACACACACACACACACACACACACACACATACATACAAGGTGTGATGGGTAAACTGTCATCAAAATTGCATAAAAATAGCAGTAGCTATTGAAAAAGGAGCTTTCGGGTCACCAACTTTACTTACTTAAATTTAGTATCAGAAACTTTGCGACAAAAGTGTACACACACAAGCTTACACTTTTCAACAAAAGCAGTTTCTAATTGATAGTAAATTCACACCTGCATAATTATATGCATACATTTTTTGTATTGCATTAATAAAGCTAAGATTATTTCTAGAAGTGAGAAATTTCTCATCTCATTGTATTCCCTGACCAACTTGACACAAGAGACACAAGTCAATTCCTTAAGCTGTTCACATTTTTTACCCAATCTTTAAACTAAGGAGAATCTGCTTAGCCTCTTAATTAGTTTTCATGATTGTGCGCTTACTAATAAACTGTTGTTGGATAGAGATTATGCTTAATATCTGATTGACTGGATACATTTACTTCAAACTTTCCCAGTGACTTTGATTGAAAGAACCAATCTAATTCACTGGGCACTTTATAATATATCTACCTTTGATTTATACACACACACACACAGAGACTCACACACATATATATAAGTAGTTGGCGACCATAGTCAAGAGCAACCCAAAGGCTCTCTTTTCAATAGCTACTACACCAAGGAGCAGGGGAGGATGCTACTCCTTTCCCTGGATTGCTCCACTTTACTCTTGATCTGTACCTTATAATGCTGAGTGTTAAGCAAGGCGGCATCAAGTATCATTTTTTGAGTCTTTGGTATGACTCAACTTTGGATTGAACCCTGGTCTCCCAAACCATTGGTAAACACTCTACCCATTAGACCTATGGCTCAGTTTTCAGCTCATATCTTTAACAAAATTTACTAGATGTTTGATTTAGAATGTAAGAAGAGATTTAGTATCCAACTACATTTTTTCTAAATATAATTCATCAAATCTCTGCATAGGTTTGCACAGCTGATATTTGACAACTGACCATTCAACAAAAACCAAAGTGATACTTTCTCTTTTTATGTTGTATTTTTCAAAACAAATTTCTTTGACTCAGGTTCGGTTACTGCAAATAGAAACTTTGATTTTAATCTCTCCATGTCCAAGTCAGCAAAACAGATCAAACACATATACACAAGCATAAAAAGAACTTGGAATCTTTTGGGCCTGATGTCATGTTATTAATTTTCCCTCACATAATATTATAATAAACAGAAAAAATTATTTACAGTTAAAATTAATTGTGAAGATGAAACAAAAATACATTCTTTGAAAAACAGGAAGTAAAACACATTTAAAATTTTTAAAGATTATTTGTATTATTTCAGCATAAAATGAGTCATGTTATTAGAAATATTTAATTTTTTCTAATGCTGATTTACAAAGTGGTTACTTATTTTAAAGTAACCACTTTTTTTCATGTAACATTATTATCAATACTTTGAGCAAAATTTATCTAAATTAACATTTTGAGGCCTGAAAATAAAACAAAGTGATAAAAGTTAGTGAGTTAAAATAATTATTCAGGATGTTGAGTCCAAAGCCAAGAACAAATGACTTGTTCGGGGAAGATTCTAATTGCTTCCAAAATAGACTTGAGAGGATAGCTCTTTGGGATGAGTCCAAACCTCTACCTCCAGTAGTTGCCAGTAGAGTGTTCGCCAATGGTCCAGGAGACTGGAGTTCAATCACAGGTCGGGTCATACCAAAGACTCAAAAAATGGTACTTGATGCCACCTTGCTTAACACTCAGTGTTATAAGGTAGGGATCAAGGGTAAAGTGGAGCAATCCAGGGAATGGAGTAGCAACCTCCCCTACACCTTGGTGTTGTAGCTATTGAAAAAGGAGCCTTTGGGTCACCCTTGACTAAAGTCACCAACTTTACTTATATATATATGTGTGTGTGTGTGTGTGTGTGTATGTATGTATATATGTATTTACCAAACCTCTGCACAAACAGGATGTGACACAAGCGATTTTTTAAGTGAAATTTACCAGATTTGAATTCAGAGTTCTCTTATTTTTAAATTGATTGCCACACCAAAGTTAAAGAGCTCAGTCTGCCCTACTATTTACTCATAGCTCGAGGGAGAATAATTGGATTCATGATTTTCCCAAGGTTATAAGCACTATCTGAAATGCAAACAGCCTTGTCTAGGGTTTGAACTATATATATATATATATATATATATATATATATCAGACCATTAGTAAAAAATGAAAATACCAAAACATTTCAAACTTTAACTCAAATGAAATAAAAAAAATCCAACCCTCAACAAGATTATTGGATTTGGACAGAGAGTTCTAAATGTATCTAACAATTAGAACCCCACCTCTTTTTTACACTGCCGAGTGACATCAGCCAGCATCACACCAACTAATACCATTCTTGTTGGATCCTCAATCATTATACATTTAAGACAAATAGGAAAAAATTAACAGTTCACTCCACAGTTACAATATCTCACTAGCCAACATGAAAAGGCCAATAAAAAACACTCAGCACCAAATCCTTCTCTATCATCTTTAATAAAATATGCCTACAAGAATATATATATATATATATATATATATATATATATATATATATATATATATATATATATATATATTTATATATATATATATATGGTTTGAAACAATGAAAACGAACTATGCCTAAATTCCAGAAAAACAAACTGTACCATTCTTAAAAATGGGTGGAGAGAAAGCCAAAAGTGTGTGAAACCTTGAATCATTTGGTCAATCCCAACATTCATTACATTCTCTTATTTGTAAACTAAAGTTTTTAAAAGCTCTCTTGTCTGTTCTTTTTACACCCCCCATATATATATATATATATATATATATATATATATATATATATATATATATTCTTGTAGGCATATTTTATTAAAGATGATAGAGAAGGATTTGGTGCTGAGTGTTTTTTATTGGCCTTTTCATGTTGGCTATTGAGATATTGTAACTGTGGATGAAGGCTGTTTAAAAATTGTCCAAAAGCTCTGATATAATAACCTGAGTACATGTACTTAGGAGTATCATTAGTCATTGTTGAGAATATGGACACAATGTCACAATGGAGTTAAAGATGTTTTTCTCTGATCAATGAATATTTGGAATGAGAGCATTCATCATGTTCAGTTGATAACATGTTTGAATGTGTAGAAATCACAGATCAACATCATATGACAGAGAATCACTGAGGCTGTAGGACTATGCACCTCTATCAGATGCTTTTAAGTATTCCAGCTCCTATTATATATATATATATGTGTGTGTCTGTGTGTCTGTGTGTGTGTGTGTGTGTGATGCTACCACTTCACAATGTACCAAAATTTGTACAAGATTAACCATGATACCTACACTGATATATTTATGATCTGAAGCATTTCAGATTTTATTAGTATAAAAGAAAACTGACATAATAACAAAGTTTTACAGACTTGATAATCAGCTTTAACTTGCATCAATCATTATTATTAATAATTCTGACCAGCATTTTTGTTGCTCTTTATTCTTTAGCTGTTTTTACATTATTTTCATTTATTTGTAATTTGCTTTTTTTGGGTGGGGGGTTCTTTGGGTAACTCACTTGGGCCATCAAAAAAGAAATAATGTGAATAAGAAATAACAACGGACAAGCACTTAGTGAGATTCAAACTCATGTCTTTCTTTTTCTCAAGTCTAGTTAAATACAGTAGGAGCTCTAAACTCATTGGTTGACAGATGCACAAATAAAGGTAAAGTTGGCGACCGTAGTCAAGGGTAACCCAAAGGCTCCCTTTTCGATAGCTACTATACCAAGGTGTAGGGGAGGGCACTACTTTCCCTGAATTGCTCCACTTTACTCTTGAACTGTAACTTATAATGCTGAGTGTTAAGCAAGGAAACATCAAGTACCATTTTTTGAGTCTTTGGTATGACTTGACCTGGGATTGATCCCAGGTCTTCCGGACCATTGGCAAACACACTAACCATCATGCCAATGTCTGATGCACAAATAAAATGTTTAAAACTCATCCATTAAACTTTTCTCCATCTCTTTCATATTTGTTGTTATTGTTTTTTAACTGAGTCACAATAAAAAAGATTATTAAAATGAATATGAATGAAAATACTTGTGAAAATGAATAATAAATAATAATGATTAATATTGCTTCATCTAAAAAGGAAAATTACTGAAAATTGCACCAATTAAATAATATCTTTTGAAGAATGGAGCCATGATACTCAAGTAGAAAACATTAGCATTACAGATTTTACAAGTACGTGACTTGATGGACTACAGAGAGATGAGGTGTGCAAGATCTAGATGCCTGCTCATAGATCTCCAGCCATATCTAAAGTAAAGAAGGCATTTTACCTGGCAGGTTTTCATGTGTTTATCTATTCAATAACTTTTTACAGGTATTTTAGCCTTAAATATCTAAAGGATTTGTAACAGGGAGGGTGCACCCACATGGGCAATGATCTTCTAAAAAGAATTCCTTTATGTTCTCATAGGATTTTTTTGAGTAGATTATCATTTATTACTATCATAGGTGAGTCAAAAATTTTGCAATATTTTAGTATGTACTAGTTTGCACACACACACACACACACACACACACACACACATATATATATATATATATATATTGAAATGAATAGGTTTTCAAATAATTTCAAATTTGGTATTTACATTATTATCATTTCTTGTGGGGTATACATGTTTTGGACTTAATGTCTTCTTTGTAAGATTTTGAAATTAAGTATATAAAATGATAAAAACATAAATAGCAAATTATAAATTATTTATGGACTTATTCATTTTAAAATATTTGCTTTTCTCTTGTTGAACCAAAAACAATCTTATATATATATAAGGTAAACACACTCTAAGAAAAACAGAGAGTGACCTCTATATAAAACTCATAACCAATGAAAAACATTCAAACTGCAAACAAGAGTGAGTTTAAGTCTCATTGGATACCCCATTAACAAGACTTTGTGGCATATATGTTCTCTGACGAAAGCAACAAACTGGAAACATACACATACATAACACGTATGTAAGAACAAAATAAATAAATTAAAAAATACAAATCTTTTTGTAGACCTACCAATTTTAAAAGATAGTTTTATTCTTTCTTTGGACCTACAACAAACATTTTATATATATATATATATATATATATATATATATATATATATATATATATAATGTACTCCTAAATTCTCAGATTCGTTTTAGTGGCCTCATTGTCAATTGAACTAAAATATTACACCAGAGACAATTAAAAACAAGAACATTCTAAGAGTCAATGTTCATCAATCAATTTACAAAACTGAGTGATAAAAATTTATTATCAACTTAATCATAAATCAAGTTTATCACCTGCAAAATACTTCCTTTGAGGATCTGCAAACTGACAAAGACACTATTCCCACATCTGAAAATATTGCTGGAAGTCTTCAACTGACACTGCCTTCAGTTGGTTCATCATGCATGTTCTCAGCAGTTCCTAAATGGTAATCATGGGGCTGAGTTTTAATTTTTGGGAACAGGAAACATGTCAGAGAAATAAGGAGCTTGTTCTACCATAAGAATATTCTTTTTGACCAAATAAAGAGCTTGTTCTACCATAAGAATATTCTTTTTGACCAAATACTTATTCACTAAGAGTGTGTCAAAAAAACAGAAATGACACTGATATTTCTATTTTTCAGGATGAGATGAGCCCTCAATCATTCTCACACTCAGATGTCAGTCGGATGTGATAAGAATACACACTTTTGTCAAATTCTTTTCACTTAATGAAGAAACCCATCAACCAGAATGGAGTTAATCTTTCACAGTCTTTCAGTCATCCAAAGATGTCTTGTACTACCTAAAAACCTGTACCTAGAATATAACTTAATCTCCATAAACCAGTGTTAACTTGTTAAATATTTCTTATGCAGATAGTCTGACACAGAATTGGATTTTATATTAGATTTTCATGGTACATTTTATCAAGCAGATTTATAATAATAATAAGTAAGTTGGTAACTGTAGTCGAGGGTAACCCAAAGGCTCCCTTTTCAGTAGCTACTACACCAAGATGTAGGGGAGGGCACTACTCCTTTCCCTGGATTGCTCCACTTTACCATTGATATGTACATTAAAATGCTGAGTGTTTAGCAAGGAGGTATCAAGTGCCATTTTTTAAGTCTTTGGTATGACCTGGGATTGAACCCTGGTCTCCCGGACGATTGGCAAACACTCTACCCACCTGAACATGAACTGAGTACTTTATCATATGCTCAAGTTCAACACTGATTCTCAATCAGAGTTGATAACATGAAAAAAAAACAGTCTTATTACTATGTAAACTGACTTTTCAGACCTGTAACTGCTTTCAAGTCCATATTGAACCAATCTGAGTGGCAGCAATAAAATCTGGGCAATGAAAAGAATTGGAAAATAAACAAATGGCTCATAATAATTTTCAAATCATATTAAAGCATCAGTTCCCACTAGATCATCTAAGTTAAACAGCAATGATCATGTTCAGTACTTAAATGGGTGACCATTTAGTAGCGGCAGGTACAGTAAGCAACCAATATATCTCACTAAGCAAATCAAAGTGATTAAGTCAATATGATTTCAAGTGAAAGAGTCAATATAAGTTGCAAATTTTGTACAATTTTGTTATCTGATGTTATTTTCAAAGCATAGCTTAGTTTTGTTTTGGCACAAGGCCATGAGAATAGGGTCCCCCTGTGAGATTTGAACTCATTACTCAGTAATAATCATATGCAAGACCAGCTTTTTAACATTACATAATGATAGAATGATTAAATAAATGTTAAACATTATCTGTATTCAGGATATTTTTTGATATTGTTATTATATTAATTTATAACTGCTATAAATATAATTGGTGTATAGCATAGTATATGATTATTAAGTTAAATGAATTCCATTGTATTGAAAGTAGTGAGTTTCTTGTAGTATAAAGCTTCTAAGTAGAGTTAGTCAAGTGGAGCCTTACAATAGGTGGAGGCTTGTTATCATCATAGAAAGTGAACACAGTGACCCAAGTTCAGTTCTCACCATGGCCATTTGAATTTCACTTTTTCATTAAGATCCTTGAGAAAGGCATGAATCCATCTCTTTTTCCTTGTTGGACAGACTGGGCTCTTTAGTCTTAGTATTGATCAAAGAGAAGGAAAATTCTGAATTCAAACCAGCTGTACTCTGCTTAAAAAATTTGACTTTGTGTCACATCCTGCCCACAGCAGAGGGGTTGGGTAAATGCATATGATTGGTAATTATCCATATCCTCACTGCAATTTATTTTTAATCTACATTTTCATATTTAACATGTTTTCTCTGAGAAATGATTTGATTTTCAAATGTTTTAGTTGCCTCTTCTGCAATGTGCAAATCATCTGTTCTGCTATGTGCACATCATCAAGTCATCAATTCTGTCATGTGCACATCATCAAGTCATCAATTCTGCCATGTGCACATCACTAAGTCATCAGTTCTCCTCAGTGCACATCATCAAGTCATCTCTTCCGCTATGTGCACATCATCAAGTCATCTGTTCTGCTATGTGCACATCATCAAGTCATCAATTCTGTCACGTGCACATCATTAAGTCATCATTCCTGCTATGTGCACCTTGTCAAGTCATCTGTTCTGTCATGTGCACATCATTAAGTCATCATTTCCGCTATGTGCACCTTGTCAAGTCATCTGTTCTGCCATGTGCACATCATTAGGTCATCAATTCTGCTATGTGCACCTTGTCAAATCATTAGTCTTGCTATATGAATATCGTTTTATCATCAGTTTTTCTATGTGGAAATCATTTATTCTTCCATGTGTGCATCATCAAGTCATTTGTTCTCCTATGTGTATGTAATTAAGTAATCAGTTCTGCTATGTGCATATTATCTCTTCTCTCATGTGCATCAGCAAGTCATCTGTTTTGTGATTTGCACATCATCAATTCCACGATGTGCATATCATCAAATCATCTATTCTGCTATGTGTGCATTATCGCATCATCTGTTTTGCCATGTGCACATCGTCAAGTCATCAGTTCTGCTTTTGCACCACATAAAGTTATCTTAAACTTGCTTTACACATTAGACTTTAGAGTATATCTGAAGGGTCAAGTTTTTAGATTTAAATTACAAGATCCAAGTTTCAATTCCAAATGACATCTCAGTTGTCATCATTTATAAGAAGAAAGTTTTTCTTTAATTTCAGAGACATTATCCAGATTTGAATATGCAGAAATTTAATGATAGTTCATTAATTTTTCTCTCTTTCTGTTTCTCTTGCTCTCTCTCAGTGTATATATACATATATATATATATATATATATAGCATCATTATAATCATGAATCACTTTTACTTGAAGAACCAAACAGAATGATATATTATCTTATGTGAAGATGTTAGACGTTAATTTTTATGGTCTTGTACTCTGTTTTCTTAATCATCATGATAATCATCATCAAGACATAGTAACTGCACAGGTTCTTTTGCCTCTCTTGCTATCCATTCCTAATTAGCCATCACTCTCAGTAAGTCCTTTAGATGGCGTCCATTATCCACACAGAGCAGATGAACATAAGTTTTTGCTGGTCAATCAAAACTCTGTCCATGTGTATGAGTTGATCCTTACTTGTCCAGAAGTGTCCAACATATCTTGCTTGTCTTACTCGGATGATTTGTAAGACAGGAAGTGACCAAACAGCTACTTTTCTGTAAAGTGTTGCTTCCAGGATTTCTTTAAAAAAGCACATAGCATCTTTGTATAGTTTGCATGTAACTTTTTTTCAGGCATTTTCTTTAAGTCCAAATGGTACAAACATAAAATAGTTCTGACAGCTAAGAAGAATTCTTATTTTATTTTATATAAGGGATCAGATTTCCTTATGGTAATTAACCTGTCAATAGTAATCCATGCTTTACAATGCAGAGGTTTACAGCACTTACAGTAGATGAGATATTGCTACCAAGGTACGTAAACTGTTCTACTAATTTCAGAGGTTTGCCATTTAATGAGTAGATAACACGAGCTTGATCAAAACATATGAACTCTGTTTTATCTGAATTCCCATGAAGACCAATGCCTCTTGCTGCTTGTTCCAGGCCATGAAGCAAAGATTTGGCTTGAGCAGGTGTATTTGCAAAAAGCGCTAGATCATCTGTGTATTCTTACAGAATATTCTTAAATATATTAAACCTTGATCAAGAAGAATTAATTAAAGTTATACTAATTAATATAGGTTTATATGTAAACATTCCAACTTAGCCTTGTTGTCCTTTTTATAATTAGATTTTTTACATTAGTTATGTTAGCTGTTATGCTAATTCATGTTTGAAACAAACACAATTAATACTGCTTCTGCTATAAATATAATCAGTGTGGATAATAGTATGATAAATGGATTTGTTTGTATCAATGGTTTTCCAAGAGTGTAAGTCTTCCAAGTTGAATTAGTCAAGCAGATTTTTATAATACCATTGTTTTATACAATATTATTTGTACGCAAGAATTGCACGATATGAAAATAACTGCTATATTTTGTTTTAATTTGTACATCTCATCATCCTCTAGGAATTTTTCTTAGTTCATTGCAGAACTGAGAAGAACAAGAACCTTTCTCAGTAATGAGCCTTACTTTGCTATATTGGCTTATAATTCATTGGCAGGTCATTTAAATTCAGAGCTGTCCTTTTAGGCCATTCCATCAAAGTGAAAGAACCCAGTTTAGCCTACTTATTTTATCTATAGCTGTTGAGTAGGGATCGAGATGGATTCATGCCTTTTCTCAAATGGATTAACAAGAAATTAAATGCAATCAAACAGAATTTGAATTCAACTTGATAATTCCATTTTCCATGCCAATAACCGTTACCCCACATCACATACACTTTTTTTTTTAGTTTGAGTAAAATGATTGACAAGAAATAAAATCCTGATCAACCAAGTTATTGTAAATTTAAACATTGATGAATTTAAAGAGTTTTAAATTTACTCTTCTATTTTATTCTAATTTAAAAGACTTCTCTAACATCTCATGTTGTGTAATAGAATCTTGTAGATTTTAGAAGTAATGTTTTTAGTACATTTGTTAGCAGTTGGCCTATTTCAACATCAGCTTAATGATTGACATGTTTTGGTGATTGTGTCAGGTGTGTCCTCAGCAAAGATATAAGAAACAAAATGTGAAAAATAGGTTGAATGAATATATGGATTTTGAATGGTTATTATTAACATGTAAGGGAAGAGAGAAGACTGGGTTTTTACAGTTAGATTTGGAAGTTGCAACCAAAACACAGAAACAAACACTTTATTCAAAAGGTTTATAGCTTTATTCCTTTCTGGTCTCTTCTGGGTTACCATATAAAAGAATGAAAAATATCTTTCTCTTCCTTTTTTTTAATGATGCTTGTATTTCAGTAACCCACAACAAAAATCAACTTGAACCGAGGTATACTCAAGTGAGTCAAAAGTTTATGTGACCAAAGTAGTTCAAGCTGTGGAAGGTACCTGCTGCGGTTGGTAGTATTGTGATAGGTGGTGTGCTGACATGTTATGTTTTGCTTCACTTGATATGTGATTTGAAAGCTGCAAAGAAGAATGCATAATTCTGTCTAATTCAGGAACTTGAGCTTAACAAATTCAAACTGGGTCATAAAGCTACAGTAACCAGATGGTTCAATAAATTTTACACAGGTGGCAAAAATTTTGATGATCAGGCAAGGTCAAGTAGGTCTAAAACCATGGATGCCAATCCATCAAGTAGCAGTTGGAGAGTATCAGGCAAGTTCAGTATCTCACAATCTAGTGTGGTTCTTCACCTTCACAACTTCAGTCAAAGAATCTGCAGCTGGTGAATTAGGCCTCATGTTACCAAAATATTGCAAAACTTTTGATTCACCTAACATGTTTGCTTCTTTTCATCATCCAGACTGGAATGATGATCAACAGCTTTTGTGCAGTGATAGTACTTGTTAGGGTTCCATCTTAGGGTCAAATATAACTGTTTGATTTCTTACTAGGAATTATCCTTAATATTAAATAGAATTATTTCTATTAAACAGCAATACTTGAAACTACTTAACTGTATGCAAACAAATGAAGTCTGGCTCATGTAAAAATAATTTTAACTACAAACTATTTCCTTACAAAACATATATACAGTAGTGGCCATAAGTTATGGACCGGAGCAGCAACAAATATTTAAATGATTTTTACTTGAAAAAATCTGCATGTACATTTATGAAATGTTCACGAAATATACTTGGTACATATATGCATTTATTACATATAAAGTTTTCTAAATTTTCTTTTACAGTAAATTAATTGTCAACTGAAAAAAATAAAAATATACATTTTGCCCGGGTCAAAAGTTAAGGAACACATCATAAATCCTTGTTAGATCAATATATAAACTAAAGAAAAATTCAATATTTAGTGAATTTTCCTTTGCATTGGATTACCTCATTGCATCTTCGACCACATGAGCCAATTAACTTCTTACAAAAGGTGGTAGTAATATTTTCTAATTCTTCTTTCAGAATACCCTATAAATCATCAATACTTTGAGGATTTCTGTTCTGAGTTTTCTCTCCTATGATTTTCCATACATTCTCTATAGGATTCATATCTGAGTTTTGTGGTGGTCACTTCCTTAACAGCTATTCCTTCCTCTTCAAGAAAACAATAGAGTTTTAGCTTTGTGGTAAGGTGCATTGTCTTGCATAAATATTGGAGTTTCAATTGTCCCTTTGCATAAATGAGGAAGAACATACTGGAGAAGAAGTTCTTTATAAACACGGGCATTAATGTTACTGTGAAAACAAACATTGGGTCCTACTCCTGCTGAAGAAATCATCCCCAACACCATTACGTTCCCCCCTCCAAATTTCACAGTTTTCTTAACGCATTGAGGAGATAAGCGTTCCCCATTTTTATGTCTTATAAATCTCTTACCATCAGATCCAAACAAGTTGAATTTAGATTCATCACTAAAGTGAACCATATTCCATTGTTCCTTTGTCCACACGATATGCTCTGTGGCAAAGTCAAAACGAACCTTTTGATTTTTCTTTGAAATCAAAGGTTTGCGACATTAATTTTGCCTTATTTAACCTACAAGAAACAGCTTTTCTGGAGATTGGCTTTCCTATTTGCTCACAAAATGCATGAGAAATAGACGTTGCTGTATTGAAAAGGTCTTTTAAAGACATTTTAACAATCATCTGATCATCCCGTTTGGTCGTCATAGGAGTCCTGCCAGTTGTCGGTTTTGGTTCAAGTGTCTTGTCAGCCTTAAATCTACTGATTACATGATAAAAAATGGTTTTGACCTTCGTATGCTACCAGCAATTTCAGAATACAATTTACCGTCTTCATGATTCACTAAAATGAGCTTTTTTTCTTCTCAAGTTAAACAATTACATGCTTTCGTCTCCATCTTGCTTAAAAATAGTTCCAATGATGTGTGATAGTTGACATTAAATCAAAATTAGCAATCAAGTTGTTTAAAAATTACCTAAATTACTATAATTCAATGGTATTCCTTAACTTTTTTTTTTTTTTTAGTTCACTATTAATTTACTGTAAAAAGAATTTAGAAAACTTGAAGTGAAATAAATACATATATGTTCCAAGTATATTTTGGGAAAATTTCATAAACGTACATGCAAATTTTTTCAAGTAAAAAATCATTTAAATATTTGTTGTTGTTCCATTCCTGAACTTATGGCTGCTACTGTATTTAGATTATTGTGTATTTTGGCAGTAAGCCATTGTTTAAGCAGGCTTTGTTATAGACCATGGAATAGTTTTTTCGTACGATCTTCATGTTTTGACGTTCAAGTCTTCTTGTTCTTTTTTGTATGTTGGGATCCAAATGGTGGAGAAAGTGTCTCATATATATATATATATATATATATATATATATAAAAACAAGATTTGGCTTTAAATAACCCACAAGGGTTGATATGTCATAAAACTCAGCCTCGCCAAACCAACAGCTTTTCAGTACTGTCCTGGAGTAAGTGCTAACAAGATCTATTTGTGATGTAAGAACGCTTTATTCCAATATGTAACATTAAAAAAAATCAACTTGAACCATTATAATTAGCGCTAGTCAGTCTATTTCCACTTCCAGGATTGTTTTATCTCTTCTTCAATAGCCAGAAATAATTACTTTAAATTAGTGACCACCAGACATGGAATCTGTTAGAAATTTGATCTTTATTAATGATGACCATGGTTGTATTTTAGAATCCAGTCAAATAATACCCCTAATCAAGTAAGGCGACACCTTCTCCCAGTCTTCAGTAATTAAATAATCAACTAAGAATTATGGGTTTGAGTGGAACCAGGATTCTAGCTGTTTATTCATAAAGGACTGATTATTGATGTTTTTGAGCATCCATAGACATCTGTGTATAATGCATGCTGTGCACTCAAATTGTTAAAACGTAGAACAGGCAAAGACTTTCTGTTCAGGCAAGGAGAACTTTTGCGATGTTTCGTGTGCATGCACTTTTTGAAGGTTAGCAGTTGTGGGAGGAAAAGAGCAGATCAATAAGCCGATGTTGTGTTTGTGTGTGGGACTTGCGGCAGCAATCTTGAGTTCATCAAATGAAGCTCTGGATAGATGGAAAAATACAAACTCTTACAAAGGAAAACCACAGAGAAGTATTGAGCAAAGGAAAACTAGTTCAGCAAGCAAACATTGTGAAAAAAAAAAAAAGACAACAAAAAAAGACAACAAAAAAAGAAAAAAAAATCTCAAAAGAAGGAGCATCTTAGCCCTTTGTGAAGTCTTTAGAAAAAAGAAGGAAGATGATTTCACCTCCAATAAGCAAACAGCAGTGTTTGCGCAATAGAAAACAAACAAGACTGACAGCCATAATGGAATCACTGAGCCATTTGAAAGTGACATCCCTCATAGTATGGCTAACACTATAATGTTACACAAAAAGAAGAATTATTTTTACCTCACAACAATGGGTTGGTTGCTTGGTTTTATGACATTTCAACCCTTGTTGGGTTATATAATGACAAAGTCTGTTTTTTAAGGGACAATAACAGACAATTACAACCCTTTGTAAATAATCTTAGCTTCGATCAACAATTCTCAATACAGATAATTTGCTTACGATTGTTTCAGGTATTTTTATTTAATAGCAAAAATTTAAAAGCAATTATGATTTCAAGTAACTTTTCCTATTTATGAAACAACTAAACTCATATGAATGCAACTAACTGGCAAAAAAGGACTACAAGAGTAGTCATGACTGGGTAGGAAAGGTAATCTACTGGGAATTGTGCAAAAGATTAACACATGGCCATGTTGACAAATGGTATATGCACAAAACCAAATCTCTCAGAAAATGAGACACATGAAATAATCTGGCACCTTGAGATATAAACGGACCACCCAAACCTGGTCAAAAGACCAGATCCAGTGTTAATTCAAAAGATGAAAAGAACTTGTGTTCTAGTGGATTTTACCATTGTAGCAAACCATACAGTGAAAATTAAGAAAATGAAAAGATAATCAAATACCCAGGTCTTACTAGAGAACTGAAAAAGCTGTAGGACATGAGGGTGACAGTGATACCAATTGTAATTGATGTACTTGGAATGGTCCCCAACAACCCGGAA
Organism: Sepioteuthis lessoniana; assembly: GCA_963585895.1. Taxonomy (NCBI): domain Eukaryota; kingdom Metazoa; phylum Mollusca; class Cephalopoda; order Myopsida; family Loliginidae; genus Sepioteuthis; species Sepioteuthis lessoniana. The sequence continues at coordinate 73,625,843 of OY757935.1, forward strand.
AAGATGATAGAGAATTGGAGATCCGAGGAAGAATTGAAACTATCTTGACCACAGTACTGTAAAAATTAGCTAGAATACTCAGAAGAACCCTGTAGAACTGAGAAGACTTACACAGTTAAAACTAGAGAGAAAAACTTACATAGAGTAGAAATAAGAATAATTTGCACACAGATTGAAACATTTGTATCAAATACTAATCAGTTTTAAACAAATTGAGTTAACTCATGAATAGAACCCTTATAGATGCTATCACTCTGTATGAAAGTGGACCTGAGAGTAATGGCTTTAAAGAATGGCTCCACACACCCCAAAACTCCAGAACTAAAGCCTCATAATGATATGAAAAAGTGGTATAATATTGTAGAGAATAATTTCAGAGTCAGGGAATGCTATTAAAATTCATAGAGTGTGACATAATTTTGAAATTAGACCGATTTTGATTTTTGATGATGGTATGAGAGCTTGACTGCATTGAATAGCATTTCTCCATCAACATCAATGATGATCATTAACTAAGCTGAAGCCTAGTAAATTTTACTGTGAATGATTTGAAAGTGAAGGGTTGTGTAGAAACAGCCACACTTTTTCGATGAGATGATAACTGAAGTAGGATGCATCAGTGTGCTGCAGATTCTCTTAATAACATTTCTAGTTTTGAATTAGAAATCTTTCTTTCTCCTAGATTGGTTGTCCAACTAAGACCAGAATGTACAGTCTGCCCTACTATTTTACTCATAGCTGAGAGGAGAAGAGACGGATTCCTGCCTTTCATAAGAAGTAAAATTCAAACGACCTTCTTTAAAATTTGAACTTGGTGAGTCAAGTTGAACGCTTAGTAAATTACAATCATTATGTTCCCTAAGTTACTTGACTAAAGAACATTTTGTATTGTCTATTAACTTATAATTTAATCTTATAATCTTATAAACTTATAATCTTGGAGGTGCCCTTGGTGTAATCGTTCTCATCATAGGAAATGGACACCGTGACTGATTGCATTTCACATAGTACTAATACCCTTGGGAAAAGTATGAATTCAATTATTCTCCCTCCAACTATGGGTAAATAGGTGGGCAGACTGATTTCTTCAGCCTTGGTGAGGCAACTAGTCTAGGAGAAGGAAAACTCTGAATTTAAACCTGTTAAACACCACTTATAAATTGACCTTGTGTTATATCCTGCCCGAGCGGAGGGGTTGGGTAAATATGATTAACTTATAATCTAACCTCTTAATTTTGGGATATGGTATTAGAGGTTATTAAATGTTTGGCTAGATGACTTATTCATTTATTTATCGATGATAATGTTTCTCTTGTTGTTAAATAATGGATTAATGAGATCTAATATTGATATGTAGTGAAGCCTTCAAAATTAAATCCTGAGCTGTTAAACATAAGGAAAAAGACTGTAGGTCAATCAGAATGATTGAAAGCTATTGAGACGAGGGATCTGATTGGATGGTTTCAATCAGGTGACCAAAACTGTTCTGGAAGTTGATCAGTTAATGAGAAACATTCAACTGGAGTGTTTGAAAGCTTCATCTCTGCTTGCTAATTCTCCATAGGCTACAAAAGGTGATGAAAAGAATGGGTTCTTGGAATAATAAGTGAATTTTGTGCACATAAAATTGTGGCCACACTGTTATTCATCATCTCTGTAGAGAAGAACTAAGGACAGCGGAAGATGATGACAGAAGACAATGACATGAATGGTATGACACAAAATAGAGAACAAGAAGAAGATACAGAGTGACATGATGAAAGATCAAGGTAAGAAGAAGAGCGCTGACCAAATAGATGATCAAAATAAAGAAGTTAGAAGTAGAACAATATCTACTCTATAACCAGAAAGGAGTGTATAGCATTGTGACAAAAAGTCAGATGTGTTTTACATGTATTTACCCAACCAGGCAATTTACAACTAAAACAAAAAAAAAAGTGTTGATGATAAAGACAAACAATGTAGAAAGAATTATACCTTTGCTGGGAACAACGTGTTTATTTTTTTTAATTTTTTTAAAGAAAAACAAAAGAGGGATCAATAAATGAGCATCCGCTATCCCCTTTCCAGGTTGTTGGGGGTCAGGACAAGGATATATCCAGATTATATCTTACAAAAAAACTTTGTTATATGATGGATACTTCAACTGTGCAAAAAAGTTTTTTACTATCAGTATAGACCCCTGACTTGAGCCTTAATAATGTTCCAGATGCAGCAAAAAATAAGTCATCAATTACAGCTTTAACATAAGTAAATAGACATCATTATTTTACTCTGGTTTTGTGTCTAATATATTTAATTAATTACTCAATTTATTACTAAAAAAACACGAAAGTAATAATCACAATGATTTTTAATTTTACAATATTCTATAACCAAATCGGCTGGGGCTGTAAATACAGTAAACCATCTGATGGCGAGGCTTGGAGATTTGGGGAATGCGGAGTACCCTTTCATTGCCATTGCTCTCAGGTCCATTTTGACCCTATGTATGGGTCAAATAGAACAAACTGTGTGTGAAAACAAATGACTGATGTTAAATTGTGACAGTTATATACCAATACTTGAAACCATTTAACTTGTGTTCAAAAAAGAACTCGGGCTTATTTAAGAATGTTATCTATAAAATGTGTGTAAAAATCATGAATGTATATATATATTTGATATATATGTATAAGGAGGATTTGGCATTAAATAACCTACAAAGGTTGATATACCATAAAATCAAATCAAACTAAACCAAACTATATTTGAGGAACATGTTAAAGGTAGATGTATAATTGATTAATATTAGGTCTATTCCAGAAGAACTGAGACTGAAACTGTACTTACCAAGACAGAAAAGAAAAATTTGTGAGATATTAATTCACAATAATCCATTTAGTATCCAAAGCAAAAGTCCAGAGAGTGGGACTAAGAATATGCTGAATAAATGACTGTAAGACCCTCTTGCCTCCCACAAAAAGGGTATCGTATGTATGACACTAAATTGCAAATTTGATGGTGAGGTCAAGTTGTGCTGATAGCATGGATTCCCTTTACACTCTCTCTCTCTCCATCTTTTCCAATTGGCCATCTCTCTTAAAGGGTCCTCTAGACAGCATCCAGTGTCTGCATAGAACTGGTCAGCCAACATAAGTGTGTCTATGTGTAAGAGTCCATAAGAGAATGTCACTTTTGAGTTCATCCTTGCTTCTCTAGCAATTCACAGCATGTCTTGTTCATCTTACATGGAGGGTTTGTGAGATGGGAGGCAAGTGGTTGAACAACATGCCTTATTCGTCTTACTTGGAGGGTTTGTGAAATGGGAGGCAAGTGGTTGTACAGCATGTCTTGTTCATCTTACTTGGAGGGTTGGTGAGATGGGAGGCAAGTGGTTGAACAGCATGTCTTGTTCATCTTACTTGGATGTATTTATTTTTGGATTGCAACAATATTCATATTTTTGTAACAAATTTTCAATGCTGAATCTTTCTTTTATCAATAAAACAAAAACCATCTTATATTTTTCTTTCATGAGACCAGTCCAGTGTGTTTTGTACATCTTACTTGGAGGGTTTGTGAGATGGAAGGCAAGGGGTTGTACAGCATGTCCTGTTCATCTTACATGGAGGGTTTGTGAGATGGGAGGCTAGGGGCTGTAGAACATGTCTTGTTCATCTTACTTGGTGGTTTGGTTTAGTTTTATGGCATATCAACTATTATAGATTATTTAAGGCCAAATCCTTTTCATATATATATATATATATATATATATATATATATATATATATTAGATATATGATTTATCAACACATTTTGTAGATAGCATTTTTAAATGAGCCTGAGCTCATTTTTTCCCTCAGTTCAATAGTTTTACTTATTTCTATCTAATACGAATAATTCTATCTACTATTAAACATTTGTTTGCGCATAGTTGAATGTTTTCAAGTATTGCTATTTAACACTAACAATTCAATTAAACATCAGTTATTTGTTTACCCAAAGTTAAATGATCAAACAGTTCTATTTCAAGCAATTCAGTTTCGCATAAGTCATTTGTTTGCACTCAGTTTAAATGCGAATGTACACAGTTCTATTTAACCCAGAGGCAGGACCTTATCAGGTTCTACCACTCTGGGCCAGAGTGGACCTGGGAGTGATGGCAATGAAGGGGTACTCCACATTCAACAAAGCTAGAGCCTTACCATCAAACTGTTTAGTGTCATATCCAGGACACTCATAGGGAGAGTCTTACCCCTTTGCAGAGATACAGTCAGTGTATTCTACAGTCCCAGTTGACTGGAATGCTTCCTTGGAAGGTTTGTGAGATGGGAAGTAAGTGACCGTATAGCGGTACTTCCACGTGTGGGAATCCACAGTAGAATGTCACTTATGGGTTCATCCCTGCTTCTCCAGTAGTGCCCAGCATGTCTTGTTCATCTTACTTGGAGGGTTTGTGAGATGGGAGGCAAGTGGTTGAACAGCATGTCTTGTTCATCTTACTTGGAGGGTTTGTGAAATGAGAGATAAGTAGCTATAGAGCTGATATTTTGTAGACAGATTGCTAGCAAAACTCTATAGCAAAGAAACTCTGCAGCCAAAAATAAAATTGCACAAATATATATGAGTGATGTATTTATTTTTGGATTGCTACAATATTCATATTTTTGTAACAAATTTTCAATGCTGAATCTTTCTTTTATCAATAAAACAAAAACCATCTTATATTTTTCTTTCATGAGACCAGTCCAACTTGTAACACCGAAAATAAACATGAGTAGGTTTTCTGTAATATATTTGTATATTTATCAAGATCAAGTGACAACCTCTTTCATTACCTAAACTTTTTAGAGAATAACTTTGCATGAGAACTGCAGCATTACAAAAGGAAGATAATTAAAGTATTGAAATGGTTTTGTTTGGTTTAGTTTCTTTGTTTAATGGCATATCAACCTTTGTGGGTCATTTATTGTCAAAGCCATCCTTGTAGTATAACGGTAGCAGTACTACATAGAACACAGCTGGGGGTGATAAAGTGATTCATATGTTTTCCAAGGGTATTAGTTCAAAAGTAAATGAAACAGTATGACCAGAGTTTGAACTTATTTACTAAGATGTCACAGTCTAACTCATTAGCCACTGCATCACAGGAAGTCACATTGAAGTACTGAACAGGATAACAGGAAAGAATGAAAGATGAAAGTGAAAGTGAAAGAGAAAGCAGGAGAGAGATGTAAATGTTAATCCATACATTATCAATCCTGTCATTCATAATAGGAATTATGTTAGAATGAGATAAAAAGCTAAAATTGTTACTACTAATGTATGAAAAATCTTTATCCCTTGACTCACACAGGTGGTGTAACGGTTATTCATATTTACCCAACCCCTCCGCTCGGGCAGGATATGACACAAGTTCAATTCTTTAAGCGAAGTTTAACAGGTTTGAATTCAGAGTTTTCCTTCTCCTAGACTAGTTGCCTCACCAAGGCTGAAGAACCAAGTCTGTCCTACTATTTACCCATAGCTGGAGGGAGAATAATTGGATTCATACCTTTCCCAAGGGTATTAGTGCTATGTGAAATGCGATCAGTCTCGGCCAGGATTTGAACTCGTGTCGCCATATCCATTTCCTACGACAAGAACCATTACACCACGGGCACCTCCGTGGTGTAACATTTATTGTCATATAAAATGAACTCAGTGAGTCAAGTTCAAATCATGGGCAAGGTTGTTTGCATTTCACTTCACATGAAATACTTAAAATAATTTTCGGCAGTATGGTCAGATCTGGTTTCATTTTCTTCTCCTGTTTGAATTCTACTCGCTACTTCAGCAGTTTTTATTGTTCTTCTTTTGTTGTTTAATAGTATATCAACCTTCATAGGTTATTTAATGCCAAAACTATCCTTGTAGAAGAACAGTAGTGATACTATTTAACCCATAGCCAGAACGATAATGGAGTTCATACCATTCCCAAAGGTATTTGTCGAAAAATGAATGTAATAGCATGATTGGAGTTTGAACTTACTACAGCAGTTTTGAGTTCCAGTTTAAAAAAAAAAATGTTTTCAAATTGCCAGAATCTCAATAATTGTAGATTAAAATTCTCATGCCTTTGAAGTCCACTCTGGCCCGGTGTGGTAGCACCTGATAGGGCGGCCCTATCTATGGGTTAAATAGAACTAAAGGCATACTTATGCTACACTGAATTGTTTGATTAAACTGAATAGCTTGAAAAAGAAATGTTTTTCACAATTAAACTGTACTTACATATAAACTGCATGCTTATGCTAAACTAAATTATTTGAAATTGAACTGTTTTTGTTATTGAAACTGTACTTTCTCTAAACTGAATTGTTACATAAAACTGCTTGAATACGTTGAAATAGAAATGTTTTTGACAATTAAACTGTGTACTTATGCTAAACTGAATTGTTTGAAATGGAACTAGTTATTCACATAAAAATGGATTTGGCATTAAATAACCTACAAAGGTTGAAATGCCATAAAACCCAACAAACCAAACCAAACCTTTGAAGTTCATTTTACTAAGTTTTTCTGATTCTGGCACAATGGCCTCTAATAGTTTACTGTGCTTGTAGTTACTAAATAGTTCTGATTTCTTTTTTTTGTTTGTTTAATGGCATATCAACCCTTGTGGGTTATTTAATGCCAAATCCATCCTTATAGAAGAACAGTAGTGGTACTATTTATCTTATTTTGTTTAATGGCATATCAACCCTTGTGGGTTATTTGATGCCAAATCAATCCTTTTCGAAGAACAGTAGTATTTATCTTTTTTTGTTTTAGGGCATATCAACCCTTGTGGGTTATTTAATGACAAATCCGTCCTTATAGAAGTACAGTAGTGGTACTATTTATCTTTTTTTGTTTAATGGCATAACAACCAATTTCAGACTAATACTCTTGGAAAAAGCATGAACACTCTTATCCTCCCAGCAATGAGTTGAATAGTACTACTGCTGTTCTTTTACAAAGACAGCTTTGGCATTAAATAACCCACAAGGGTTGATATGCCATTAAACAAAAAAAAATGTAAATAGTACCACTATTGTTCTTTTACTAGGATGGATTTGTCATTAAATAACCCACAAGGTTTGATATGCCATTAAACAAAAAAAAATAGTACCACTACTGTTCTTCTATAATGATGGATTTGGCATTAAATAACCCACAAGGGTTGATATGCCATTAAACAAAAAAAAACGTAAATAGTACCACTATTGTTCTTTTACTAGGATGGATTTGGCATTAAATAACCCACAAGGGTTTATATGCCATGAAACAAAGTATATGGAGGGCTCATATATAGTCTTTAGAAGTGGATCTGAAAAAGATTTAAAGTAAAGATCTGTAAATAATGGAAATACTTTTGATAGATCAGAATAACTGACTCTGCATGTAATTATTGTTAATATCATTTCATTTGTTGCTAATTGATCGATTCTAACACATATCAACACGTCTTGAGTTATTTCATGCATAGACGTTAGGGAATCACCTTTCTTGTGGGTTCACGTGTAGTTGTTCCTGGAGAGTTTTTTTTTCAACAGTCCTATCAAATATCAATAATTCTAAACACCAATTTATATGGGATCCTAACAGGTATTACCATTCCAGGTCAGAGTGGACCTGAGAGTAATGGCAATGAAAAGGTACCTCACACTCCCCAAATCTCCTAAATTAGAGCCACATTATCAGATAAAGTTTAGTGTCATACCGGAATACACCTTTTTGAGTGTGTCTTACCTGTCTGCAGAGAATACAGTGAGCATATACTCAGTCATACTAACTGAGGTTTTCATTTGTTGCTCAGGCGAACGAAGGCAAAATGCGTACACAAATTACACTTATTCTTTGGTGAATTTTGTGTCAGTTTAAATCTTTCAGCGAATTGGTAAAGAAGCATCAACTGCACTCCCCAACAAAGAAATTGGGACTAACGTGTCCAGAAAGAGTAAATATCTAGACTGTTATCAAGACATCAAAACATCATTACTTTATTATATAAATTGCCCAGCAATGTGCACATTTAAATTTTGTAATTGTTTCATAAGGTTTTTGGATCATATCTTGGATATGAAATTTTCAAAGATAAACAAATCTTATTTAGTTGGTTTCAGGGTATAATAGGCACTCTTATAAACAAATATGAAGAAAAAAAACGGACTCTGGATAACCATTTTCTATAATACTTCATGGCCTATATGGGACTAAAAAACCAGTTAGTTACTAAAAAATAGGAGTAAAAAAGATATTTTACAACTAGGATAAAATCACATACATTTGTATGAGACACAATTCAGAGAAAGCGAAAAAAAATAATTATTAGGATATTAAAACAGAAATTATTGAAACACTTTTTTTTATTATTTCATGCACATGAAAAAAAAAAAAGAAACAATAAAACACATCAATTTAAAAAGAAATTACCGTAAATGTTATCACAAATATTTTTGAAGGATTTACATTCAGTAATGATAATTAAAATTTATCAAATCCGGTAACAATAGGTTAAATAAATAGATATGATCGTAGTTTCACTGAAGACAGGTACAGCAGACATTTTATGCCACTGATTTGTCACATTCTGCGATGATGGATTGGATAAATGGATTCAATGGTAGTTTCATTAAAGACAGGTACAGCAGACATTTTATGCCATTGATTTGTCACGTTCTATGATGATGGATTGGATAAATGGATACAATGGTAGTTTCTTTGAAGACAGGTACAGCAGACATTTTATGCCATTGATTTGTCACATTCTATGATGATGGATTGGAAAAATGGATACAATGGTAGTTTCATTAAAGACAGGTACAGAAGACATTTTATGCCACTGATTTGTCACATTCTTTAATGAAGAATTGGATAAATGGATACAATGGTAGTTTCATTAAAGACAGGTACAGCTGACATTTTATGCTATTGATTTGTCACATTCGGTGATGATGGATTGGCTGAATTGATATCATGGTAGTTTCATTAAAGACAGATACAGCAGACATTTTATGCCACTGATTTGTCACATTCTATGATGATGGATTGGATAAATGGATACAATGGTAGTTTCATTAAAGACAGGTACAGCAGACATCTTATGCCACTGATCTGTCACATTCTATGATGATGGATTGGATAAATGGATACAATGGTAGTTTCATTAAAGACAGATACAGCAGACATTTTATGCCACTGATTTGTCACATTCTATGATGATGGATTGGATAAATGGATACAATGGTAGTTTCATTAAAGACAGGTACAGAAGACATTTTATGCCACTGATTTGTCACATTCTGCGATGATGGATTGGCTAAATTGATATAATGGTAGTTTCATTAAAGACAGGTACAGCAGACATTTTATGCCACTGATTTGTCACATTCTATGATGATGAATTGGATAAATGAATTCAATGGTAGTTTCATTAAAGACAGGAACAGCAGACATTTTATGCCACTGATTTGTCTCATTCTATGATGATGGATTGGATAAATGGATACAATGGCAGTTTCATTAAAGACAGGTACAGCAGACATTTTATGCCACTGATTTGTCACATTCTGCGATGATGGATTGGCTGAATTGATATAATGCTAGTTTCATTAAAGACAGGTAAAGCAGACATTATATGCCACTGATTTGTCACATTCTGCGATGATGGATTGGCTGAATTGATATAATGGTAGTTTCCTTAAAGACAGGTACAGCAGACATTTTATGCCACTGATTTGTCACATTCCGCGATGATGGATTGGCTGAATTGATATAATGGTAGTTTCATTAAAGACAGGTACAGCAGACATTTTATTCCACTGATTTGTCACATTCTTTGATGATGGATTGGATAAATGGATACAATGGTAGTTTCATTAAAGACAGGTACAGCAGACATTTTATGCTATTGATTTGTCACATTCGGTGATGATGGATTGGCTGAATTGATATAATGGTAGTTTCATTAAAGATAGATACAGCAGACATTTTATGCCACTGATTAGTCACATTCTATGATGATGGATTGGATAAATGGATTCAATGGTAGTTTCATTAAAGACAGGTACAGCAGACATTTTATTCCACTGATTTGTTACATTCTATGATGATGGATTGGATAAATGGATACAATGGTAGTTTCGTTAAAGACAGATACAGCAGACATTTTATGCCACTGATTTGTCACATTCTTTGATGATGAATTGGATAAATGGATACAATGGTAGTTTCATTAAAGACAGGTACAGCAGACATTTTATGCCACTGATTAGTCACATTCTGCGATGATGGATTGGCTGAATTGATATAATGGTAGTTTCATTAAAGACAGGTACAGCAGACATTTTATGCCACTGATTTGTCACATTCTGCGATGATGGATAGGCTGAATTGATATAAAGGTAGTTTCATTAAAGACAGGTACAGCAAACATTTTATGCCACTGATTTGTCTCATTCTATGATGATGGATTGGATAAATGGATACAATGCTAATTTCATTAAAGACAGGTACAGCAGACATTTTATGCCATTGATTTGTCACATTCTTTGATGATGAATTGGATAAATGGATACAATGGTAGTTTCATTAAAGACATGTACAGCAGACATTTTATGCCACTGATTTGTCTCATTCTATGATGATGGATTGGATAAATGGATTCAATGGTAGTTTCATTAAAGACAGGTACAGCAGACATTTTATGCCACTGATTTGTCACATTCTATGATGATGGATTGGATAAATGGATTCAATGGTAGTTTCATTAAAGACAGGTACAGCAGACATTTTATGCCACTGATTTGTCACATTCTATGATGATGGATTGGATAAATGGATTCAATGGTAGTTTCATTAAAGACAGGTACAGCAGACATTTTATGCCACTGATTTGTCTCATTCTATGATGATGGATTGGATAAATGGATTCAATGGTAGTTTCATTAAAGACAGGTACAGCAGACATTTTATGCCACTGATTTGTCACATTCTGCGAAGATGGATTGGCTGAATTGATATAATGGTAGTTTCATTAAAGACAGGTACAGCAGACATTTTATGCCACTGATTTGTCACATTCTGCGAAGATGGATTGGCTGAATTGATATAATGGTAGTTTCATTAAAGACAGGTACAGCAGACATTTTATGCCACTGATTTGTCACATTCTGCGAAGATGGATTGGCTGAATTGATATAATGGTAGTTTCATTAAAGACAGGTACAGCAGACATTTTATGCCATTGATTTGTCACATTCTTTGATGATGAATTGGATAAATGGATACAATGGTAGTTTCATTAAAGACAGGTACAGCAGACATTTTATGCCACTGATTTGTCACATTCTATGATGATGGATTGGATAAATGGATACAATGCTAGTTTCATTAAAGACAGGTACAGCAGACATTTTATGCCACTGATTTGTCACATTCTATGATGATGGATTGGATAAATGGATACAATGCTAGTTTCATTAAAGACAGGTACAGCAGACATTTTATGCCACTGATTTGTCACATTCTGCGATGATGGATTGGCTGAATTGATATAATGGTAGTTTCATTAAAGACAGGTACAGCAGACATTTTATGCCACTGATTTGTCTCATTCTATGATGATGAATTGGATAAATGAATTCAATGGTAGTTTCATTAAAGACAGGTACAGCAGACATTTTATGCCACTGATTTGTCTCATTCTATGATGATGAATTGGATAAATGAATTCAATGGTAGTTTCATTAAAGACAGGTACAGCAGACATTTTATGCCACTGATTTGTCTCATTCTATGATGATGAATTGGATAAATGGATACAATGCTAGTTTCATTAAAGACAGGTACAGCAGACATTTTATGCCACTGATTTGTCTCATTCTATGATGATGGATTGGATAAATGGATACAATGCTAGTTTCATTAAAGACAGGTACAGCAGACATTTTATGCCACTGATTTGTCTCATTCTATGATGATGAATTGGATAAATGGATTCAATGGTAGTTTCATTAAAGACAGGTACAGCAGACATTTTAATCCACTGATTAGTCACATTCTGCGATGATGGATTGGCTGAATTGATATAAGGGTAGTTTCATTAAAGACAGGTACAGCAGACATTTTATTCCACTGATTTGTTACATTCTATGATGATGGATTGGAGAAATGGATACAATGGTAGTTTCGTTAAAGACAGATACAGCAGACATTTTATGCCACTGATTTGTCACATTCTTTGATGATGAATTGGATAAATGGATACAATGGTAGTTTCATTAAAGACAGGTACAGCAGACATTTTAATCCACTGATTAGTCACATTCTGCGATGATGGATTGGCTGAATTGATATAAGGGTAGTTTCATTAAAGACAGGTACAGCAGACATTTTATGCCACTGATTTGTCACATTCTGCGATGATGAATTGGATAAATGGATACAATGGTAGTTTCATTAAAGACAGGTACAGCAGACATTTTAATCCACTGATTAGTCACATTCTGCGATGATGGATTGGCTGAATTGATATAAAGGTAGTTTCATTAAAGACAGGTACAGCAAACATTTTATGCCACTGATTTGTCTCATTCTATGATGATGGATTGGATAAATGGATTCAATGGTAGTTTTATTAAAGACATGTACAGCAGACATTTTATGCCATTGATTTGTCACATTCTTTGATGATGAATTGGATAAATGGATACAATGCTAGTTTCATTAAAGACAGGTACAGCAGACATTTTATGCCACTGATTTGTCACATTCTATGATGATGGATTGGATAAATGGATTCAATGGTAGTTTCATTAAAGACAGGTACAGCAGACATTTTATGCCACTGATTTGTCACATTCTGCGAAGATGGATTGGCTGAATTGATATAATGGTAGTTTCATTAAAGACAGGTACAGCAGACATTTTATGCCACTGATTTGTCACATTCTGCGATGATGGATTGGCTGAATTGATAAAATGGTAGTTTCATTAAAGACAGGTACAGCAGACATTTTATGCCATTGATTTGTCACATTCTTTGATGATGAATTGGATAAATGGATACAATGGTAGTTTCATTAAAGACAGGTACAGCAGACATTTTATGCCACTGATTTGTCAAATTCTATGATGATGGATTGGATAAATGGATACAATGCTAGTTTCATTAAAGACAGGTACAGCAGACATTTTATGCCACTGATTTGTCTCATTCTATGATGATGAATTGGATAAATGAATTCAATGGTAGTTTCATTAAAGACAGGTACAGCAGACATTTTATACCACTGATTTGTCTCATTCTATGATGATGAATTGGATAAATGGATTCAATGGTAGTTTCATTAAAGACAGGTACAGCAGACATTTTATGCCACTGATTTGTCTCATTCTATGATGATGATTGGATAAATGGATACAATGCTAGTTTCATTAAAGACAGGTACAGCAGACATTTTATGCCACTGATTTGTCTCATTCTATGATGATGGATTGGATAAATGGATACAATGCTAGTTTCATTAAAGACAGGTACAGGAGACATTTTATGCCACTGATTTGTCTCATTCTATGATGATGATTGGATAAATGGATTCAATGGTAGTTTCATTAAAGACAGGTACAGCAGACATTTTATGCCACTGATTTGTCTCATTCTATGATGATGGATTGGATAAATGGATTCAATGGTAGTTTCATTAAAGACAGGTACAGCAGACATTTTATGCCACTGATTTGTCACTTTCTGCGATGATGGATTGGCTGAATTGATATAATGGTAGTTTCATTAAAGACAGGTACAGCAAACATTTTATGCCACTGATTTGTCTCATTCTATGATGATGAATTGGATAAATGGATTCAATGGTAGTTTCATTAAAGACAGGTACAGCAGACATTTTATGCCACTGATTTGTCACATTCTGCGATGATGGATTGGCTGAATTGATATAATGGTAGTTTCATTAAAGACAGGTACAGCAGACATTTTATGCCACTGATTTGTCTCATTCTATGATGATGAATTGGATAAATGGATTCAATGGTAGTTTCATTAAAGACAGGTACAGCAGACATTTTATGCCATTGATTTGTCAAATTCTTTGATGATGAATTGGATAAATGGATTCAATGGTAGTTTCATTAAAGACAGGTACAGCAGACATTTTATGCCACTGATTTGTCACATTCTGCGATGATGGATTGGCTGAATTGATATAATGGTAGTTTCATTAAAGACAGGTACAGCAGACATTTTATGCCACTGATTTGTCTCATTCTATGATGATGAATTGGATAAATGGATTCAATGGTAGTTTCATTAAAGACAGGTACAGCAGACATTTTATGAAATTGATTTGTCAAATTCTTTGATGATGAAATGGATAAATGGATACAATGGTAGTTTCATTAAAGACAGGTAAAGCAGACATTTTATGCCACTGATTTGTCACATTCTTTAATAAAGAATTGGATAAATGGATACAATGGTAGTTTCATTAAAGACAGGTACAGCAGACATTTTATGCCACTGATTTGTCAAATTCTGCGAAGATGGATTGGCTGAATTGATATAATGGTAGTTTCATTAAAGACAGGTACAGCAGACATTTTATGCCACTGATTTGTCATATTCTGCGAAGATTGATTGGCTGAATTGATATAATGGTAGTTTCATTAAAGACAGGTACAGCAGACATTTTATGCCACTGATTTGTCACATTCTGCGATGATGGATTGGCTGAATTGATATAATGGTAGTTTCATTAAAGACAGGTACAGCAGACATTTTATGCCATTGATTTGTCACATTCTTTGATGATGAATTGGATAAATGGATACAATGGTAGTTTCATTAAAGACAGGTACAGCAGACATTTTATGCCACTGATTTGTCACATTCTATGATGATGGATTGGATAAATGGATACAATGCTAGTTTCATTAAAGACAGGTACAGCAGACATTTTATGCCACTGATTTGTCTCATTCTATGATGATGGATTGGATAAATGGATACAATGCTAGTTTCATTAAAGACAGGTACAGCAAACATTTTATGCCACTGATTTGTCTCATTCTATGATGATGGATTGGATAAATGGATTCAATGGTAGTTTCATTAAAGACAGGTACAGCAGACATTTTATGCCACTGATTTGTCACATTCTGCGAAGATGGATTGGCTGAATTGATATAATGGTAGTTTCATTAAAGACAGGTACAGCAGACATTTTATGCCACTGATTTGTCACATTCTGCGATGATGGATTGGCTGAAGTGATATAATGGTTGTTTCATTAAAGACAGGTACAGCAGACATTTTATGCCACTGATTTGTCACATTCTTTGATGATGGATTGGATAAATGGATTCAATGGTAGTTTCATTAAAGACAGGTACAGCAGACATTTTATGCCACTGATTTGTCTCATTCTATGATGATGGATTGGATAAATGGATTCAATGGTAGTTTCATTAAAGACAGGTACAGCAGACATTTTATGCCACTGATTTGTCTCATTCTATGATGATGGATTGGATAAATGGATTCAATGGTAGTTTCATTAAAGACAGGTACAGCAGACATTTTATGCCACTGATTTGTCACATTCTATGATGATGGATTGGATAAATGGATACAATGCTAGTTTCATTAAAGACAGGTACAGCAGACATTTTATGCCACTGGTTTGTCTCATTCTATGATGATGGATTGGATAAATGGATTCAATGGTAGTTTCATTAAAGACAGGTACAGCAGACATTTTATGCCACTGATTTGTCTCATTCTATGATGATGGATTGGATAAATGGATTCAATGGTAGTTTCATTAAAGACAGGTACAGCAGACATTTTATGCCACTGATTTGTCACATTCTGCAATGATGGATTGGCTGAATTGATATAATGGTAGTTTCATTAAAGACAGGTACAGCAGACATTTTATGCCACTGATTTCTCTCATTCTATGATGATGAATTGGATAAATGGATACAATGGTAGTTTCATTAAAGACAGGTACAGCAGACATTTTATGCCACTGATTTGTCTCATTCTATGATGATGGATTGGATAAATGGATACAATGCTAGTTTCATTAAAGACAGGTACAGCAGACATTTTATGCCACTGATTTGTCTCATTCTATGATGATGGATTGGATAAATGGATACAATGCTAGTTTCATTAAAGACAGGTACAGCAGACATTTTATGCCACTGATTTGTCACATTCTATGATGATGGATTGGATAAATGGATTCAATGGTAGTTTCATTAAAGACAGGTACAGCAGACATTTTATGCCACTGATTTGTCACATTCTGCAATGATGGATTGGCTGAATTGATATAATGGTAGTTTCATTAAAGACAGGTACAGCAGACATTTTATGCCACTGATTTGTCACATTCTATGATGATGGATTGGATAAATGGATACAATGCTAGTTTCATTAAAGACAGATTCAGCAGACATTTTATGACATTGATTTGTCACATTCTTTGATGATGAATTGGATAAATGGATACAATGCTAGTTTCATTAAAGACAGGTACAGCAGACATTTTATGCCACTGATTTGTCTCATTCTATGATGATGGATTGGATAAATGGATTCAATGGTAGTTTCATTAAAGACAGGTACAGCAGACATTTTATGCCACTGATTTGTCACATTCTGCAATGATGGATTGGCTGAATTGATATAATGGTAGTTTCATTAAAGACAGGTACAGTAGACATTTTATGCCACTGATTTGTCACATTCTGCGATGATGGATTGGCTGAATTGATATAATGGTAGTTTCATTAAAGACAGGTACAGCAGACATTTTATGCCACTGATTTGTCTCATTCTATGATGAAGAATTGGATAAATGAATTCAATGGTAGTTTCATTAAAGACAGGTACAGCAGACATTTTATTCCACTGATTTGTCACATTCTATGAGGATGGATTGGATAAATGGATACAATGGTAGTTTCATTAAAGACAGGTACAGCAGACATTTTATGCCACTGATTTGTCACATTCTATGATGATGGATTGGCTGAATTGATATAATGGTAGTTTCATTAAAGACAAGTACAGCAGACATTTTATGCCACTGATTTGTCTCATTCTATGATGATGGATTGGATAAATGGATTCAATGGTAGTTTCATTAAAGACAGGTACAGCAGACATTTTATGCCACTGATTTGTCTCATTCTATGATGATGAATTGGATAAATGGATTCAATGGTAGTTTCATTAAAGACAGGTACAGCAGACATTTTATGCCACTGATTTGTCACATTCTGCAATGATGGATTGGCTGAATTGATATAATGGTAGTTTCATTAAAGACAGGTACAGCAGACATTTTATGCCACTGATTTGTCACATTCTGCGATGATGGATTGGCTGAATTGATATAATGGTAGTTTCATTAAAGACAGGTACAGCAGACATTTTATGCCACTGATTTGTCTCATTCTATGATGATGGATTGGATAAATGTATTCAATGCTAGTTTCATTAAAGACAGGTACAGCAGACATTTTATGCCACTGATTTGTCACATTCTATGATGATGGATTGGATAAATGGATACAATGCTAGTTTCATTAAAGACAGGTACAGCAGACATTTTATGCCACTGATTTGTCTCATTCTATGATGATGGATTGGATAAATGGATTCAATGGTAGTTTCATTAAAGACAGGTACAGCAGACATTTTATGCCACTGATTTGTCTCATTCTATGATGATGGATTGGATAAATGGATTCAATGGTAGTTTCATTAAAGACAGGTACAGCAGACATTTTATGCCACTGATTTGTCACATTCTGCGATGATGGATTGGCTGAATTTATATAATGGTAGTTTCATTAAAGACAGGTACAGCAGACATTTTATGCCACTGATTTGTCACATTCTGCGATGATGGATTGGCTGAATTGATATAATGGTAGTTTCATTAAAGACAGGTACAGCAGACATTTTATGCCACTGATTTGTCACATTCTGCGATGATGGATTTGCTGAATTGATATAATGGTAGTTTCATTAAAGACAGGTACAGCAGACATTTTATGCCACTGATTTGTCTCATTCTATGATGATGAATTGGATAAATGGATTCAATGGTAGTTTCATTAAAGACAGGTACAGCAGACATTTTATGCCACTGATTTGTCTCATTCTATGATGATGGATTGGATAAATGGATACAATGCTAGTTTCATTAAAGACAGGTACAGCAGACATTTTATGCCACTGATTTGTCTCATTCTATGATGATGGATTGGATAAATGGATACAATGCTAGTTTCATTAAAGACAGGTACAGCAGACATTTTATGCCACTGATTTGTCTCATTCTATGATGATGGATTGGATAAATGTATTCAATGCTAGTTTCATTAAAGACAGGTACAGCAGACATTTTATGCCACTGATTTGTCACATTCTATGATGATGGATTGGATAAATGGATACAATGCTAGTTTCATTAAAGACAGGTACAGCAGACATTTTATGCCACTGATTTGTCTCATTCTATGATGATGGATTGGATAAATGTATTCAATGCTAGTTTCATTAAAGACAGGTACAGCAGACATTTTATGCCACTGATTTGTCTCATTCTATGATGATGGATTGGATAAATGGATTCAATGGTAGTTTCATTAAAGACAGGTACAGCAGACATTTTATGCCACTGATTTGTCTCATTCTATGATGATGGATTGGATAAATGGATACAATGGTAGTTTCATTAAAGACAGGTACAGCAGACATTTTATGCCACTGATTTGTCTCATTCTATGATGATGGATTGGATAAATGGATACAATGCTAGTTTCATTAAAGACAGGTACAGCAGACATTTTATGCCACTGATTTGTCACATTCTATGATGATGGATTGGATAAATGGATTCAATGGTAGTTTCATTAAAGACAGGTACAGCAGACATTTTATGCCGCTGATTTGTCACATTCTGCGATGATGGATTGGCTGAATTGATATAATGGTACTTTCATTAAAGACAGGTACAGCAGACATTTTATGCCACTGATTTGTCACATTCTTTGATGATGGATTGGATAAATGGATTCAATGGTAGTTTCATTAAAGACAGGTACATCAGACATTTTATGCCACTGGTTTGTCACATTCTGCGATGATGGATTGGCTGAATTGATATAATGGTACTTTCATTAAAGACAGGTACAGCAGACATTTTATGCCACTGATTTGTCACATTCTGCAATGATGGATTGGCTGAATTGATATAATGGTAGTTTCATTAAAGACCGGTACAGCAGACATTTTATTCCACTGATTTGTCACATTCTTTGATGATGGATTGGATAAATGGATACAATGCTAGTTTCATTAAAGACAGGTACAGCAGACATTTTATGCCACTGATTTGTCACATTCTGCAATGATGGATTGGCTGAATTGATATAATGGTAGTTTCATTAAAGACAGGTACAGCAGACATTTTATGCCACTGATTTGTCTCATTCTATGATGATGAATTGGATAAATGGATACAATGGTAGTTTCATTAAAGACAGGGACAGCAGACATTTTATGCCACTGATTTGTCTCATTCTATGATGATGGATTGGATAAATGTATACAATGCTAGTTTCATTAAAGACAGGTACAGCAGACATTTTATGCCACTGATTTGTCACATTCTATGATGATGGATTGGATAAATGGATACAATGGTAGTTTCATTAAAGACAGGTACAGCAGACATTTTATGCCACTGATTTGTCACATTCTATGATGATGGATTGGATAAATGGATACAATGCTAGTTTCATTAAAGACAGGTACAGCAGACATTTTATGCCACTGATTTGTCTCATTCTATGATGATGGATTGGATAAATGGATACAATGGTAGTTTCATTAAAGACAGGTACAGCAGACATTTTATGCCACTGATTTGTCACATTCTATGATGATGGATTGGATAAATGGATACAATGCTAGTTTCATTAAAGACAGGTACAGCAGACATTTTATGCCACTGATTTGTCTCATTCTATGATGATGGATTGGATAAATGGAAACAATGCTAGTTTCATTAAAGACAGGTACAGCAGACATTTTATGCCACTGATTTGTCACATTCTATGATGATGGATTGGATAAATGGATTCAATGGTAGTTTCATTAAAGACAGGTACAGCAGACATTTTATGCCACTGATTTGTCACATTCTATGATGATGGATTGGATAAATGGAAACAATGCTAGTTTCATTAAAGACAGGTACAGCAGACATTTTATGCCACTGATTTGTCACATTCTATGATGATGGATTGGATAAATGGATTCAATGGTAGTTTCATTAAAGACAGGTACAGCAGACATTTTATGCCACTGATTTGTCACATTCTATGATGATGGATTGGATAAATGGATACAATGCTAGTTTCATTAAAGACAGGTACAGCAGACATTTTATGCCACTGATTTGTCACATTCTATGATGATGGATTGGATAAATGGATACAATGCTAGTTTCATTAAAGACAGGTACAGCAGACATTTTATGCCACTGATTTGTCACATTCTATGATGATGGATTGGATAAATGGAAACAATGCTAGTTTCATTAAAGACAGGTACAGCAGACATTTTATGCCACTGATTTGTCACATTCTATGATGATGGATTGGATAAATGGATTCAATGGTAGTTTCATTAAAGACAGGTACAGCAGACATTTTATGCCACTGATTTGTCACATTCTGCAATGATGGATTGGCTGAATTGATATAATGGTAGTTTCATTAAAGACAGGTACAGCAGACATTTTATGTCACTGATTTGTCTCATTCTATGATGATGAATTGGATAAATGGATACAATGGTAGTTTCATTAAAGACAGGTACAGCAGACATTTTATGCCACTGATTTGTCACATTCTATGATGATGGATTGGATAAATGGATACAATGCTAGTTTCATTAAAGACAGGTACAGCAGACATTTTATGCCACTGATTTGTCTCATTCTATGATGATGAATTGGATAAATGGATACAATGGTAGTTTCATTAAAGACAGGTACAGCAGACATTTTATGCCACTGATTTGTCACATTCTTTAATGAAGAATTGGATAAATGGATACAATGGTAGTTTCATTAAAGACAGGTACAGCAGACATTTTATGCCACTGATTTGTCTCATTCTATGATGATGGATTGGATAAATGGATACAATGCTAGTTTCATTAAAGACACGTACAGCAGACATTTTATGCCATTGATTTGTCTCATTCTATGATGATGGATTGGATAAATGGATTCAATGGTAGTTTCATTAAAGACAGGTACATCAGACATTTTATGCCACTGGTTTGTCACATTCTGCGATGATGGATTGGCTGAATTGATATAATGGTACTTTCATTAAAGACAGGTACAGCAGACATTTTATGCCACTGATTTGTCACATTCTGCAATGATGGATTGGCTGAATTGATATAATGGTAGTTTCATTAAAGACCGGTACAGCAGACATTTTATTCCACTGATTTGTCACATTCTTTGATGATGGATTGGATAAATGGATACAATGCTAGTTTCATTAAAGACAGGTACAGCAGACATTTTATGCCACTGATTTGTCACATTCTGCGATGATGGATTGGCTGAATTGATATAATGGTAGTTTCATTAAAGACAGGTACAGCAGACATTTTATGCCACTGATTTGTCTCATTCTATGATGATGAATTGGATGAATGGATTCAATGGTAGTTTTATTAAAGACAGGTACAGCAGACATTTTATGCCATTGATTTGTCACATTCTTTGATGATGAATTGGATAAATGGATACAATGGTAGTTTCATTAAAGACAGGTACAGCAGACATTTTATGCCACTGATTTGTCTCATTCTATATTGATGAATTGGATAAATGAATTCAATGGTAGTTTCATTAAAGACAGGTACAGCAGACATTTTATGCCGCTGATTTGTCTCATTCTATGATGATGAATTGGATAAATGGATTCAATGGTAGTTTCATTAAAGGCAGGTACAGCAGACATTTTATACCACTGATTTGTCACATTCTGCGATGATGGATTGGCTGAATTGATATAATGGTAGTTTCATTAAAGTCAGGTACAGCAGACATTTTATGCCACTGATTTGTCTCATTCTATGATGATGAATTGGATAAATGAATTCAATGGTAGTTTCATTAAAGACAGGTACAGCAGACATTTTATGCCACTGATTTGTCTCATTCTATGATGATGAATTGGATAAATGGATTCAATGGCAGTTTCATTAAAGACAGGTACAGCAGACATTTTATGCCACTGATTTGTCTCATTCTATGATGATGGATTGGATAAATGAATTCAATGGTAGTTTCATTAAAGACAGGTACAGCAGACATTTTATGCCACTGATTTGTCTCATTCTATGATGATGGATTGGATAAATGGATACAATGCTTGTTTCATTAAAGACAGGTACAGCAGACATTTTATGCCACTGATTTGTCACATTCTATGATGATGGATTGGATAAATGGATTCAATGGTAGTTTCATTAAAGACAGGTACAGCAGACATTTTATGCCACTGATTTGTCACATTCTGCAATGATGGATTGGCTGAATTGATATAATGGTAGTTTCATTAAAGACAGGTACAGCAGACATTTTATGTCACTGATTTGTCTCATTCTATGATGATGAATTGGATAAATGGATACAATGGTAGTTTCATTAAAGACAGGTACAGCAGACATTTTATGCCACTGATTTGTCACATTCTATGATGATGGATTGGATAAATGGATACAATGCTAGTTTCATTAAAGACAGGTACAGCAGACATTTTATGCCACTGATTTGTCTCATTCTATGATGATGAATTGGATAAATGGATACAATGGTAGTTTCATTAAAGACAGGTACAGCAGACATTTTATGCCACTGATTTGTCACATTCTTTAATGAAGAATTGGATAAATGGATACAATGGTAGTTTCATTAAAGACAGGTACAGCAGACATTTTATGCCACTGATTTGTCTCATTCTATGATGATGGATTGGATAAATGGATACAATGCTAGTTTCATTAAAGACAGGTACAGCAGACATTTTATGCCATTGATTTGTCTCATTCTATGATGATGGATTGGATAAATGGATTCAATGGTAGTTTCATTAAAGACAGGTACATCAGACATTTTATGCCACTGGTTTGTCACATTCTGCGATGATGGATTGGCTGAATTGATATAATGGTACTTTCATTAAAGACAGGTACAGCAGACATTTTATGCCACTGATTTGTCACATTCTGCGATGATGGATTGGCTGAATTGATATAATGGTAGTTTCATTAAAGACAGGTACAGCAGACATTTTATGCCACTGATTTGTCTCATTCTATGATGATGAATTGGATGAATGGATTCAATGGTAGTTTTATTAAAGACAGGTACAGCAGACATTTTATGCCACTGATTTGTCTCATTCTATGATGATGGATTGGATAAATGGATACAATGCTTGTTTCATTAAAGACAGGTACAGCAGACATTTTATGCCACTGATTTGTCTCATTCTATGATGATGGATTGGATAAATGAATTCAATGGTAGTTTCATTAAAGACAGGTACAGCAGACATTTTATGCCACTGATTTGTCACATTCTGCGATGATGGATAGGCTGAATTGATATAATGGTAGTTTCTTTAAAGACAGGTACTGCAGACATTTTATGCCACTGATTTGTCTCATTCTATGATGATGGATTGGATAAATGGATACAATGCTAGTTTCATTAAAGACAGGTACAGCAGACATTTTATGCCACTGATTTGTCTCATTCTATGATGATGGATTGGATAAATGAATTCAATGGTAGTTTCATTAAAGACAGGTACAGCAGACATTTTATGCCACTGATTTGTCACATTCTGCGATGATGGATAGGCTGAATTGATATAATGGTAGTTTCTTTAAAGACAGGTACTGCAGACATTTTATGCCACTGATTTGTCTCATTCTATGATGATGGATTGGATAAATGGATTCAATGGTAGTTTCATTAATGACAGGTACAGCAGATATTTTATGCCACTGATTTGTCACATTCTGCGATGATGGATTTGCTGAATTGATATAATGGTAGTTTCATTAAAGACAGGTACAGCAGACATTTTATGCCACTGATTTGTCACATTCTGCAATGATGGATTGGCTGAATTGATATAATGGTAGTTTCATTAAAGACCGGTACAGCAGACATTTTATTCCACTGATTTGTCACATTCTTTGATGATGGATTGGATAAATGGATACAATGCTAGTTTCATTAAAGACAGGTACAGCAGACATTTTATGCCACTGATTTGTCACATTCTGCGATGATGGATTGGCTGAATTGATATAATGGTAGTTTCATTAAAGACAGGTACAGCAGACATTTTATGCCACTGATTTGTCTCATTCTATGATGATGAATTGGATGAATGGATTCAATGGTAGTTTTATTAAAGACAGGTACAGCAAACATTTTATGCCATTGATTTGTCACATTCTTTGATGATGAATTGGATAAATGGATACAATGGTAGTTTCATTAAAGACAGGTACAGCAGACATTTTATGCCACTGATTTGTCTCATTCTATGATGATGAATTGGATAAATGAATTCAATGGTAGTTTCATTAAAGACAGGTACAGCAGACATTTTATGCCACTGATTTGTCTCATTCTATGATGATGAATTGGATAAATGGATTCAATGGTAGTTTCATTAAAGACAGGTACAGCAGACATTTTATGCCACTGATTTGTCTCATTCTATGATGATGGATTGGATAAATGTATACAATGCTAGTTTCATTAAAGACAGGTACAGCAGACATTTTATGCCATTGATTTGTCTCATTCTATGATGATGGATTGGATAAATGGATACAATGCTAGTTTCATTAAAGACAGGTACAGCAGACATTTTATGCCACTGATTTTTCTCATTCTATGATGATGGATTGGATAAATGGATACAATGCTAGTTTCATTAAAGACAGGTACAGCAGACATTTTATGCCACTGATTTGTCTCATTCTATGATGATGGATTGGATAAATGGATTCAATGCTAGTTTCATTAAAGACAGGTACAGCAGACATTTTATGCCACTGATTTGTCACATTCTTTGATGATGAATTGGATAAATGGATACAATGCTAGTTTCATTAAAGACAGGTACAGCAGACATTTTATGCCACTGATTTGTCTCATTCTATGATGATGGATTGGATAAATGGATACAATGCTAGTTTCATTAAAGACAGGTACAGCAGACATTTTATGCCACTGATTTTTCTCATTCTATGATGATGGATTGGATAAATGGATACAATGCTAGTTTCATTAAAGACAGGTACAGCAGACATTTTATGCCACTGATTTGTCTCATTCTATGATGATGGATTGGATAAATGGATTCAATGCTAGTTTCATTAAAGACAGGTACAGCAGACATTTTATGCCACTGATTTGTCACATTCTGCGATGATGGATTTGCTGAATTGATATAATGGTAGTTTCATTAAAGACAGGTACAGCAGACATTTTATGCCACTGATTTTTCTCATTCTATGATGATGGATTGGATAAATGGATACAATGCTAGTTTCATTAAAGACAGGTACAGCAGACATTTTATGCCACTGATTTGTCTCATTCTATGATGATGGATTGGATAAATGGATTCAATGCTAGTTTCATTAAAGACAGGTACAGCAGACATTTTATGCCACTGATTTGTCACATTCTGCGATGATGGATTTGCTGAATTGATATAATTGTAGTTTCATTAAAGACAGGTACAGCAGACATTTTATGCCACTGATTTGTCACATTCTGCAATGATGGATTGGCTGAATTGATATAATGGTAGTTTCATTAAAGACCGGTACAGCAGACATTTTATTCCACTGATTTGTCACATTCTTTGATGATGGATTGGATAAATGGATACAATGCTAGTTTCATTAAAGACAGGTACAGCAGACATTTTATGCCACTGATTTGTCACATTCTGCGATGATGGATTGGCTGAATTGATATAATGGTAGTTTCATTAAAGACAGGTACAGCAGACATTTTATGCCACTGATTTGTCTCATTCTATGATGATGAATTGGATGAATGGATTCAATGGTAATTTTATTAAAGACAGGTACAGCAGACATTTTATGCCATTGATTTGTCACATTCTTTGATGATGAATTGGATAAATGGATACAATGGTAGTTTCATTAAAGACAGGTACAGCAGACATTTTATGCCACTGATTTGTCTCATTCTATGATGATGAATTGGATAAATGAATTCAATGGTAGTTTCATTAAAGACAGGTACAGCAGACATTTTATGCCACTGATTTGTCTCATTCTATGATGATGAATTGGATAAATGGATTCAATGGTAGTTTCATTAAAGACAGGTACAGCAGACATTTTATGCCACTGATTTGTCTCATTCTATGATGATGGATTGGATAAATGGATACAATGCTAGTTTCATTAAAGACAGGTACAGCAGACATTTTATGCCACTGATTTGTCTCATTCTATGATGATGAATTGGATAAATGGATTCAATGCTAGTTTCATTAAAGACAGGTACAGCAGACATTTTATGCCACTGATTTGTCTCATTCTATGATGATGGATTGGATAAATGTATACAATGCTAGTTTCATTAAAGACAGGTACAGCAGACATTTTATGCCATTGATTTGTCACATTCTTTGATGATGAATTGGATAAATGGATACAATGCTAGTTTCATTAAAGACAGGTACAGCAGACATTTTATGCCACTGATTTGTCTCATTCTATGATGATGGATTGGATAAATGGATACAATGCTAGTTTCATTAAAGACAGGTACAGCAGACATTTTATGCCACTGATTTTTCTCATTCTATGATGATGGATTGGATAAATGGATACAATGCTAGTTTCATTAAAGACAGGTACAGCAGACATTTTATGCCACTGATTTGTCTCATTCTATGATGATGGATTGGATAAATGGATTCAATGCTAGTTTCATTAAAGACAGGTACAGCAGACATTTTATGCCACTGATTTGTCACATTCTGCGATGATGGATTGGCTGAATTGATATAATGGTAGTTTCTTTAAAGACAGGTACTGCAGACATTTTATGCCACTGATTTGTCTCATTCTATGATGATGGATTGGATAAATGGATACAATGCTAGTTTCATTAAAGACAGGTACAGCAGACATTTTATGCCACTGATTTGTCTCATTCTATGATGATGGATTGGATAAATGGATTCAATGGTAGTTTCATTAATGACAGGTACAGCAGATATTTTATGCCACTGATTTGTCACATTCTGCGATGATGGATTTACTGAATTGATATAATGGTAGTTTCATTAAAGACAGGTACAGCAGACATTTTATGCCACTGATTTGTCACATTCTGCAATGATGGATTGGCTGAATTGATATAATGGTAGTTTCATTAAAGACAGGTACAGCAGACATTTTATGCCACTGATTTGTTTCATTCTATGATGATGAATTGGATAAATGGATTCAATGGTAGTTTTATTAAAGACAGGTACAGCAGACATTTTATGCCATTGATTTGTCACATTCTTTGATGATGAATTGGATAAATGGATACAATGGTAGTTTCATTAAAGACAGGTACAGCAGACATTTTATGCCACTGATTTGTCTCATTCTATGATGATGGATTGGATAAATGGATATAATGC
Source organism: Sepioteuthis lessoniana (assembly GCA_963585895.1). Classification (NCBI taxonomy): domain Eukaryota; kingdom Metazoa; phylum Mollusca; class Cephalopoda; order Myopsida; family Loliginidae; genus Sepioteuthis; species Sepioteuthis lessoniana. Next base: position 73,653,695 of record OY757935.1, read on the forward strand.
TAGTTTCATTAAAGACAGGTACAGCAGACATTTTATGCCATTGATTTGTCACATTCTTTGATGATGAATTGGATAAATGGATACAATGGTAGTTTCATTAAAGACAGGTACAGCAGACATTTTATGCCACTGATTTGTCACATTCTGCGATGATGGATAGGCTGAATTGATATAATGGTAGTTTCTTTAAAGACAGGTACAGCAGACATTTTATGCCACTGATTTGTCACATTCTGCGATGATGGATTTGCTGAATTGATATAATGGTAGTTTCATTAAAGACAGGTACAGCAGACATTTTATGCCACTGATTTGTCACATTCTGCAATGATGGATTGGCTGAATTGATATAATGGTAGTTTCATTAAAGACCGGTACAGCAGACATTTTATTCCACTGATTTGTCACATTCTTTGATGATGGATTGGATAAATGGATACAATGCTAGTTTCATTAAAGACAGGTACAGCAGACATTTTATGCCACTGATTTGTCACATTCTGCGATGATGGATTGGCTGAATTGATATAATGGTAGTTTCATTAAAGACAGGTACTGCAGACATTTTATGCCACTGATTTGTCTCATTCTATGATGATGAATTGGATGAATGGATTCAATGGTAGTTTTATTAAAGACAGGTACAGCAGACATTTTATGCCATTGATTTGTCACATTCTTTGATGATGAATTGGATAAATGGATACAATGGTAGTTTCATTAAAGACAGGTACAGCAGACATTTTATGCCACTGATTTGTCTCATTCTATGATGATGAATTGGATAAATGAATTCAATGGTAGTTTCATTAAAGACAGGTACAGCAGACATTTTATGCCACTGATTTGTCTCATTCTATGATGATGGATTGGATAAATGGATATAATGCTAGTTTCATTAAAGACAGGTACAGCAGACATTTTATGCCACTGATTTGTCACATTCTATGATGATGGATTGGATAAATGGATACAATGCTAGTTTCATTAAAGACAGGTACAGCAGACATTTTATGCCACTGATTTGTCTCATTCTATGATGATGGATTGGACAAATGGATTCAATGCTAGTTTCATTAAAGACAGGTACAGCAGACATTTTATGCCACTGATTTGTCACATTCTGCGATGATGGATTGGCTGAATTGATATAATGGTAGTTTCATTAAAGACAGGTACAGCAGACATTTTATGCCACTGATTTGTCACATTCTGCGATGATGGATTGGCTGAATTGATATAATGGTAGTTTCATTAAAGACAGGTACAGCAGACATTTTATGCCACTGATTTGTCTCATTCTATGATGATGAATTGGATAAATGAATTCAATGGTAGTTTCATTAAAGACAGGTACAGCAGACATTTTATGCCACTGATTTGTCTCATTCTATGATGATGAATTGGATAAATGGATTCAATGGTAGTTTCATTAAAGACAGGTACAGCAGACATTTTATGCCACTGATTTGTCACATTCTGCGATGATGGATTGGCTGAATTGATATAATGGTAGTTTCATTAAAGACACGTACAGCAGACATTTTATGCCACTGATTTGTCTCATTCTATGATGATGAATTGGATAAATGGATTCAATGGTAGTTTCATTAAAGACAGGTACAGCAGACATTTTATGCCACTGATTTGTCACATTCTATGATGATGGATTGGATAAATGGATACAATACTAGTTTCATTAAAGACAGGTACAGCAGATATTTTATGCCACTGATTTGTCTCATTCTATGATGATGGATTGGATAAATGGATACAATGCTAGTTTCATTAAAGACAGGTACAGCAGACATTTTATGCCACTGATTTGTCTCATTCTATGATGATGGATTGGATAAATGGATTCAATGGTAGTTTCATTAAAGACAGGTACAGCAGACATTTTATGCCACTGATTTGTCACATTCTGCGATGATGGATTTGCTGAATTGATATAATGGTAGTTTCATTAAAGACAGGTACAGCAGACATTTTATGCCACTGATTTGTCACATTCTGCAATGATGGATTGGCTGAATTGATATAATGGTAGTTTCATTAAAGACCGGTACAGCAGACATTTTATTCCACTGATTTGTCACATTCTTTGATGATGGATTGGATAAATGGATACAATGCTAGTTTCATTAAAGACAGGTACAGCAGACATTTTATGCCACTGATTTGTCACATTCTGCGATGATGGATTGGCTGAATTGATATAATGGTAGTTTCATTAAAGACAGGTACAGCAGACATTTTATGCCACTGATTTGTCTCATTCTATGATGATGAATTGGATGAATGGATTCAATGGTAATTTTATTAAAGACAGGTACAGCAGACATTTTATGCCATTGATTTGTCACATTCTTTGATGATGAATTGGATAAATGGATACAATGGTAGTTTCATTAAAGACAGGTACAGCAGACATTTTATGCCACTGATTTGTCTCATTCTATGATGATGAATTGGATAAATGAATTCAATGGTAGTTTCATTAAAGACAGGTACAGCAGACATTTTATGCCACTGATTTGTCTCATTCTATGATGATGAATTGGATAAATGGATTCAATGGTAGTTTCATTAAAGACAGGTACAGCAGACATTTTATGCCACTGATTTGTCTCATTCTATGATGATGGATTGGATAAATGGATACAATGCTAGTTTCATTAAAGACAGGTACAGCAGACATTTTATGCCACTGATTTGTCTCATTCTATGATGATGAATTGGATAAATGGATTCAATGCTAGTTTCATTAAAGACAGGTACAGCAGACATTTTATGCCACTGATTTGTCTCATTCTATGATGATGGATTGGATAAATGTATACAATGCTAGTTTCATTAAAGACAGGTACAGCAGACATTTTATGCCATTGATTTGTCACATTCTTTGATGATGAATTGGATAAATGGATACAATGCTAGTTTCATTAAAGACAGGTACAGCAGACATTTTATGCCACTGATTTGTCTCATTCTATGATGATGGATTGGATAAATGGATACAATGCTAGTTTCATTAAAGACAGGTACAGCAGACATTTTATGCCACTGATTTGTCACATTCTGCGATGATGGATTGGCTGAATTGATATAATGGTAGTTTCATTAAAGACAGGTACAGCAGACATTTTATGCCACTGATTTGTCTCATTCTATGATGATGAATTGGATAAATGAATTCAATGGTAGTTTCATTAAAGACAGGTACAGCAGACATTTTATGCCACTGATTTGTCACATTCTGCGATGATGGATTGGCTGAATTGATATAATGGTAGTTTCTTTAAAGACAGGTACTGCAGACATTTTATGCCACTGATTTGTCTCATTCTATGATGATGGATTGGATAAATGGATACAATGCTAGTTTCATTAAAGACAGGTACAGCAGACATTTTATGCCACTGATTTGTCTCATTCTATGATGATGGATTGGATAAATGGATTCAATGGTAGTTTCATTAATGACAGGTACAGCAGATATTTTATGCCACTGATTTGTCACATTCTGCGATGATGGATTTACTGAATTGATATAATGGTAGTTTCATTAAAGACAGGTACAGCAGACATTTTATGCCACTGATTTGTCACATTCTGCAATGATGGATTGGCTGAATTGATATAATGGTAGTTTCATTAAAGACAGGTACAGCAGACATTTTATGCCACTGATTTGTTTCATTCTATGATGATGAATTGGATAAATGGATTCAATGGTAGTTTTATTAAAGACAGGTACAGCAGACATTTTATGCCATTGATTTGTCACATTCTTTGATGATGAATTGGATAAATGGATACAATGGTAGTTTCATTAAAGACAGGTACAGCAGACATTTTATGCCACTGATTTGTCTCATTCTATGATGATGGATTGGATAAATGGATATAATGCTAGTTTCATTAAAGACAGGTACAGCAGACATTTTATGCCATTGATTTGTCACATTCTTTGATGATGAATTGGATAAATGGATACAATGGTAGTTTCATTAAAGACAGGTACAGCAGACATTTTATGCCACTGATTTGTCACATTCTGCGATGATGGATAGGCTGAATTGATATAATGGTAGTTTCTTTAAAGACAGGTACAGCAGACATTTTATGCCACTGATTTGTCACATTCTGCGATGATGGATTTGCTGAATTGATATAATGGTAGTTTCATTAAAGACAGGTACAGCAGACATTTTATGCCACTGATTTGTCACATTCTGCAATGATGGATTGGCTGAATTGATATAATGGTAGTTTCATTAAAGACCGGTACAGCAGACATTTTATTCCACTGATTTGTCACATTCTTTGATGATGGATTGGATAAATGGATACAATGCTAGTTTCATTAAAGACAGGTACAGCAGACATTTTATGCCACTGATTTGTCACATTCTGCGATGATGGATTGGCTGAATTGATATAATGGTAGTTTCATTAAAGACAGGTACTGCAGACATTTTATGCCACTGATTTGTCTCATTCTATGATGATGAATTGGATGAATGGATTCAATGGTAGTTTTATTAAAGACAGGTACAGCAGACATTTTATGCCATTGATTTGTCACATTCTTTGATGATGAATTGGATAAATGGATACAATGGTAGTTTCATTAAAGACAGGTACAGCAGACATTTTATGCCACTGATTTGTCTCATTCTATGATGATGAATTGGATAAATGAATTCAATGGTAGTTTCATTAAAGACAGGTACAGCAGACATTTTATGCCACTGATTTGTCTCATTCTATGATGATGGATTGGATAAATGGATATAATGCTAGTTTCATTAAAGACAGGTACAGCAGACATTTTATGCCACTGATTTGTCACATTCTATGATGATGGATTGGATAAATGGATACAATGCTAGTTTCATTAAAGACAGGTACAGCAGACATTTTATGCCACTGATTTGTCTCATTCTATGATGATGGATTGGACAAATGGATTCAATGCTAGTTTCATTAAAGACAGGTACAGCAGACATTTTATGCCACTGATTTGTCACATTCTGCGATGATGGATTGGCTGAATTGATATAATGGTAGTTTCATTAAAGACAGGTACAGCAGACATTTTATGCCACTGATTTGTCACATTCTGCGATGATGGATTGGCTGAATTGATATAATGGTAGTTTCATTAAAGACAGGTACAGCAGACATTTTATGCCACTGATTTGTCTCATTCTATGATGATGAATTGGATAAATGAATTCAATGGTAGTTTCATTAAAGACAGGTACAGCAGACATTTTATGCCACTGATTTGTCTCATTCTATGATGATGAATTGGATAAATGGATTCAATGGTAGTTTCATTAAAGACAGGTACAGCAGACATTTTATGCCACTGATTTGTCACATTCTGCGATGATGGATTGGCTGAATTGATATAATGGTAGTTTCATTAAAGACACGTACAGCAGACATTTTATGCCACTGATTTGTCTCATTCTATGATGATGAATTGGATAAATGGATTCAATGGTAGTTTCATTAAAGACAGGTACAGCAGACATTTTATGCCACTGATTTGTCACATTCTATGATGATGGATTGGATAAATGGATACAATACTAGTTTCATTAAAGACAGGTACAGCAGATATTTTATGCCACTGATTTGTCTCATTCTATGATGATGGATTGGATAAATGGATACAATGCTAGTTTCATTAAAGACAGGTACAGCAGACATTTTATGCCACTGATTTGTCTCATTCTATGATGATGGATTGGATAAATGGATTCAATGGTAGTTTCATTAAAGACAGGTACAGCAGACATTTTATGCCACTGATTTGTCACATTCTGCGATGATGGATTTGCTGAATTGATATAATGGTAGTTTCATTAAAGACAGGTACAGCAGACATTTTATGCCACTGATTTGTCACATTCTGCAATGATGGATTGGCTGAATTGATATAATGGTAGTTTCATTAAAGACAGGTACAGCAGACATTTTATGCCACTGATTTGTTTCATTCTATGATGATGAATTGGATAAATGGATTCAATGGTAGTTTCATTAAAGACCGGTACAGCAGATATTTTATTCCACTGATTTGTCACATTCTTTGATGATGGATTGGATAAATGGATACAATGCTAGTTTCATTAAAGACAGGTACAGCAGACATTTTATGCCACTGATTTGTCACATTCTGCGATGATGGATTGGCTGAATTGATATAATGGTAGTTTCATTAAAGACAGGTACAGCAGACATTTTATGCCACTGATTTGTTACATTCTATGATGATGAATTGGATAAATGGATTCAATGGTAGTTTTATTAAAGACAGGTACAGCAGACATTTTATGCCATTGATTTGTCACATTCTTTGATGATGAATTGGATAAATGGATACAATGGTAGTTTCATTAAAGACAGGTACAGCAGACATTTTATGCCACTGATTTGTCTCATTCTATGATGATGGATTGGATAAATGGATATAATGCTAGTTTCATTAAAGACAGGTACAGCAGACATTTTATGCCACTGATTTGTCTCATTCTATGATGATGGATTGGATAAATGGATTCAATGGTAGTTTTATTAAAGACAGGTACAGCAGACATTTTATGCCACTGATTTGTCACATTCTATGATGATGGATTGGATAAATGGATTCAATGGTAGTTTCATTAAATACAGGTACAGCAGACATTTTATGCCACTGATTTGTCTCATTCTATGATGATGGATTGGATAAATGGATATAATGCTAGTTTCATTAAAGACAGGTACAGCAGACATTTTATGCCACTGATTTGTCTCATTCTATGATGATGGATTGGATAAATGGATTCAATGGTAGTTTCATTAAAGACAGGTACAGCAGACATTTTATGCCACTGATTTGTCACACTCTGCGAAGATGGATTGGCTGAATTGATATAATGGTAGTTTCATTAAAGACAGGTACAGCAGACATTTTATGCCATTGATTTGTCACATTCTTTGATGATGAATTGGATAAATGGATACAATGGTAGTTTCATTAAAGACAGGTACAGCAGACATTTTATGCCACTGATTTGTCACATTCTATGATGATGGATTGGATAAATGGATACAATGCTAGTTTCATTAAAGACAGGTACAGCAGACATTTTATGCCACTGATTTGTCTCATTCTATGATGATGGATTGGATAAATGGATACAATGCTAGTTTCATTAAAGACAGGTACAGCAGACATTTTATGCCACTGATTTGTCATATTCTATGATGATGGATTGGATAAATGGATTCAATGGTAGTTTCATTAAAGACAGGTACAGCAGACATTTTATGCCACTGATTTGTCACATTCTGCGATGATGGATTGGCTGAATTGATATAATGGTAGTTTCATTAAAGACAGGTACAGCAGACATTTTATGCCACTGATTTGTCACATTCTGCGATGATGGATTGGCTGAATTGATATAATGGTAGTTTCATTAAAGACAGGTACAGCAGACATTTTATGCCACTGATTTGTCTCATTCTATGATGATGGATTGGATAAATGAATTCAATGGTAGTTTCATTAAAGACAGGTACAGCAGACATTTTATGCCACTGATTTGTCTCATTCTATGATGATGAATTGGATAAATGGATTCAATGGTAGTTTCATTAAAGACAGGTACAGCAGACATTTTATGCCACTGATTTGTCACATTCTGCGATGATGGATTGGCTGAATTGATATAATGTAGTTTCATTAAAGACACATACAGCAGACATTTTATGCCACTGATTTGTCTCATTCTATGATGATGAATTGGATAAATGGATTCAATGGTAGTTTCATTAAAGACAGGTACAGCAGACATTTTATGCCACTGATTTGTCACATTCTATGATGATGGATTGGATAAATGGATACAATACTAGTTTCATTAAAGACAGGTACAGCAGACATTTTATGCCACTGATTTGTCTCATTCTGCGATGATGGATTGGCTGAATTGATATAATGGTAGTTTCATTAAAGACAGGTACAGCAGACATTTTATGCCACTGATTTGTCTCATTCTATGATGATGGATTGGATAAATGGATACAATGCTAGTTTCATTAAAGACAGGTACAGCAGACATTTTATGCCACTGATTTGTCTCATTCTATGATGATGGATTGGATAAATGGATTCAATGGTAGTTTTATTAAAGACAGGTACAGCAGACATTTTATGCCACTGATTTGTCACGTTCTGCGATGATGGATTGGCTGAATTGATATAATGGTAGTTTCATTAAAGACAGGTACAGCAGACATTTTATGCCACTGATTTGTCTCATTCTTTGATCATAGATTGGATAAATGGATACAATGGTAGTTTCATTAAAGACAGGTACAGCAGACATTTTATGCCACTGATTTGTCAAATTCTGTGATGATGAATTGGATAAATGGATACAATGGTAGTTTCATTAAAGACAGGTACAGCAGACATTTTATGCCACTGATTAGTCACATTCTGTGATGATGAATTGGATAAATGGATACAATGGTAGTTTCTTTGAAGACAGTGATATATCCTGAGGTGGCAATAATATAAGGATAATCAAGAAATAGTATTCCGTGAAAGGAAATAAAGGAAATAATATGTACTATGGGTTTAAATAAATAAAGAAGATGTTTATTGTATTATTTACAGAGAGAGTGTTTGTTCTTCACGTGTTCTGTCCAGGGTGTCTCTCTGTGTTTCTCCGTGTATGTCTGTCCGGTGACCGGTGATATAGTTCCTCATTTAAACTGTTCCGGTGGTGATTACATATCTACCATAACATCTCCCCCTAAGCCAATTTTTCCCTGGAGAATTTGGCTTAATACCGTTTGTTTTTAGGTCTTGGGCTCAGCCCGTTGACTTTTCTTTTTACCCTGGTACTTTTTCTCCTCAACATTGTTTGAGGGGTTGGAATTGGTGATGAAACTGGTACTCTCGGACCTGGAGTAGAAGATACCACTCTTCGAGTAGGTTGTGTTATGGGTAGAGGGATATTAAAAGAGTCATATAATACCTCCAAGGGCAGTTCATTATCTTCTGCCTGTTTGTAGTCATCAGTGTGTCGAGGTCTTAGCTGATTTATATGCCTGCGAGAGTCAAATTTACTACTTCTTACAGAATATAACACGTGTCCAATTCTTTTCATAATAATCCCCTCTTCCCAAAAGCTTTTCCCTGTCTTATAGTTCAAGAAGAGTATTTTGTCACCAGGTTTGTAGAACCTTGTTGAAGGATTTTCTCTTGTTGCTGTTGTCTTGTTTGTATTTGGTAAAATCCTGTCAAATATGGATCTGATTTTTCGAGCGAACATTAGTTCAGCTGGTAACAAACCGGCATTAGTGTTCGGGTTAGGAGTGATCCTATACACAGATAGAAAATTTTCAAGACTCTTCTCATCAGTGTCCATGCCTCGGTTTTTCTTCAAAGCTCTTTTGAACGTGTCCACCAATCTCTCTGCGAGACCATTTGACCTTGGATGGTATATTGCAGTTGTTAAATGTTCAATGGATAGGGCCTTGCAGAATTCTTCAAACTCTTTGCTGGTAAATTGGGTGCCGTTGTCGCTGACAATAGTTTTAGGCACTCCAAAACGACTGAAGAGAAGTCTTAGTGCATATATAGTACTCGTTGATGTCGGATGTTTACACTTAAACACTTCCAGCCATTTTGTGAAACTGTCAACGACTACTAAGAAATAATGACCATTCAAAGGACCTGCATAGTCAATGTGTAACCGGGTCCACGGTGTATCCGTCTTCTGCCATGGTTGTATTTGTACAGGTGGTGCCTTTGCTGCTAGCTGACACCCTTGACACTCTCTTACGATTTTTTCAATATCCCGGTCCATCCTAGGCCAATACGTATATCCCCGCATCAAGGCCTTCATTCTGGACATGCCTGGATGACCACTATGGAATTCTTTTAGAATCCTCCTCTGTAGTGTGGTCGGTATGATGACTCTGTCCGCATACATTAAAGTCTGCGAACAAATAGAAAATGGCGAAATTTTCAAGTCTTTCTTCGACTTTTCGTTTAACTGCACCTGTTTTTTCATTTTTACCATGAATTCATCTGTTTCTGCTGCTTTGTTGATGTCATCTAGAGTCGCTGGTAACTCTCAAATCGTGTTGCACAGCAGTCCAGAGAGTTCTTTTTCCTCTCTCAATGCAGCTATCACTGTGTCCTCTAAAGGTTCTGCACACTTTCGAATAAGTCTGGAGAGTCCATCCACATGTCTAATATTTTTGGATGAAATGTACTCCATTTTAAAATTATAATTCATCAGAATTATGCTCCATCGTTGAAGTCTGTTAGCAGTGTGAGTGGGTATGCCTTTTTTAGAGCCAAAAATAGTCAACAAGGGTTTGTGGTCAGTCTGCAATGTAAAAATCCTGCCATGAATGAATCTATGGAATTTTTTAATTGCATAAATGATTGCCAAACTTTCTTTTTCAATTTGAGAATAGTTTCTTTCTGCAGGCAAAAGTGATCTGGATGCATGAGCAATTGGCTTCGTTGATCCATCTTCAAGTCTATGGAGAAGTACTGCTCCTAATCCATAATCACTTGCATCTGATGCCACAATCAATTCCTTCTGTGGATCAAAGTGTGCCAGTGCTAAATCTGATAGCAGACATTTCTTAATCTCTTCAAATGCACTTTGGCACTCTTTTGACCAAATCCACTTTTGTCTCTTTTTTAACAATTTGTTCAATGGTGCTCTCAACTTATGCATTTTTGGGATATAAATAGCATAATATTGTGCTAAACCCAAAAAAGATTGTAACTGGGCAACATTGTTTGGTGCTGGCATCTTCTCAATGGCTTCTGTTCTCTGAGGATCCGGTCTTCTGCCTTGGCTGTCAATGATTTGACCAAGATATTTTATTTGTTTTAAGAAAAATTCACATTTTTCGGCACTCAATTTGAAGCCGAATTCCTCAATTCTTTGGAAAACTGTTCTGATGTGTTCCTTATATTCCTGTACATTTTTACTCTTTACAAGAATGTCATCCAAATATGCGATTGCAAAACCTAAATCAGCAAGCATTGTGTCCATTATTTGCTGAAATAACGCGGGAGCTACTTTCAAACCAAAAGGAAGCCTTTTGAGTCTGAAGAGTCCTAAATAGGTATTAATACACAAATACTTTGAACATTCTTTACTGACTTTTACCTGAAGGTAAGCCTTAGATACATCAATTTTGGAGAAAATTTTACCTCCATTCAGCTTTGTAAAAATGTCTTCAGGGGATGGGAGTGGATAACTATGATCCATCAGACAGTCATTAAGGCCTGTAGAAAAATCGGCGCATACCCGAATCTTCTTATTTTTCTTTTTAACATACACAGTGGGGCTTGCCCACTCAGAATAGTCAACTTTTTCGACTACACCATTTTCCTGCAGTCTTTGCAGTTCAATTTCAATATCTTCTTTTGAAGAAAAAGGCACGTTTCTTTTTGGTTTAAAAACAGGTTTCACATTTTGTTTTAGTTCAAAATTCACTTCGGTCTTAGTGCATACACCTAACCCCTCAGAAAAAACCCTGGGGAATTCACTTTTTAAGACAGTAAGAAAATCCTCATTTTGTTTAGAATTTTTCTTTTCAGATACACTAACACGGTTACAAAATGAATTTATGGGTAGCTCCCATAAATTAAACAAAACGATCCAATCAATTCCGAAGAGGCAAGAATTTATACCTGGAACAACAGACACTTTTGAAGAAAAAGTTTTCGATCTAAGAGATACAATGCAATTAAACTCTCCTTTGAATTTTAATCTCTTTCCGGATACCCCTTTGGCAATTTTAGACGTTTTTTCCAGTTTTGGACAACCAATCCTCTTCCAAGTCACTTCGTCGATAATCGAAATATCGCTACCTGTATCCAAAAGTAGCTTAACTGTGTGACCATTTATTTTGGTATTGACAAATTTTCGTTTACCCCCTTGTCTCACTTCTTCTTTTGACAACACTACATTTACTTTAGACTTAAATTTTTGTCTTTGTTTATTTTGTTTAGTTCGGCACTGGGAGGCTCGGTGTCCAACTAAACCACATTTAGCACAAGGTTGGTCTTTAAAAGGGCAATTTTTTCTTAAGTGCGAACCCGCACAGCTCCAACATTCAAAACTTTTTCCTTTGTTCTTGAGAAAAGTTTTTTGTTTCACTACTTGGGATGTAACTTTTCCCTCTATCCTAGTAGTGTCCCTTTTCACATTTATCAACTTCTGACATTCTTCTGTCACTTTTTGTAAGTTCATTTCTGGATCTTGCTCCATAATTGATAAAATTCTTGACCTCAAATCCTTGTCCCTCGGTGCTGTCAGTCCCTGGACAAATATATAACACTTAAACATGTCAACTGATAGGTCTTTCAATTTAAATAGTTCACACAGGGCGTTGACTTTACCCGCATATGTGACAATATCATCAGTTTCTTCTTTTTGCGTGTTTAAACATTTATATCTTGTATGAAAAAGGCTGTCTCTTTCACCAAATATTGAGCATAACATTTTAACAGTTTCTGAAAAAGAAATATCTTCTGGTTTCTTTGGCAAAATCAAATTTGTAAATTTTGTATTTTCCTCCGTACCCAATTTCTGAAGTAGGAGTGTGATTTTTTCTTCATCAGACCATTTCTCACATCTTTTTGTAAAAATCGTCTTGAACCTCCGATAATAGGCGGGAAAGGTGTCGCCTCGTTCTGCGTCGTATTTGAATTCAGCTAGTGAGTTAGCTATACCCTCTGCCGAAAAAAATCTAGACGCATTATCATTAGTTTTTTGTGACAAAATAGTTTCACAAAATAGTCAGTTATCTGTAGTTTGTTGTATGACAAGTGCTTCAAAACGCTCTTGTTGAACCAACATCTGTTTTTGAAAGTCAATTTGAGCTTTTTGCTGAGAGACTAAACTCTTGGTTAACGTTTTCGTCAATGCTGCTATTTGTTCCGAAGCCATTTTTTTTTTTTTTTTTTAATGCACAAATATCAAGTCAACGTATACATAAAATTTTGTTCCAAAAAGAAGATGTCCGCCGTCAACGCTTTCGTTACGAAAAAAAATTGTCAATACTGAGAAATGTTCAGAAAACTCACCGTACAAAATATCGACACTTTACCAATTTCAAGTGCTCCTTTTCGTCTTTTTCAAATACACATAAACGTATTTACGTAAGAAAAAAAGTTCACACAGCACAGTCCTTTTTTTAGTAAATGAATTTACTGAGTTCGTATTTCGCCTTTGTCGTCAATTGATATATCCTGAGGTGGCAATAATATAAGGATAATCAAGAAATAGTATTCCGTGAAAGGAAATAAAGGAAATAATATGTACTATGGGTTTAAATAAATAAAGAAGTGGTTTATTGTATTATTTACAGAGAGAGTGTTAGTTCTTCACATGTTCTGTCCAGGGTGTCTCTCTGTGTTTCTCCGTGTATGACTGTCCGGTGACCGGTGATATAGTTCCTCATTTAAACTGTTCCTGTGGTGATTACATATCTCACCATAACAGACAGGTTCAGCAGACATTTTATGCCACTGATTTGTCATATTCTATGATGATGGATTGGATAAATGGATACAATGGTAGTTTCATTAAAGACAGGTACAGCAGAAATTTTATGCCACTGATTTGTCTCATTCTATGATGATGGATTGGATAAATGGATACAATGTTAGTTTCATTAAAGACAGGTACAGCAGACATTTTATGCCACTGATTTGTCACATTCTGCGATGATGAATTGGATAAATGGATACAATGGTAGTTTCATTAAAGACAGGTACAGCAGACATTTTATGCCACTGATTTGTCACATTCTGCGATGATGAATTGGATAAATGGATACAATGGTAGTTTCATTAAAGACAGGTATAGCAGACATTTTATGCCACTGATTTGTCACATTCTGCGATGATGAATTGGATAAATGGATACAATGGTAGTTTCATTAAAGACAGGTACAGCAGACATTTTATGCCACTGATTTGTCACATTCCGTGATGATGGATTGGCTGAATTGATATAATGGTAGTTTCATTAAAGACAGGTACAGCAGACATTTTATGCCACTGATTTGTCACATTCTGCGATGATGAATTGGAAAAATGGATACAATGGTAGTTTCATTAAAGATAGGTACAGCAGACATTTTATGCCACTGATTTGTCATATTCTATGATGATGGATTGGATAAATGGATACAATGGTAGTTTCATTAAAGACAGGTACAGTAGACATTTTATGCCACTGATTTGTCTCATTCTGTGATGATGGATTGGATAAATGGATACAATGCTAGTTTCATTAAAGACAGGTACAGCAGACATTTTATGCCACTGATTTGTCACATTCTGTGATCATGGATTGGATAAATGGATACAATGCTAGTTTCATTAAAGACAGGTACAGCAGACATTTTATGCCACTGATTTGTCTCATTCTGCGATGATGGATTGGCTGAATTGATATAATGGTAGTTTCATTAAAGACAGGTACAGCAGACATTTTATGCCACTGATTTGTCACATTCTGCGATGATGGATTGGCTGAATTGATATAATGGTAGTTTCATTAAAGACAGGTACAGCAGATATTTTATGTCACTGATTTGTCTCATTCTGTGATGATGGATTGGATAAATGGATACAATGCTAGTTTCATTAAAGACAGGTACAGCAGACATTTTATGCCACTGATTTGTCACATTCTATGATGATGGATTGGATAAATGGATACAATGGTAGTTTCATTAAAGACAGGTACAGCAGACATTTTATGCCACTGATTTGTCACATTCCGTGATGATGGATTGGCTGAATTGATATAATGGTAGTTTCATTAAAGACAGGTACAGCAGACATTTTATGCCACTGATTTGTCACATTCTGCGATGATGAATTGGAAAAATGGATACAATGGTAGTTTCATTAAAGATAGGTACAGCAGACATTTTATGCCACTGATTTGTCATATTCTATGATGATGGATTGGATAAATGGATACAATGGTAGTTTCATTAAAGACAGGTACAGTAGACATTTTATGCCACTGATTTGTCTCATTCTGTGATGATGGATTGGATAAATGGATACAATGCTAGTTTCATTAAAGACAGGTACAGCAGACATTTTATGCCACTGATTTGTCACATTCTGTGATCATGGATTGGATAAATGGATACAATGCTAGTTTCATTAAAGACAGGTACAGCAGACATTTTATGCCACTGATTTGTCTCATTCTGCGATGATGGATTGGCTGAATTGATATAATGGTAGTTTCATTAAAGACAGGTACAGCAGACATTTTATGCCACTGATTTGTCACATTCTGCGATGATGGATTGGCTGAATTGATATAATGGTAGTTTCATTAAAGACAGGTACAGCAGATATTTTATGTCACTGATTTGTCTCATTCTGTGATGATGGATTGGATAAATGGATACAATGCTAGTTTCATTAAAGACAGGTACAGCAGACATTTTATGCCACTGATTTGTCTCATTCTATGATGATGGATTGGATAAATGGATTCAATGGTAGTTTCATTAAAGACAGGTACAGTAGATATTTTATGCCACTGATTTGTCACATTCTGCGATGATGAATTGGATAAATGGATACAATGGTAGTTTCATTAAAGACAGGTACAGCAGACATTTTATGCCACTGATTTGTCACATTCTGTGATCATGGATTGGATAAATGGATACAATACTAGACATTTTATGTCACTGATTCATCATATCCTGTAATGAAGGGTTAGATAAATTGACCTAATGGTAGTTTCATTGAAGATGGGTACAGCAGATATTTTTTGCTGTTTTTTTTATGAAATTATGAATGCTGCTAAATTTAATATTTTTTTGTTTAGAGATTAAAAGTCTTTAAACTGATGATTTTTCTTACTGAATACTTACTGTTGATTATCTTTAGACTAAGTTCATGATAATATTTAAGTTTGATTTTTTTTCAAAATAATAGATGAAACCAAATCAAATTTTTGCTGATAAAGTAAGTTGTAAAAACCTGAAATGAAAACCATGAAATGATTCTAATGAAATCATATTGTTTTGTGCAGTAGTTGGAAAGAGCTCTACGTCATTCATTTTAGCAATATCCCCCAATTTTCAATCAGGAGAGAAGAAAAAGTATAAGGTTTCAATTTTTACAATCAGATACTATTTAGGTTAAGACTCCCAACTTCTCTGAGCCCTGGGCTTCAAGCTGCTTTAATCTGACACTGCAGACTTCTCAAAATTCCCAATAATTTTTCAAGTTTCAATAAATTTCGAATTTCCCCTGGTTTCTCTGTTATATTTGGGGATGCAGTATATTGATTTAGTTTGTAAGAATGAGGGTGGAGCTTAACTTAAGTTTCGGATTGGATAATTTTATTCTTGATATGAATTAGTTTTGTTTCTAGAGAGAGAGAGAGAGAGAGAGGGATAAATATTGTAAGAAAATGCTGTTACATCTCCCATTTCATTATAATATCCCAGATTTCATTTATATTTCATTCATATATCTCTCTTAAACTGTCTTTATCAATATTTCATTCAGATATCTCTCATGTAACTGACTTCATTCATGTAACTTTCGTATAAACAGACTTCCTTCATGTCTCATTCTTATAACTTTTATTGCCAGACTTTGTTGAAGTTTAATTTATATACCTCTCAAAAAATGACTTCATTCATATCACATTTATAAACTTCTAATAAACTGACTTCATTCATTTTTAATTCTTTTACATTTCATATAAAAGATTTTATTCATGTCCTGTTCGTGTATCTCTCACAAAAAAGAATTCATTCACATAACTTTCATATAAACAGATTTCATTCATATCTCATTCTTTTATAAAATGACTTCATTCATGTCTTATTCATATACCTCTCCTAAATGGACTTCATTCATGTCTTATTTATATACCTCTTCTAAACTGACTTCATTCATGTTTCATTCATATACCTCTCCTAAACTAACGCCATTCAAGTCTCATCCTCAACTGACTTCACACATCTTATTTATATACCTCTCCTAAATTGACTTCACACGTCTTATTGATATACCTCTCCTTAACTGACTTCACATTTATATACCTCTTGTAAACTGACTTGATTTATATCTCATTCATACACATCTTAAATCACAGACTACATCCATGGAACTCTTATATTGCGGACTTAATTCTAACCTCTAACTCATTAATTTCATTCTCACATTAAAATCTCTAATTTTCTTTTAGTCTGTATTACTTCATAAACATTTAATAAAATACTTGAAGTCCTCTCCAGAGATGGTTATGGTCAAAATTAAGACTTGAGTTTAATTTAGTCACAGATTATTTATTGTTGGAAGGGAAATGACATCAAAATATATTACCTCAAGCATCTCCTTTCAAAAACATTATGTCTTGTTCATATTTTTCATTGCTAACTCTATTCTTGATGTTCTCAAAGTTGGATTCTACATTTCTCATCGTTGATATTGTTAAAAACAGACATGCCATTTTACAAGTCAGTCCAGAATTGGTTATTTTAAAATAACAGAACCAAATAAACATAATCTTGTCCTTTCTTAAAATACCACCAAGACAATCAGTTTGATCTCTAATAAATTCTTAGCTTTCTGTCTGTGTCTCTGTCTCTTTCATAATGTTGTGACCTAGAATATTTAAATTCTGAGGAAGAGGATTAATTTGGGGTTTGGATAAGGTACACTGATCAATTTTGTGTAGAGCTGAACTCTTCTACTCCTCCTCTGAGAGTGGAGTTTCTATTCAAATACTCATTGTAACTTGATTTCTTTATCACTCAAGTTACCAATTCCATATGGATTTGTTCCTTTTTTCATTACGATCTGTTTTAAAGCACTGCACAGAATTGTTGACTATTCCTGAAAATAGTTATTTTTACCATTTTGAACCTTTAACCCCTGTGTCCCTGAGCTCCTAGAATTCTTCAAAAAATAAAAGACTCCAGTTAAAATGGTGTGAAAAATTCTCTAGGAGTATAATAATGATAATAATAACAATATTATTATTATTATTATTATTATTATTCTACTACTTGAGAATTTTTATTATACTCCTTAAGAATAAGGGTGGAGCTTAACTTAAGTTTCGGACTGGATAATTTTATTCTTGGTATAAATTAGTTTTGTTTCTAGAGAGAGAGAGAGAGAGAGAGTGAAAAATATTGTAAGGAAACACTGTTACATCTCCCATTTCATTATAATATCACAGATTTCATTTATATTTCATTCATATATCTCTCCTAAACTGTCTTTATCTATATTTCATTCATATATCTCTCATGTAACTGATTTCATTCATGTAACTTTAATAATAATAATAATAATAATGATAATAATAATAATAATTAATAATAATAATAGTAACAGTGGTTAGTGTTGGTATAAAAAGTTTGCTTGGAGTGAAAATAATAATAATAATAATAATAATAAAAAGAGAGGAAAAACGTCAAGGTAGAACCTAAAATGTAAACAGATGATTACCAAATATCCTGGCGTGCAACATCACTGGACTAAATGAGGTAATTTATGCAAGAGTGAAACTAGTCGGTGATAAGATTGGCATTCTCTGAAGGAATCTAAATGAAAATACAAAACCTGAATGGGAAATTAGGCTGGAAAGACTGGTAAAGAAACTGTAACAACAAGTGAAAGTGCTTGGGAAGAAATAACATACGAGGATGTTGGAATGAAAAGACCAAAACGGAACAGGAGAAAAGTCTGAGAATGCAACTTGAAGAGATAAAGCAAAAGATTTTGGTAAAAGAAAGAAAATTTAAAAGATATTGGGATAGGATCCAGCAATATAAACAGATCGGGATATTAAAAAAAATGAAGGCAAATTCAACCAATAAGTTGGTAGAAAATGCACAAGGACATACCAACAACCAGATGCAAAGGAAGCAATCTAATTTTGGAGTAAAATATGAGAACCGAAAGAACATAAGAAAAAGGCCAAATGGATAAATAACATGAAAAATGAATTACAAGGACTCAAAGATATCCCTGAGGTGAAAATATATCTAGAAATGATCGGAGCAACACTCTAAAAAGCACCAAATTGGGAAATGCCGGGCCAAAATGGCATTCATGGATTCTTATCTAAAAAATTCATGTCCATCCATGACAGACTGGTTCTTCACCTGAGTAGTAAATATATCCAAATGGATGACTAATGGAAAGACCACTCTGAGCCAGAAAGACCCCACCCCAAAACCCTACCCAGCAACTATAAACCCATAACATATCTACCAATGATGTTGAAAATCCTGCCAGTACACACGAGTAAGCCATGGGCTGCTTCTTGAAGAAAGGAAAGGATGCCACAAGGAAAGAAGAGGAACAGGTGAATTATTGTACATTGATCAGCACATCCTCAAGGAGGGCAAAACGAGAAGGAAAAATGTAGCTATGGCATGGATTGTCTACAAAATAGCCTATGATATGATCTGGCAATTCTGGATAGTGAATTGTCTGAAAATGTTCAAGATATCCAACAAAGATATAAAATTCATCATGGGAGCTGTAAAAAACTGGAGGGTGGAATTGACAGCAGGAGGTAAAACTTTAGCAGAGGTGAAAATCCAGAGAGACATCTTCCTGGGAAATGATCTTTTACCATTACTATTTGTAATTGCAATGATACCAGTCAAACAATTACTTAGAAAATGCACTGGGCGCTATACATTTACTAAATGGCAGAAAAGATTAATCCTATAATGAACATGGATTACATCAAGCTATTAACAAAAAAGGAAAAAGAATTGGAGACTGATAGAAACTCTAAGAATATAGAGCCAGAATATAGAAATCAAATTTGGCATTAAAGAATGTGACTCGCTTATAATGAAAAGTGGAAAAAGACAATGGAAGGAATAAGTTGGTGACTTTAGTCGAGAGTGACCTGAAGGTTCTTTTTTCAATAGCTGCTACACCGAGGTGTAGGGGAGAGTGCTACTCAATTTCTAGGATTGCTCCACTTTACCCTTGATCTTCACCTTATAGTGCTGAGTGCTAAGCAAGGTGGCATCAAGTACCATTTTTTTTAGTCTTTGGTATGACTTGACCTGGGATTGAACCCTAGTCTCCTGGACCATTGGCAAACACTCTACTCATTTGGTCAGTAGCTTGGAGAAAAGGAAAATTACAAATACTTGGAAATATTAGAAGTTGAGAAACCTTTTCATAACCAAACTCTGCAGCAGGAATCAAATCAAATGGATAAACATCTGGGCTGTCCCTCTTGTAAAATACTCAGTGCCATTCTTAAAATGGACAAGGGAAAGACTCAGACAAATGGACCAGAGGACAAGGAAAATGATGATGATGCATATCATCATCATCACCATCATGTCATGCTGGTAGCACAGATATCCCTGACCCTCTCTCGCCACTTTTCCCTATCGTTCATCGCCTCAGGCAGGTCTTCAGGACAACATCCTGTACCCTCACATAGTTGCTGAATGTATGTTCGTGCTGATCGTCCTGCTTTTGCATGGCCATGTGTGGGGGTCCATAAGAGTACATCACTTATGAGTTCATCCCTGCTTCTCCAGCAGTGTCCTGCATGTCTGGTTCATCTAACTTGAATAGTTTTCATGATAGGGGGCAGGTGGCCATACAGTTGATGTCTTGTGGGGTGTTGTCTCCAGGACTTGTTCAAGCTTGCTCGCAGCATTCTTGTGTAATTGCCATCTAGCTTCTTCTCCAGCCGTTTTGTTAGAGTCCATGTAGTGCATCCATACAGCAGTATCGATGCGACCGCTGCCTGGAAGAAACTGCATTTCATTTTATTGGTTAGGTCTGATTTCTATATAATCGATAGCCTATTGATAGCTGTCCATGCTTTTGTTAACCTCGTGTCGATGTCCTTTTTGGTTGATGCGATGCTGCTTCCTAGGTAAGTGAATTTGTCACAGCATTCTTGTGTAATTGCCATCTAGCTTCTTCTCCAGCCGTTTTGTTAGAGTCCATGTAGTGCATCCATACAGCAGTATCGATGCGACCGCTGCCTGGAAGAAACTGCATTTCATTTTATCGGTTAGGTCTGATTTCTATATAATCGATAGCCTATTGATAGCTGTCCATGTTTTCGTTAACCTCGTGTCGATGTCCTTTTCGGTTGATGTGATGCTGCTTCCTAGGTAAGTAATTTGTCTACTAGTTTAAGAGGGGTTCCGTCTCTTTATCATTCGTCTAGACTATGTACTTAGAACATCGATTGACAAAATCAGAGAGAACGGCTTCGAGCTGACAAAGAAAAGAAGCAGAAGGTACCCCGCAAAAACAATTACCGACACCGACTACGCCGATGACATAGCGATACTGGCAAATACACCCAACCAAGCTGAAACACTACTGCATAGTTTGGAACGAGCAGCCACAGGTATAGGCCTCTATGTTAATGCACACAAAACGGAATATATGTGCTAAAGATGATATAGACAGACAATATATGTCAAGAAAAAGAGGAGCATTGAAAATATCATGGATGCATCAATATGACAAGAAGACTATATTAAAAAGAGCAAAGAAAGACTAATTACAGCCGCTAGTGACATCACAGACATCATAAGGACAAAAAAAAACAACAATAGCTTGAAAACAGAAATGGAAAGAAAAACAACTGTATGGGTATTTTAAGTGACAAACTGGCAAAAATTTCACACAAGAAGACCTTAACATGGCTATGAAAAGGAAATCTTAAGAGAGAAACTGAAGCTCTTCTATTAGCAGCACAAATCAATGCCATAAGGACCGAATATGTTAAAGCAAAAATAGATAAGACTCAATGAAATAATAAATGCAGGTTATGTGGTGATAGAAATGAAACGATTAATCCCATAATAAGTGAATGTAGCAAACTAGCACAAAAAGGATTATAAGACAGGACATATTTGGAAGGGGAAGGTGTTCCACTGGGAATTGTGTAAGAGATTGAAATTTGACCATACTACCAAATGGTATATGCACCAACCAGAATCTATTTGGGAGAAAGAGATGCATAAAATTCTCTGGGATTTTGAAATACAAACAGATCACCTAATCTCGACTAAAAGACTAGACCTAGTGGTAGTTAACAAAAAAAAAAAAGAGAACCTACCGAATAGTGGAGTTTGCCATCCCAGAGGATCACAGAGTGAAAATCAAAGAAAAAGAAAAAAAGAGACAAGTACTTGGATCTTGACAGAGACCTAAAAAAGCTATAAAACATAAAGTTCAGGGTGATACCAATTATATCTGGTCCCTAAAGGTTTGGGAAGGAGGCTGGAGGAGTTGGGAATTGGAGGACAAATCAAAACCATCCAGATGACAGCTTTGTTAAGATTGGCCAGATTACTGAGAAAAGTCCTGGAGACCTGAGGAGACTTGCTGTCTCTCAGACTCCACTGAAAGACCATCAGCTAATGCCGGCATGAAAAACTTACAAGAATTAAAATGATAATAATAGGCATGACTGGTTAGGAAAGATGATGGCTGGGAATTCAAATTTGACCAAACTAAAAAAAAATGATATATGCACAAACCAGAATCTGTCCAAGAAAAGGAGACCCATAAAATTCTCTGAGATTTTGAGATACAAACTGATCACTAAATCCAGGCCAGAAGATCAGACTTAATATTAATTAACAAGAAAAGAACTTGTAAATTTGAGGATTTTGCCCTTCCAGCAGACCACAGAGGGGAAAATAAAAGAAAGATTGACAAATATTTGGATCTTGCCAGAGAGCTGAAAAAAAAGGATAGAACATGAAAATGATACTAATAGCAATTGTAGTTGGTACCCTGGGAATGTTTTCCAAAAGTTGTTGGAATGGGAGATCAAATTACAGAACTGCTGAGATCAGCTAGATACTTAGCAGAGTTCTGGAGACCTGAGGAGACTTGCAGTCACTTAGGCTTCAGTGAAAAACCTCCAGTTAATACTAGTGCGAAACACTTGCAAGGAATAAACTAATAGTAATATGGATTGTAATATTGAGCAAATGCAAACTAACACAAAAGCATTACAAGAGCAGGCATGAATGGGTGGGAAAGGTGATTCACTGGGAATTGAGCAAAAGACTGAAGTTGAACAATACTAACAAATAATATATGCACAAACTAGAATCTGTCCTCCTCAAAAATGAAATGCATAAAATCATTAGCTGCTTTAAGATACAAAGGGATTCTCCAATCCCAGCCAGAACATCAGCGCTCGTTTTAATTAACTAGAATAAAAGAAATTGTCATCTTGTGGATTTTGTCATTCCATCAGATCACAGAAGGAAAATGAAAAAAAAAGGGGAAAATTGCACAAATATCTGGACCTTGCAAGACAGCTAAAAAAGTTGTAGAACATAAAGGTGACAGTCGTACCAATCATTGTTGAAAATCAGAGAGAGAGAATTAAGACCATTCAGACAACAGCACAAGTAAAAATCAATTGATATATTTAGAAGATTTCTCGTGATCTGAGAAGACTTGTTGTCACTTAGTTGACAGGGAAAAAACACCACTTAGAGCTGGTGTGAAAAACTCAAAAGGAGTAAAATAATAATAATAATAATAAAAATAATTGGTGTTCTTGGAACAATCCTCAAATAATTGGTAAAGGGACTGGCAGATTTGGTTTGGTTGGGTTGGGTTTTATGACATATCAACCATTGTAGGTTATTTAATGCCAAATCCATTTTTATACATAAAAACAGTTCTATTTCAAACAATTCAGTTTAGCAGAAGTACAGTTTGTTAAAAACATTTCTATTTCAAGCAATTCAGTTAAGTTAAACAGTTCTAATTAAAACAATTCAGTTTAATATAAGAATAGTTTTTGTTTATACACATTTAAGTGTCAAAACAGTCCTATTTCAAACAATTCAGTATAGCAGACAAAAGCAGCTCCATTTTAAACAATTCAGTTTAGCATAAGTGCACAGTTTAGTTCTATTTGTCCCATAGATAGGACCCTATCAGGTGGTACCTCTCTGGGCCTGAATGGACCTGGGAGCGATGGCAATGAAGGCGTACTCTGCATTCCCCAAAATTTCAGCATTACTGGAACCTCACCATCAGATTGTTTAGTGTCATATCCAGGACACTGGTTTGGGTGTCTTACGCCTCTACAGAGATACAGTTGGTGTATTCTACGTCCCAGCTGACTGGGCGATGATCTAAATGAAAAAAAAACTGTCCCCATATCTGACAAGGTTCTTATCAACAAATTTTGTTTACTTTGTATCGAATTTTGAGCCTTGTTGGAGAGAATTGCTTCTTACTGCTTCTGCTATTTTCCCATCGCTTGAAGGTGGCCAGTTTGTTCCTCTTCCATTCTTACTTTACAGCAAGATGTTTGGATGAGCTATATTCATTTGTTCGGTCTCTTCAAGAGTTTCCTGTAAGAACTCATTTTGCTGTCTCAAGCGAGCAGTATCTGTTCTTTCGCATGTTTCATTATGACATTTGTACTGAGCATCTAACTTCTTTTGTAAATGTACTTTAAAAAATTCCAGGGTGTAATAAATGTCTGCTTTTTTCATTCACCGTAATACTCTTGCTACACCCTTTGTTATTTTGTAAGTACTCGTCTTTTTTACCCCTGGTAGAATGTGGCACAAGGTCAATTTTTAAGCAGGATACTGCTGGTTTGAATTCAGAGTTTTTCTTCTTGATTTTCTTCTTGAAAATCTTTCCAAGAACTTTTCTGTTGTGCATTTAACTCTGTTATGAATGTTTTCCTCCCAACGACAACCGTGGATTTAAAAGTTCAACATTGTCATTTTATCATTTGTCATTTTATGATCCTTTCTTTATGGTGGCCGACTAGCCTCGATTATGGTGACTTTGAGCATAAAAATAAGAAAATCAAAAAATCATTACCATTTTAATCTAATGTGCTCTTCAAAATGCTCTCATCATAAGATATCTTCAAAAAGATCTATTTATTCACTTGTGCTATTCTGAGTACATCGGAGTATAATAAGGAATCACTTGTAAAAATTTTGGCTGAAGAATATTCACCATAAATAATCCTAGAAAATTACTTTTCTGAAAGCTAATGGTTTCCATGCCAGATGGGGGCAGACTGTTTTAAAACAAACTTTGAAATTATTTTTGCTTTCTGCTTTTTTTCCCAAGTTTGCATTTAACAGTATGCCTCATTACATATATTTTAATTTTCTTTCTTTTTACAAAAAGAAACCATTCAACATTTTCATTGATTTAGTTTGCTCTTGAAAACTGCAAAAAATATTCTGAGCCGAGTTAATTTTAGAAAATCCCTGAACATATTTAGAATTCTAAAGCATTGATCCTCCTCATCAAAATAACGTTTTATGTTATGGAAGCATTTCTGTTGTGCCGATTATGATATGAAAGAAAACTGATGCGCTTTTCTGCTCTGTCGGTGAGGCCTAGAACATGTCGATTTCATCCTCTGTAGAAGGAGTAAGACCCCTCCCCCACAAAAAACAGAAGTGTCCTGGGTGTAATACTAAACTGCATTCTATGGCGAGGCTCCTATTCCACGGCACTTGGGAGTGTGAAATCAAATCTTTGTCATAATTGCCAGATCTAATCTCACCTGAAGTGGTCATACCTGTTAGGATCACTTCAATGGGTTAAACTGAGCTGTTGGAAAATTATTAGTGTTTGATAGGAATACTTGAAACCATATGAGTGTATGCAAATTATTTGGAATAGATAAACAGTTATGACTGTAATCAAGCATTTACAAATGAATCAAATCTTAGCATTAGATAACCCGTAAGGAGTTGATTGGCCATTAAGCAAATAAACCAAACAAAACCAATGTGTTTTTCTACAACATCAACATTGATATGGGTCAGAAGGATATTTAGGTAGTATTTTCTTTAATGTTAGAGAAATTTTTTAAAAATATAGATGACATGCAGTACTTCTAGAAGAAAAGTGATAATTTCCTTTGGTGATTTTTATTTATAGTTTCAAAAAAGATTGTACAAGTACAAAACTTTGATTTTGAATTCCGAGATATGATTTTATAGCACATCAATATGTACCGGAATCTTCATTTTCAATGGTTTCAGATACACTGATCAAGCTGAACTATGGCACCATATAAAGTTTGGTTTCTTTTGTTCAATGGCATATCAACCTATGTGGGTTATTTAATACCAAAGCCATCCTTGTAGAAGAACAGTAATGGTATTATTTAACCCATAACTTGAAAGGATAAAGGAGTTCATACCTTTCCCGAAGGGTATCAGTCCAAAAGTGAACATAACAGTCTGACTGGAGTTTGAACTTGCTTACTTTTAGGCTGCAAATCTGCATTTAAGTCATTGTGTCACAAAGATTTGCTAACGCTTTAAAGTATGGTAATATCTAATCTATAATAATGCTCATAACTATTTGAACAAATAGATAATTTCTTTCTAATTCTTCAGTTTTGAGAATTGAAAAACAGGAACTTTTATTAGCTTTATAAGCATTTCTCTATAGAAAATTCTAGTCATAAGTACTTAAATAAACAGACAATTTATGAGCACAACTCTATAAAATGTGCTAATCATAAGTATTTGAACAAATGGATAATTAATGAGCATTACTCTATGACTAGAGTTGGTCATAAGTATTTGAACAAATAGACAATTCATGATCATTACTATATGAAAAGTACTGCTCATAAGTATTTGAACATTACACTTCAAAAAATAGTACTGAACATTTGTTTATAAGTATTTGAATAAACAGATGATTTATGAGCATTACTCTGTAGAAAGTACAGCTCATAAGTATTTGAACTAATATAATTCATGAGCATTACTCCATAAAAGAACTGTTTATAAGTATTACAACAGACAGACAATTTATGAGCATTACTCTATAGAAAGTAAAGCTTAGAAGTATTTGAACAAATATAATTTTTGAGCATTACTCCATAAAAGAACTGTTTATAAGTATTACAACAGACAGACAATCTATGAGCATTACTCTATAGAAAGTACAGCTCATAAGTATTTGAACAAATATAATTTTTGAGCATTACTCCATAAAAGAACTGTTTATAAGTATTACAACAGACAGACAATCTATGAACATTACTCTATAGAAAGTACAGCTCAGAAGTATTTGAACAAATATAATTTTTGAGCATTACTCCATAAAAGAACTGTTTATAAGTATTACAACAGACAGACAATCTATGAGCATTACTCTATAGAAAGTACAGCTCAGAAGTATTTGAACAAATATAATTTTTGAGCATTACTCTATAAAAGAACTGTTTATAAGTATTACAACAGACAGACAATCTATGAGCATTACTCTATAGAAAGTACAGCTCAGAAGTATTTGAACAAATATAATTTTTGAGCATTACTCCATAAAAGAACTGTTTATAAGTATTACAACAGACAGACAATCTATGAGCATTACTCTATAGAAAGTACAGCTCAGAAGTATTTGAACAAATATAATTTTTGAGCATTACTCCATAAAAGAACTGTTTATAAGTATTACAACAGACAGACAATCTATGAGCATTACTCTATAGAAAGTACAGCTCAGAAGTATTTGAACAAATATAATTTTTGAGCATTACTCCATAAAAGAACTGTTTATAAGTATTACAACAGACAGACAATCTATGAGCATTACTCTATAGAAAGTACAGCTCAGAAGTATTTGAACAAATATAATTTTTGAGCATTACTCCATAAAAGAACTGTTTATAAGTATTACAACAGACAGACAATCTATGAGCATTACTCTATAGAAAGTATTGCTCATAATGTTGTATAGCTGTAATACAAATATAAGCGGAAACAGGATCAAAGATAATGAACGAATGCAACAGTTCTCTATAAAAATATATCTCTCATTTCATTCTTGAAAAGGGCCCACTGTTGTTGATAGATTGTGGAGAGATTGATGGAGAGACATATACTCATAGAGAGGACTACTTCTTCCCACTTATTCTTCCAGGAGCCAGGGGGTACCAACGCTTGCACCCCCTTGAAAGCTTGTCACAGACGCCCCTGCTTGGTTGCGTGTCCCTTGCTCGACTGCAACTCTTTGCACTTTATCTAAAAGCGACCGTGTGGTATTCATCATGTGGTCTCCTGTTTGACCTGAGTTCCCTGATAGTGCTGTCCTGTTTACTAATCACAATGTGACAGCAGATGGAGTCACAAGGAACGAATTGAAAATCCATGTTTTATAACAAGTATTTTGACAAGCATAAAATCTGTTTTTTCTTTCCAACGATTGTTGGACTCACTGAAGATTTTGAGCAGCTTAAGGAAATCAAAATGACTTGATAGTTTGTCAAACCTTTCAAATTGCAATGTGATCTGACTTTTCAATCTCCTTGATCAGATCTAAGCAAGATTTTAGAAGAATAAAGAAAACAACTTAAAAAAAATGATAATTTAATATTGAAGGAAAAGAAAAAAATAATTATCCTCATAAAGGGTGGACGACTTTTACCTCTTTCGATGCCAAACAGGTCAATTGATCTCTTTCTACCTCAAAAGGTTATTTGCACGACTTTGGATCCAGGTTTCCTACTTTGAGCCAGGGATCATAGACTAGACTTCACTTATGTTACAAGTACAGCATCTTTTCCCTGAGTGAAAATCCAACCATGTAACAGAGTTGCCAGTAAGATACATTCTAAATATATTCTTTTGTTTCACTGTATCTTGAAAAAGTGGCAGTGAAATCCCATGTCTGTTTGCTTTTTATAGATCTATGAACAAGAAAATGGTACGTAGTGTTGGATCGCTGTCAGAATGATATTACTTTTCCTTTGGCAATCCGAATAAGAAAAAGATAGACACAAGACTCGTAGAATTAACACATGTACAATTTATTGGAAGTTAGAACACAACAGAAATTACTAAACAAGTCATCTTCAATGAATCTAGATGTTATATTCACGTATGATAAAGCAGGAGAGAAGAGAAGAGAAGAGAAAAATGTCCCGATGTAGACAATGCTGCATCACTCTTCGTTTATGATGTAGTGATAAAAAAATGAATGCTGTTTTACTGATTTACACAGATTTTTTTTTGATTCATGGGCAAAACTCTCTGTGTAACTTGAAAGCTCTTTTCTTTTTCTCAGTAATGCTTAAATCCTTCACATTAAAAGTGTGCAGAACAACAGACATTTTTTTTTATTACTACAAGCATATGAATTAGTGGAATAAAATAGTGGCTAGTTGAAGTGTCTACTAATTCTACTATTTTATTGAGAGCTTCTTCAGTGTCTTTGTGGAAATTCAAAACTAGTTTTACTTGCTTCATAGAAGTTCTACTCAGTAGAACAATTTAGTTATTCACAACATCTAATTCAGTCAGGAAACTGAGAATTTCATCCGTTTTATGAATTGAATTGGAGATCATAAACTTCTCAGAATCTGCTAACATGTCAAAAAAAAAACATCAACCGTGCAACATCTGTAATAGTTATGATGTGGGCACTATCGAAAGGTCCCATGCCAAGTGACTCTTTTATCAAAAAGTCCCATACCAAGTGATTCTTTTATCGAAAAGTCCCTTACCAAGTGACCCTTTTATCGAAAGGTCCCATGCCAAGTGACTCTTTTATTGAAAGGTCCCATGCCAAGTGACCTTTTTATCGAAAGGTCCCACACCAAGTGACTCTTTTATCCAAAGGTCCCATACCAAGTGACTCTTTTATTGAAAGGTCCCATGCCAAGTGACCTTTTTATCGAAAGGTCCCACGCCAAGTGACTCTTTTATCCAAAGGTCCCATGCCAAGTGACCTTTTTATCGAAAAGTCCCATGCCAAGTGACTCTTTTTTCGATAGGTCCCATACCAAGTTACCCTTTTATCGAAAGGTCCCATACCAAGTGACTCTTTTATCAAAAGGTCCCATGCCAAGTGACTCTTTTATCGAAATGGAATCAGATGCAAACAAAGTAGTGTGGATTTTCTCTTTGTTATTCCTATCTACTCCTGACTGATAATTACAAGAGCTTGAAAAATGTTGTGTTACATTTAAAAGACCTTAACATTTTCCCATCTGTATCAATGAGATTAGACTGTGTTCTTGTTGTGTCATCTAAAAGATAACCTAGACTGTATGTGTTAAGAAAAAAAGAGGCAGAAGACTTTTGCTAGCAATGAGAATTGCATAGATGCTTTAGTCAAGAAGAGCAAAGAAAGAGCAATTACAGCAGCCAATTGCAGCGCTGGCAACATAAGTACAAATGAAAAAAACATCAAAAACAAGGAAGTAGAAATGGGGATAAAACCAACTGTATGAATATTTCAAGTGAAGAACTGGCCAGATTGCACATGATAAGACATGCATAAAACAGTACCATAGGGCCCTTTATGTTAAAGCAAAAACTGATAATCTGCAACAAAATAACAAGTGCAGGTTATGTGGTGAAAGAGATGAAACAATTTCTCACATAGTAAGCAAATGCGGAAAACTAGCACTGAAGGAGTACAAGACCAGGCTCACTGAGTAGGGTCAGTGATCCATTGAAATTTATGTAAAAGACTGAATTTTGACCATTCTAGGCATAATGGCCCAGGAGACCTGGGTTCAATCCCAGGTTGAGTCATACCAAAGACTCAAAAAATGGTACTTGATATTACCTTGTTTAACACTCAGCATTATAAGGTAAGGATCAAGGGTCAAGTGTAGTAATCCAGGGAAAGGAGTGATAATTAATAAAAGAGAACCTACTGAACAGGGAAAATCAAAGAAGACAAAAAAGAGACAATTACTTGAACCTTGCCTGAGAACTAAGAAAGTTATGCAACATGAGAGTGGTAATGATACTAATTGTAGTTGGTATGTTTGGAACAGTCCCAAAAATCTTGGAAAGGAGGCTGGAGGAGTTGAGAATTGGAGGACAAGTGAAGACCATCCAAATTACAGCTTTGTTGGGATCAGCCAGAATACATAGAAGAGTCCGAGAGACCTGAGGTGACTTGCTGTCTCTCAAACTCTAGCAAAAGACCACCGGCCGACATTAATGTGATAAGCTCATAATGAATAATAATAATGATAATAATAATAATAATCTGGACTGACAATTCTTCATCTAAAAATAAATAAATATATAAATAAATAAATAGGGGTATGTACTCCAGTCTGTGAAAAATGGAATTAAATCAAATATTGATCATTCCGTTTATTGATTAATATAAATTGATTTTCAAAGCTTCTTTTATTCTAAGAAACAAGGGGATAATCCCAAAGTTTGATGAGATTTTGCTTCTAACAAAAGAGATGCAGTAAGTGAGTTTGAGTGGGTGAGATAATTGTTTCTGAAATCAAGAAAATAAGCACCAAAAGCAGAAAGATAACCTTGGCGTGAAATAGAGAGGTACGTGTCTTTCATTCACAGTGAAGTCAGGAAAAAGAATCTTCATATTGCATCATATGGGATCGGATCAAAAAGTATTGAGACTAAAACTTTGAATTTTTTAATTCTTAAAATTTAAACAAAGACATTTGCACTGCTGAGTAGCTTATTGTTATGTCCTCGGAAAAGGGCATAAAATAAATAAGACAAACACGTATTAAGAGAGAAGGATAAAGGTTATATATTACAGTGAAACAAGTAATACAATGTTGCCAGTGTAGCTCCTGCTACCAACTCCCTGAGTTAATTTCAGTCAAATGTTATATCTTTATTGGAAAAGTACATCGTGTATCGAAATTAGGGATGATACCACAACACTTATATAATAAACAGATGATGTCTCGATGTCTAGATTACTGACATTTGTCAGAAATAAAATTGGTAACCCAAGTTTAAATCCTAGATGAAGCCATTTGTATTTCACTTTGTGCTAGTGCTTTTTGTAAACATATGAATCCACATGTTCTTTTCCTAGTTTTGGGTGAAGTAAATAGTAGGGCAGGCTGGTTCTTTAACTTTTTCAAGGTTACCAGTTTAGGAGAAAGAAAACTCTAGACTGTCTCTTGACCATTTAGTTCTAACTTGGAAAAATTTCTGAAACAAGTCTCAGTGCTTTTTTAAAGGAAATGTTTTTGGTGTAAGTGCAGCACCCTCCATATTTATCAGAGTCAGCTCTTTGAGATTTTTTTTTCTTTTTCCCTAACCTGAAAATTCATGTCAATGGTAAGATTTGAGAATGCAGAGGATATTAAATGAAATACAATGGCGCAACTTCATATATATCAAGATAAGTTTTGGAGGTGCTTCAAACAATGGAAAGAGTTTTCAATGGAAAGAGTTTTCAATGGAAAGAGTTTTCAATGAATAAATGGAATATTTTCATGAAAATGAATGTTTTATTTCTTGTTCATATCTATCTTGGGAAATTTGACTTAAGTCTCAATACTTTTTGAACACACCTTGTATATATACAGACAGAACATTTGGTAAGATATAGATTCTGTTGAATATATTAGTTGAGTTGTATGAAAATAAAATCGTTTTAAGCATGCAGGGAAGACTTTTCTATTTTCATCAATTTTTTATGTGAGAATCTGACAGTGGATTTACAGTGTTAAAAATATATTTGGCATTGAACATGTGAAGAATATTTAGATACTGAGGCATCCATCTTGTTATTGTTGGGTTATAAAGTCTTGGTAACTTTACACCATATCAAAAGATGAGTTTCAAAGGTACTTCGAATCATGAAACCTCACCAGAATAAGTGCAATGAATTGCAAGAGAGATATTTTGAAGGAAATTCTTTCCTGTCTTGATAAATACAACTTCGAATTTTTTAAACATACCATATATATATATATATATATATATATATATATATATATAAGGGTTGTTCAAAAGTTACTAGCCTCATCCAGAAAGAAGAGCCATAGATAAACATTTATGTTGCAACAACACACGATCTCTCGTTATAAAACTAGAAAAACTAATTCAGATTTTTGTCTTAATTTCTGTAGTGAGGTGAGGCTTATAAAAAGTTGAGAGGACTATGAGAAATCTAAAATCTGAGTGAGGCTTTTAACTTCGAACAAATTGAGCACTCTGGTATCTGGTAAGGTATAAAATGTAATCAAACGAACACTGCTGCTGCTGTTGCAACATAATACTTTATAATTCCCTTGCTGATGTGGTGCACTTCTTGGCTGAGCGGTCTGATACTAAGTCTAACGTAAAGTTGGGCGGGTTTTGATCCCAGCTTCAAGCATCCTATGTGTCTAGCCACAATGAAGAGTTGTGATACAATGAAACAGTCTGTCTGTGGATGACAATATATATATATATATATATATATATATATATATATATATGCAGAGTGTTCAGGCTTAATTTGATGATTTATTATACTTCCTTTTTTTCAGAAAACAGAAACTTTTTGAGATAATCTCTTATTAAGCCTGGTCACATTCTTTTTTTATCCTTGGATATCAGTAGTCCACCAGTCTAGGAGAAGTATAATTTCAAATTCAAATCAAACAACTGGAGTTCCTTAATGCAGTCAAATGTCATCTTCAAACTCATTCAGTCAACTTCTGTAACAACATTACCTCAAGGTGATAACAGATGCTGTCACCACCATCATTATCACCAAAACATTTAACACTACCACCATCTCCACCTCCTCTATGTGACAAAGGACAGTTTTAAGAATAAGTTAATTCATGTTTTTAAAAAATTCATCACAGTAAGTTCTCAAATAATAATAGAAATTCTCTACAAAAACGAATCAAAAAGTTGTTTTTTTTTAATTGAAAAAAAAAGGAAAGAAGTTTTTTTGAGACAATCTACCCTTAGATTTTATTTTCCCCTGGACTTTAGATTTAACTTCTTAATGTCAATTTCAATAGAGCTAATACATTTAAGAGCAATACATTGCTTTTAAATTATGACTTATGAAAAAGTTAGGGATGTGTGTTAGCCAGTTCTCTCTTCATCCTTTTTTTTTTCTTTTCTTTAATTATTTCCATTGTTAACCATGTGAGCAGGTGATATTGCACAGAAAAATAGACTGAATCTTTATCATTCTTCTTCCTTTTTATGGTTTTTTTTTTTAAGTTTTTATTTTTGAAAACTTTCCCTTTGACAAAAAACAAACAGTAATTGATGTCAAGTGCTTCTTTATTCTATTTATAATGTGAAAAAAAACTTTTTCATAGTCCTTCCTTTTTGGAGGCTTTTTTTTAAAAACTGGTAACTAAAATAGCTTACCAGGATTTTGACTGTTATGAAAGGAAAGTGTAAAGGTGGTACTTTCTTTAAATTGTTTTTATTTTTTTATTGAACTGAAATTGAATGAGAACATTATCTATAAAGTTTTCCTCTTACTGTGAACATTCAAGTAAATAATGAATAATGAATGAAATATTAATTTTATTCTGAATATGTGGTGTGTTCAAAAAAAAGTATGGAGGTTGAAGTTGAATTTAGCAAGACAGAAATGAACAATGAATGAAATATTTATTTTCTTCAAAATAGTCCTCTTATCTTATTCCAGTGAGTTTTCCATTGGTCATAGCTTCTCCAAAGGTTCTCTTTTGATATGGGATGAAGCTGTACAGGTACACCTCACCTTACATCGATAATTTGTTCTAGGAGAGGTGACTTAAGTCAAAAAACAACAAGAATCAAATTTACTTGTCTCCGAATTTGTCACTCGGCTAAACCACAAATAACCATTCCCAGTTCTGTATTTTATTTATAAATGCATTTTTAATAATTTGTGGTCGATAAGAATCTATTTTAAGCTTACAAACAAATTTTAGTTTTAATATAGTACAGGAAAAAAAGTAATCTAAATTTATGAATACATGTATGTACATACTTGTAAATGTAGATGTTTACAATTTGGCAATCATTACAGTACATCATGTACTCTTTATCAGTGAATATGGTTTGCTCTAAGACATTATGAAATAAAAGGATTTTGCAAGGTTAGATTATAAATACAGTTATTAAAATTATTTTGCAATAGTTGAAAAAATTATTTTGCAATTGTAGAAAAAATTATTCTGCAATTGTAAAAAAAGTTATTTTGCAATTGTAGAAAAAATGATTCTGCAATTGTAGAAAAAAATATTTTGCAATAGTAGAAAAAATTATTTTGCAATTGTAGAAAGAATTATTTTGCAATTGTAGAAAAAATTATTTTGTGTTAAATTTAACAATATTTACGTTCAGTTTGTTCATCTACGTTGCAGATGTAGATGGATATGGATCATTGTGATTTTATATACTTTTATTCTTATTTATTGTACAGTAATATGATTGTAAGTGCTTTTAATGCTTTTCTATTGATATTACAACTTCAATATTTGAGATGGACAGTCATAAAATCAAATAAAATGACTAAAACTTGATTTTTATTTTTTCCAATTATTTTTTTTGATAAATGATGTATAATCAAGAACGACTTACTCAAAATGACATAACCCAAGGTATTACCTGTACTACCATTCTTTTTTTAGGTGCTATGATGATCATCATAAGAAATGGACTCAGCGACCCAAATATAACACCTGGATGAGGCTGTTTGTATTTCACATCATACCAGTACCCTTGGGAAAGGTATGAATCCAACTATTCTCTCTCCAACCATGGGTAAATACTAAGTCAGATAGAGATCTTTAACCATGATATGACAGACAGTCTAGGAGAAGAAAAACTCAGAATTCAAACCTGTTAAACTCTCCTTAAAAATTGACCTTGTGTCACATCCTCTTTGTGCAGAGGGGTTGGGTAAATGCATAAATTTCTTTTAATATCTTGCAATCCTCAAATCATATACTTGACCTTTCTTAGTGAAACGTGAATTCACATTTCGTTCTATCTCTAGTAAGCTTATTTCTATGCCTCAGCTGCTTTACCAACTCAGCTACAAGAGCATGTTAACGTAAATGGTGGCTCTAGCTTTGAGAGGAGGATATAAATTGTTGATGCAGTTCCTTAAAAGAATCAATGAGAAAGAATGAGAATTTTTGAAAATTTTATCTTAACAACAACAGCCAAAACTTTTGATCTGGACTCTGTCCAAATTATCATTCTATCTTTTTCCTCTTTTTTATCTGCAAAGTTTCAATAAAGCAAAAAATATTTCTCGTATATCAACAAAATTCTACCTCAAAAGGCTCTGACTTTTTGATTAAATTTCCTTTAAACATTCAAAAGAATCAAGCATTAATTTTACATACTGATAGAAATTTAATCAGTTAATACTTGAATTTTGCAACTTTTCACCCATTTATTAGAAAAATGTTTTTTCTTATTTAAATGTTAAATTTATTCTTCAGAATTGAAGATTAAATATTTCTATTGAATTATATTTCTAATTGCAGTTATTTCTATAATTTATTTAGATCGCATTGAATGAAACAATCTATTTTATGTATACGTGTGCACAAGTAATTATATGTATATATATATATATATATGACGAGCATTCAATAAATAAGATGAGTTTTACCTAAGGAGTTAGCAATTGGAAGAGTGGTGGGTCATTTTATGTTCCAGAACACTGTCACTATGGCTTTCTTTACTGACCACTGCGCCTGAAATTCTTTCTTTACTGGAGAGTCAGTGTGTTTCCACTCCATGGACTATCTTTTTGTCTACGACTCACAATGACAAACCCATGTTTAGACCATTTGTGAACATTTTTTGACAGAAACATACTTCCCTGTACATATTGAACATTCTGCAAATTTCACATGGTTTGCACTTCTCAACAACCCAAAATTTGATGAGAGACCTCTGTTCAATTCTGGAGCACTCTGTCTGATCTGTCGCCATTTTGAATAGTTTCAAAGCAAAATATTTTCAGAAGATTAAAATCATTTTTGCTATAAACCAATTCTAAAGAATTTATTTGTAAGAAAAAATTTTGAAAAAAAATTATTTTGCATTTATCAAAAAAATTCCTCTAGTTTGTTGTATGACTCATATATATATATATATATATATATATATATATATATATACCCAACCCCTCCGCTCGGGCAGGATATGACACAAGGTCAATTTTTTTAAGCGGTTTAACAGGTTTGAATTCAGAGTTTTCCTTCTAGACTAGTTGCCTCACCAAGGCTGGAGAACTCAGTCTGCCCTACTATTTACCCATAGCTGGAGGGAGAATAATTGGATTCACACCTTTCTCAAGGGTATTAGTGCTATGTGAAATGCAATCAGTCCAGGATTTGAACTCATGTCGCCATGTCCAACTCCTGTGACGATAACCATTACACCACGGGCACCTCTCTCTCTGTATATATATATATATGAGTATATATATATGTTCCCCTACCCCCATAGGGTTGAGCTCTATAGCGAATGAAATAATTGCGTTGCCATTAGCGTATTCTTCATATGAATTGAGCTCTCGGTAACCGTTAAGCGGATGTATGTAAACAATAGTAATTTGTGATTCATAACTGTTTAAAATTTACTTCGCTGGTGCTTGTTTCTTTGTGGCTGAGGGGTAGAGTCTTGGATTGGCGTTTGAGTCAACCGGGTTTTGATCCCAGCTACGGGAATCTAGTATGTCTAGTCACACTGATGAATTCTGATAAAACGAAACAGTCTGTCTGTGGATGACCATATATATATATATATATATATATATATGCATAATTTCTTATTTATAGATACATTATTACCAATAGATACTTACACACCTACCAATTTTCATAAAAAGTTAATTTTCTATCTATCTATCTATCTTATCACTCATATGTAAGTACACATTTAAATTTTTTTTATAGAATTTAATTTTCTTCTAAACAAAACATATCAGAATCTTATTGTTTTGAGTAGAACATTGCACAATCAAAATGGATATCATTAGGTATTATCTCTTATGATTATGTACCAGTTCTAAAATAAGTATACTCTCATTCAAAATTCTGTATAGTTAGTATATTTTCAAACCAAACATGTTTTCTTGGTTAAAGAGTTCCAATGCTTTAGAGATTGGCAATAAATAATACCTGATGATATTTGTTTGAATTTTCCACTATAAGTAATAAAATCTGAGTGTCTTTGGTGTTGAAGAAAATTAAATTTTTTAGGATAAATTCTTAGGGATGTTTTAAAAATTGTTGGCTGTGTATTTAAGTTTTAACCTAACAAAAAGTTACTGGATGAGAAACTAAACTAAAATGGAGGTTGGAAATGAAATCAAAGTCTTTATAACATTAACAAAACACAATATTTGCCAGTGGTGTGAAGAAGGTAACTGCTGCTAGTGGTGACTACTTAGTATATTGTCCCCCCCTCAAAATTGTAGCCAAAGTATTTGTGAGGAATGGGATATATGTTGTATATTGACCTCCGACCCAGCCAAGCTGTCAAAATAGGAAATGAGTCCACTGGGTTTTGATCCCAGCTACGGGAATCTAGTATGTCTAGCCCCACTGATGAATATGGTTTGCTCTAAGTCATTATGAAATAAAAGGATTTCCAGTTGAGGAATATCAGGATATAACCTTGACTGTCGAGGGGTTGAATTGAATACAAAATTATGACACTCGCAGGAAGAAGAGTGGGCATCAAATTATTATATAACCCCAGCGACAGGAAGTTGAGTCAATTCGAGATAAGATGCGGTAGAGAGAACCAGCACCGAGCAGAGGGGGCCCTTAGGACCCCTGATTGAGCAAGTTGCAGTTGGAGAGAAGATGTTGGAATGAAGACCACGTCCCAGAGAAGCTGGGCCCCCAGGCCCCCGGTTGAGCAGCCCGGGAGAACGGGAAAGAAACGCTGTTATGGCCATAAGAGTGGGGGTCAATATGTTGCAGTTCTGTTCTGTCTCCAACTCCCTCTCACAGTATAACCTTTAGTAACCCTTTCGAACCCTTTCAAATAAAGTGAGAGGTATATTTTTCTAAAGAAGTGTCTTCGCTCGTCCTTATTGCATCGTTATGTTTCTGCATGCACATGTGTATGTATAGTGGTCATGACTATACAACACATACTCATTAATGTTCATAGGTAGGATATATAAAAATTTATTTAAGGGTGATTCTAGACCTGAGGAATATTCAAATTGCCAAATTAATATTCGAAGCTCTAAAAGAAGAATTTAATTGAAAAATTTCAGTGTAAACTGAAATCCGCTAGGTGAAGTTAAATGATATAATTTTGTAAGTTCTTGGTTAGGTCAGCTCAGGGATTATTCATAGCTGCTGGTACCTTGAAACCCAGTAAAACTTGTCTCATGATTGTAAATGGCCACTGCTAAGTAATCATCGTTGCCCGGAGACATACTATAAAGGGAAATACTTGGCATTGCACACCAATGACTTCATATTATGGGAAGCATCCAAAATATCTGGTATGATACCTTTATTTCTACAACTTGATATAAAATTTGGTTTTAAAAGAGTGTTTGGACAATGTAAGTAAAGTAAAGTTTGCAACCATAGTCGAGGGCAACCCAAAGGCTTCCTTTTTCAATAGCTACTAAACTAATGTGTAGGGGAAGGCACTACTCCTTTCCCTGGATCGCTCTACTTTACCCTTGATATGTACCTTAAAATGCTGAGTGTTAAGCAAGGAGGCATCAAGTTCCATTTTTTGAGTCTTTGGTATGACTCGACCTGGGATTGAACCCCACTCTCCTGAGACATTGGTGAACACTCTAACCACTTGGCCAATGGACCGAGTACACTATCACCTTTAAATAAGCTTCTCTCTAAGGTTTTTTAAGATTAAAAATTGATTTTCTTCTAGACCAAAGATAACAGAATTTTATTTATTTCTGTTGGAACATTATAGATGGTGACACAAACTATTTTTAAAATAAAATTCTGTGAAGCTGAAAATATTTCCATAAACCTTTTGGGGAGATTAACTTATATGTCAAATAATTTATTTCTACTGTTTTTCTTTAGATCTATTTCCTCTAGTTCTATAATCAAAAGTGATTATCTCCAATGGACTCCTACACATGGACACACCAGTGTTGACCAACTAGCAAAAACTTACATTCATAAGCTCTGTGCAGACACTGGATGTCATCTAGAGGACTTACCAAGAAATAATTGTTGATAGGTATGGGTGATGAGAGAGAGAGTCAAGGAAATACATGCTGTTAGCATGCCATGATGTTGATGATGATTTAGCTAGATTTTAAATAAACACATTATCACCTTTAAATAAGTACACTTTTAACAATAATAAAAACAAGATAACCTTCTTTTAAACCAAAGACATCAGAATGTTTTCATTTCTAGTGGAACATTATACAGTCAAAACAGATATTATTAGATATCATTTATAAACAAACTCTACAGCTTTGAAACTCTGCGGCGAAAAATATGAATATATAACAATTAAAAAAGTACCCACCTTTGTATAAAAAGCAGACGTTCTTCTAAAACAAAAATACCAGGATTTAATTATTTCTAGTTGAATACTATATAATAAAAATACCTATTATTAGATATTTGTTGTGTTCCGATTTGTATTCTTATTTATTGGTGACAGTATATCTATTCCGAGGGGGAACTATTCTCATAAAACATATCAAATATTTGTGTAATGAAATATGCCTAATTTTTAGCCACAAAAAGGTATTTTTTATCATATATTGCCTATTGAATGATCCCAAATATTTGCTATGCTAACCTACAGAGGGGATGTCCTCGTGGTGTAATAGTTAAAGCGATGGACTGCAGAATCGTAGTAAGCGAGTTCATACTCCAGTCGTGGTATCACGTTCACTTTCGGACAAATAACCCCCTTATTCTCCCAGCTATGGGTTAAATAGTACAACTACTGTTCTTCTAGAAGGATGGCTTTGGCATTTAATAACCTACAAAGGTTGATATGCCATTAAACAAAGAAACCAAACCTAATCCTTAGAAAATATTTCTTAAATATCAAATGAGATCAAGAAGAAATATCCAACATTTATTTATACTTTCAAAACTACTGAAATGAAATCAAAATCAATGTCGGGTGGAGTCCTCGTCGTATAATGGCTAACATGATGGGCTATGACATTTTTTGTACGTGTGTTAATATCCAAGTCATTTTTGTACGTTCACTTTCAGACAAATACTTTTGGGAAGGTAATGGGTTAAATAATATCACTGCTATTTTTCTACAAGGATGGCTTTGGTATTAAATAACCCATCAAGGTTGATATGCCATGAAACCAAAAAAGTAAACTATTTTAATGTTACTGGAGTGGGTTATTGTAATAATTACTTGAATCGTATCTTACAATGAAAAGGATTTATTTTACAAGACCTACAAGGATGTGTTAACAGAGGTATATTGTTAGCAAGTCTCTCAAGGAATATCTGGCATTGGCCAAACACCGTCAATGCCCATATTCAAAAAGAATAGTCCATTCTGCATAGACTCCTCTATATAAAATGGACTATTTCTTCTCAACAAGACAAACCAAACTAAAATCAATGCAATACTGTAAAAATAATGGTGTCTAGACCTTGATGTAGCCCATCTTGCCTAAACAAAAGACTTTAGCTAAGACAATAAAGTTTTAACATTATTTTGTTTATTGTTTATAATATTATATTCACAAGTGATATAAATACTTAACAACATAAAGTAAAAACATTAGTATCTTTACTAAAAACCTTTGTTTTGGTTTTAGGTTATGTGGGGATACTTTTGGTCAAAGTTATGGTAAGGTTAGACTTAGAATTAAGGCAGGCTTTCACATTTTTATTCAAAGT
Source organism: Sepioteuthis lessoniana (assembly GCA_963585895.1). Lineage (NCBI taxonomy): Eukaryota > Metazoa > Mollusca > Cephalopoda > Myopsida > Loliginidae > Sepioteuthis > Sepioteuthis lessoniana. The sequence continues at coordinate 73,695,418 of OY757935.1, forward strand.
TAAACTTAGAAATAATATAAGCTTTAATGTTTTTGAAACATATCTCATGTTATAAATGACCAGTTGGTTTTGAGGTGAAATATTGGCCCTAAAAAGTTGTTAATTACATTTATATCAGAACTATCCTTATATTTACACATTTTTTTTTTTGTTACAGAGAGTCAGTACTTTAGAGTTATATAATGAATTATACATAATGAAATCTGTTTTGATTGTAGATTATTCAACTAGAACTGATTAAATCTGGGTATCATTGATTTGGAAAAAAAATTAAATTTTTGTTTTAAAAAGTTTTAAGGGGATACTTATTTGTGAATGGTATTTTAACTGGCGTTTTTTTTTTTTTTTGCAGGCAAAACTTCAAAAGAACCAAATCCTCATAGACTACTTAACTATAGTGTCAGTTTGCATGCAGAAGAAGCTCACCTATCCTGATTAAACTAGGCGGGGATTAGGGTCATTAGAGTTGTGTGGGTGACTTGCTGTCCTGTCTGAGACAGATCAGTCACAAGCGATGAAGTGAACTTAACTCTTTACCTGAAAATTAACTCAAATAAGTCTGCATTTAAGTGCACCAAATAACCTTGTAAGTTGAGATGATGTCCATTACTTTTTGTTCCTATAGTCCATTTTTCATAGCAGCTGATAAGTGTGGAGTTTAGTTTAGTAAGTGGTGAAGGTCAACATGAGAATTTATCTGAAAAAAACAACAACAAAAAACAAAAAAATAAAATGAACATGTTTGTTACTGTATCAAGTTTTAATTAGAGAAAGGTATCTTGTCATGATGTAATGGTTAAAAAAGTATCTTGTTATGGTGAAATGGTTAAAAAGCTTGTCTTGTATATCAAGCGTAGTGTAACAGTCGTTGTTGTAGGTGACCCGAGAATTGGAATTGGTGACCCGAGTTGAAATCCTTCATGACACTGTTTGCATTTAACTTCACACTAATGTCCAGGGAAAAAGTCATGAATCCATCGCTCTCTCTCTCCACCCCTCAGCTTTTGGAAAATAATGAAGCTGGCTTCTTTAGTCATGTTATGGCAATCAATCTAGGAAAACTGAATTCAAACCAGTTGTATCCTATGAAAGAATCAACCTTGCATCACATCCTGCCCATAGTGGAGGGGTTGGGTAAATACATACAACTGAATAGTGAGTTTGATCCTCACTAGATATCCCTACTTTTGGCCTTGTGCCAAACTAAGTAAAACATATTATATCATCATCATCATGTCGTACCACCAGCACGGATATCCCTGACCCCATCTCGCCACTTCTCCCAATCATTCATCGCCTCTGGCAGGTCCTCTGGGCTACATCCCATATCCTCACAGAGTAGCTGTATGTATGTTCGAGCTGGTCATCCTGCCTTTGCTTGGCCATATGTGGGGGTCCATAGGAGTACATCACTTATAAGCTCGTCTCTGCTTCTCCCGCAGTGTCCTGCATGTCTGGTACGTCTAACTTGGAAAGTTTTCGTGATGGGAGGTAAGTGGCCGTATAGTTGGTGCTTTGTGGGGTGTTGCCTCCAGGACATGTTCAATATTGCTTGTGTAATTGCCATCTAGCTTCTTCTCTAGCTGTTTTGTTAGCGTCCGAGTAGTGCATCCATATAGCAGTATCGATATGACCACTGCTTGGAAGAAACTGCATTTCATTTCATCAGTCAGGTCTGACTTCCATATGATCGATAGCTTATCGATAGCTGTCCATGTCTTCGTTAGCCGCGTGTCGATGTCTTTTTCGGTTGATGAGACACTGCATCCTAGGTAGGTGAACTTATCTACCAGTTTCAGAGAGCTTCTGTCTAGTGTGGAATATAATTACTTTTAATCATGGAAATATCAACGTTGATTTCAAACAAACTTTGCACTCTGCAATAACTTAGATACCAGAATAACAAGGTTCAGAAAATCTCAATAAACTTAACTAAATAATTTCTACATTGGCTGGTACAAAAGACCCTCCTTTTTTCTCCTCCATAAATAACAGCAATATATCTCTTAGATTTAATATATAAAGTAGAGGTATTTGTTATCCATATCTACACATATAACTATATAACCATGACCAACTATACAAACACATAATACATATACATCTACATATGCATGCAGAATCATAACAATGACACAATAAAGACGAGCGGCACAGGTTTTTAGAAAAATATACCTCTCACTTTATTTGAAAGAGTTGTGTGTGAGAGGGAGTTGGAAACCGAACAGTACTGCAACATATTGATCCCCACTCTATTGGCTATAACCGCGTTTCTTTCCCATTCTCCTGGGCTGCTCAACCGGAGACCTGGGGGCCCAGCCTCTCTGGGACATGTTCTCATTCCAGCATTTTCTCTCCAACTTGTCTGATCTCCAAACTGATTAATCGAGGGCCTGAGGGCTCCCTCTGCTGGGTGCTGGCTTTCTCTACCACATCTTGTTTCCAATTGGTCTGGTCTCCAAACTGCTCTGAGTTATATAATAGTTCAACGCCCACCTTCTTCTTGTGGGCGTCACAAATTGCACTCATTCAACCCATCCACAGTCAAGGTTATACTCTGCTATTCCTCAACCAGATGCACCTGTTATTTACACCGGGGCATTTCCTATTTTGACAACACTTATACCTAGACGAATGTTATGATACTGTAAAATAATATATGAATAGGAGGGGGGTCTTATATTTCATCAAGTAAAGAAGTAGTTGCTAGATTTACCACAATCTTAGAAAGCTGTTGTACCTTGACTCTTTTCATTGTACTGTGATATTAGATGTAAATAGAAGGGAGTTTGATATGCCATTAAATACACTACTATTTGTTGAATTTAAAACATAAATCTATAAAACCATTTTTCTTGTCTAACGTCGTCATCATGTCGTGCTGCTAGCACGGATTTTCCTGACTCTCCCTTTCCATCACTTCTGGCAGACCTTTTAGCCTACATCCTAAGTTTGTACGGAGTTGTTGAACTCAGGGAATATATAGGATAATTTTTTAACCCTCAGAAGCCATGGGAAGCACCATGGTGGATGTGAAGTATAGTGGATGTTAGGTCAAAGGTGCACTTCATCGGATGCTGGGCAGAAGAACTTCAGAGGTCAATGACTAGGATCAAATAATTCAGTCAGGAAACTACTGCTACTCATCTATTAGGGTGGAGTCTATTGATGAGGTAAAATAACAGCTATTGAAAGATTACCATGACTCTCACTCAAATCCTATGTCTAATTTTGTAATACTTTTTAATTAGATATAAATGAGAGAGGATCATGTGACATCACTGACATTATATTTGATTTTTTGTTTAATAACATATCAACCTTTCTAAGTTATTTAATGCCAAATCCATCCTTGTTGATAGACAATTGTGTATCAGTCTAAAAGTGAATGTAATAGCATGACTCGAATTTGGACTTTGATGCTTCAGTCCAGTACTTCAGCTATTACGCCATGGCTACTTCCTGACATACATTAGTACTAGCCAAATTTAAAACCTGTCTGGAGAGTCATTTGCAGCCTAATTTTATAATACTGTAATATATGTAAATGGACTGGGGTCTCAGTAACAAGTGGGTAGAGTGTTCGGTAATGGCCTGGGAGACCGGTATTCACTCCCAGACTGAGTCATAACAAGGATTCAAAAAATGGTACTTGATGCAGCCTTGCATAACATTCAGCATTATGAGGTATGTATCAAGGGTAAAGTGGAGCAATCCAGGAAAAGGAGTAGTGTCCTTCCATACACCTCGGTGTAGTAGCTAATGAAAAGGGAGCCTTCGGGTCACCCTCGACTACGGTCGCCAATTTTACTTACTTTATTTATACACCCATTAAAATATATACATTCTCAACTTGACAATACACCTAATGCCACAAATCAGTCGATAAGCAGAAGTGGCAATCTGTACAGATATGTAATCCTTCATTTATGATTGAAATGACACTCGTTATAAATAGCAGTTGTTTTAAAATAAACAAAGCATAACAATTCCTTGGAATTGATCTTTTAAATCATCGCACATACTTGTGCATATGTTGAATTTTAATCACCTAATTTTTTGGTTAAAAAAATTGGTGTCACTTCATTTTGATGTATAATAATTTTGTAAAGTTGAAATCCAAATATAACGGGATAAACTGAGATTAATCTTTGGCTTCAAAAATGAATCTCACAAATTAATGTTTTTTTTTTCTCTAAGTCAAGAGTCGACCTATACACAATATCCACAAATTCACAAGCATATATGATTTTTCTGATGGAAATAGATAGAACCGATTTTTTGGAATGAAATTCTTGTATTTATATATTTACCTAATCTCTCAACCAAAAGCAGAATGTAACACAAAGTCAAATTTTCAGTGGAGTTGTGCAGGTTTGAATTCAGAGTTTTCCTTCTCCAAAATTTGTTGCTATATTATCAGTAAAGAGCCAAGTCAACACTACTATTTATTGGGGGTGATAAAGAGATGGATTCATGCCTTTCTCCAGGGCAAAGTGAAAAGCAAACAGCTACATCCAGGATTTGAACTCAGCTCATTATGTCCATTTCCAAAGATGATAATTGTTGTGCCATATGCTTCCATGTAGAATGTGGTTCTTTGCTGAACATGGTTATTTGCTGAATGTAGTTATTTGCTGAATGTCGTTATTTGTTGAATGTAATTATTTGCTGAATGTCGTTATTTGTTGAATGTAATTATTTGCTTAATGTAGTTATTTGCTGAACATGGTTATTTGCTGAATGTAGTTATTTGCTGAACACTTTCTTTGCTGAACATTGTTCTTTGCTGAATGTAGTTCTTTGCTAAATGTAGTTATTTACAGAAAGTAGTACTTTGCTGAATGTAGTTATTTGCTGAACATGGTTATTTGTTGAACATGGTTATTTGCTGAATGTAGTTATTTGCTGAATGTAGTTATTTGCTGAATGCACTTATTTGCTGAACATGGTTATTTGCTGAATGTAGTTATTTGTTGAATGTGATTATTTGCTGCATGTAGTTATTTGCTGAACATGGTTATTTGCTGAATGTAGTTATTTGCTGAATGTAGTTATTTGCTGAATTGTTGAAAGCACTTGTTGAGAAATGAACACGCAAACAATTATTTAGTAGCACCATTTAAAAAATAAGCATAGCTTAGATTTGGCACAAGTATGAGGCACCCAGTGAGTATCAAACTCACTACTCAGTTGTAATTGATCTGTGACACTGGCTTGTTAACCATTACACCACTTCAAAATGCTCTTGCAATAAGTTGGCGTGTATGGCTTTGGTATTGATTTTTATAAAAAGTTTTTTTCTTTTCTTTCCCAAATGTAATATGCAGATGTGTTCAAGATTCTTACATTTCCATTTCAATGGGAAAAAAAAGGAATAATGAAATAAGAAAAAATGAGTTAGGACAATATCATTTACTTACTTATTGATTATTTCAGTTGATATTTACACCACCTGGGTATTGCAGATCTTTTTTTTCTATTGAGTTAGTTTAGTTTATTTGTTAAACAGCGTATCAACCCCTTCTGGGTTATTTAATGCCAAAATTTGATTCATTTCTAAATGTTTGATTGTAATCATAACTATTTATATTTGGTTTTGTTTTATGGCATATCAACCCCTTCTGGGTTATTTAATGCTAAAATTTGATTCATTTTTAGATGTTTGATTTTTATAATAAGAATATTCTCAATGTGCCATTGCAATCTTTTTTTCAAATTGTACTTTTTATCAGTCAATGATAATTTGCTTGCACACAATTATTTGACATCAAGTAATCCTATCTAACGCTAATAATTTATACAAAGTTATATGGTCTAAAGTAATTATTTCTATTTAATTGGAGGAATCTTCATGGTGTAGTGGCCAATGTACTGGACTGCAACTTTGACATAAGTGAGTTCAAACCCCAATCACACTATTACATTCACTTTTGAACTAATACCCCCAGGAAAGGCATAAACCCTCTTATCCCTCCCAGCTATGGGTTAAATAGTACCACTGTTATTTTACAAGGACGGTTTTGGCATTAAAATAAGAACTCAAACCAAACCTGTTCAATAATAATTATTAGTTTACACATAGTAATATGGTATTAAGTATTTCTATGTAATGCTAATAATTTTCAAAGTGATCTATTGGCCTCATGGATGGGACCCTAACAGGTACTACCACTGGAGGTGGACCTGGGAGTAATCACAATAAAAAAGTCTAGCAAACTGCTCAGAGTTTCAGAAGTGGAACCTCACCACCAGACACAGTTTAATGTTGTTTGTTAAACAGGCCACCCAAGGCAGTTATTTGGGAAGAAGTTGAATACAGTGCTAACTTCTTATTCACGTTTTCCTCTTTTTTTTTTTTTTGCTTTCTTTGTTTTCTGATCAACCTCAAAAATAAACAATCCATACCGTTGACTTAATAATGGTCTATTCATGTAGACCAAAGATGAGTTGTAAACTGCCTTCGTTAAGAGAAAAATTGAAAAAACTTGACTGACTGGGAATTGTAGTGTATAAGTCAACTTTTTAAGCCTGAAAAAATTTCTACAACATTAAATGTCGACTTATAAAGCAGGTATAACGGTTTCGAGGATAACACTATTGTTTTTAGGCACACAAATGAATTACGAAACTCTGCTTTAACAAAACAACAACGAAAGTTCTTTATTTGCAGCTTTGAATATTTTGGTTTGTTTTTGGTGCTGCAAGACTCGTGGTGTTTAGGCTTGTTGGATGTTTTAGACGAAATGGCTTAGCGGGCTGTTGAGATGGCAGCGTGTTGTTGGACTTGTGAGGGATGTGTTCAAAGTCACCATGTAGTTTTGAGAGAGTCTGCGATATCTCCATGTTGTTGAGAGCGGAGTTACGCTCGAATCGACATAGTCAATTTTTGGGGTGACATGAAGTGGTGCCTGTGGAAGGCATGCTGAATGTTTCTAATTTATGTTCAACTGGGATTCCTCGTAAAGAATCCATAAATTAGATGGTTCCCTCGTTGAGTGTCCATGTTGCTGCTGCTAGTGTTAAAGCCACAGTGAGATGTCCCCACTGGGTGGCTTGTTTAGCTAAAAAGCATCGCTAAGCTGGGACGATCAGAGGAACATCTGTTCTGGTCGCCGTCTCAAGCCGAAGAGACTGGATTTGGCCGCTCACCCGTTTTGCTAGCCGGAAATGAAGGTCCGGGCTGAATAGGATAAGTCATCCTGATTGGGTGAAATTCAGTGTTGAATTAAATAGCACGCCCAACCAAAATACGAGATTTTCCTCTTCTCTACACAGGGTTAAAATCAAAACCTTTACCACCGAGTGATCAAACAGTGGAACAGTACTCCTAACAATATAGACCACTTTCCAAAACTCCATCAGACTGTCACAAATATTTCCAACTTAAACTCGTGTTTGGTGAACACATTTAACAAATTAACACAGAAATTATTATAAAATAATGAAACTATAATATAAATTAAATATTAAATCAATACTATATTATATGCCATTTTCAACAGTTCATGCAGTGATTGCAAACACAAATCAAAACGTCACAGCACTCAGGTAGCCAGTCAAGCAACTACAGTATCTGAGCAATTTCCTGATTGCACCATCGATTATCATAGCCTCTCCTCATCTAAAACCATATCTTAGAGTATATTCAGAGATTGACAGATACAGTGGCTGTAGAGTGAACCTAGAATTTTTAGCTAAAAATCTTGAAGTTGACTTATATACCAGAACAACTTATAAGCTGTAAAAGTAAAAGTAAAGTTGGCAACCGTAGTTGAGGGTGACCAGAAGGCTCCTTTTTCAATAGCTACTACACCGAGGTGAAGGGGAGGGCACTACTCCTTTCCCTGAGTAAAGATCAAATAAAATAACTGTATTGAGGCTTCTGAGACAAATCTATCACATAATATTTTTTACAATATTTAATTATAATTGTTATATTTTATTGCAATTAATCTATTATTGTGCATAATTCATAAATTAAACTTCATCTAGCCCATTTGGCTGGGGCTATAAAATACACAGACTACTTCTCTGCAGAGGGATAAGACCCCCACTCCTCTCCAATGAATGTCCTGTTATAACACTAAAAAACCTGATAGCGAGGCTTCAGTAATGCTGGAGCTTTGAGAAATGCAGAGTACCCCTTCATTGACGTCGCTCCCAGGTCCACACCTGATAGGGTCCTATCTATGGGTCAAATGGAACTGACATTTGTTAATTTGTTTGTTGGGTTTTATGGCATATCAACCCTTGTAGGTTATTTAACGCCAAATCCATTTTTATGTAAATAATCAGTTCTATTTAAAACAATTCAGTTTAGCATGAGTACACAGTTTAATTGTCAAAAACATTTCTATTTCAAACTATTCAAGCAGTTATATATAACAAGTCAGTTTACTATAAGTACAGTTTCAATGTCAAAAACAGTTCAATTCCAAATGATTCAGTTTAGCATAAGCAGGCAGTTTAAACGTAAGTACAGTTTAATTTTGAAAAACATTTCTATTTTTAGCTATTCAGTTTAGTCAAGCAGTTCTAATTCAGCTAATTCAGTTTAGTATAAGTACAGATTTTGTTTATACACAGTTACATATCAAAACAGTTCTATGTTAAATAATTCAGTTTAGTGTAAATACAGTTTCAATGTCAAAAAACAGTTCTATTTGAAATAATTCAGTTTAGCATAAGCATGCAGTTTAAATGTAAACACAGTTCAATTTTCAAAAACATTTCTATTTCAAGCTATTCAGTTTAATCAAACAATTCAGTTTAGCATAAGTATGCTGTTAGTTCTATTTAACCCATAGAGAGGGCCCTATCAGGTGCTACCATTCTGGGCCAGAGTAGACCTGGGAGTGATGGCAATAAAGGGGTGCTCTGCATTCCCCAAAGCTCCAGCATTGCTAGAACCTCACCATTAGATTGTTTAGTGTCATATCCAGGACACTCGTTGGGGGGGGTGTCTTACTCCTCTGGAGAGATGCATTTGGTGTATTCTACTGCCCCAGCCAACTGGGAAAAACTGACATTTAAACTGAATGTAAAAAAATGACTGATGTTATATTGAATTGTTTGTGATACATAGCAATACTTTGAAATATTTAACTTAGTTGACTTATATTTACAAATTTTATATATATCTAATGTATAAAAATGGTTTGACTTTAAATAACCTACAATGGTTGATATGCCATAAAAGCCAACCAAACCAAATCATATATATTTAATATATATGTATAAAGAGGATTTGGCATTAAATAACCCATAATGGTTGATATGCCATAAAAGCCAACCAAACCAAATCATATATATTTAATATATATGTATAAAGAGGATTTGGCATTAAATAACCCATAATGGTTGATATGCCATAAAAACCCAACCAAAACTTTATCATAAGTATCTATTGATAAGAATAACATTAACTACCTAGTTTATCTTTATTTCAGGTTATTATTATCATTATTATTATTATTAGAAGAAGAAGAAGAAGAAGAAGAAGAAGAAGAAGAAGAAGAAGAAGAAGAAGAAAGAGGAGAAGGATGAGGAAAGAGGCTGTAGATTAAAACAAGTTAGGAAAAAGTGAAAGGCAAAAACTTAATACATAATAATGGATCAGAGAAAATGAATGAAAAAAAATAATGAGAGAAGAAGAGAAAAAAACAGGAAAATAAAGAAAGGTGAATTGATACTAAAGAAGGAAAAATGTGGGGATGTAGTGAGAGAGAAAGATAAGAAAATATTAGGGAGGTAGAATGAAAGGAAGGAGGTGAATGAAAAAATTTAAAAAGAAGAAATTTAACCCTTTAAGCCAGTTGCACTGGTATACCAGTCGTACATTTATTTTCTCCAACACCTAAGCACTGATTAGCAGAGGACGAATTTAGGCTCAGGGCTCCAAGAAGTGTTGTTAAAAGATAAATAAACTCAATCCTTCCTTCTCACAAATTCAGGCAGAAGTCGTTTTCTTCTTTTTCACTAACAAAGTTAGGCAGAACTTGTTTTTTTCTTGACATCTCTTACGTTCCAAAATTCTTGCTCTTGTGCGAGAGATTGTACTGGCTTTTATCTAACTAATCGTTGTCAATTGGTTGAAAAGGAAAGTTATATAAGTTGCATGAATCTTTGCAAGAGGAAGTTTTCTGAGTGTGAGATAGAGCGGCTTAATTCTAAACCAAAAAGGCAGGGGAAAAAAAAAAAAGAAGAAAAGCTCAAACGAGTGAAGAAAGAAAATAAAAAGAAAATGTTCAAAAAATGAAGGAATTTAAGAATTAAAAAAAGAACCAGAAAGAAATTGAAAGTAATTCAAGAACAAAATAAAAAAGAAGGAAGAAAAGGAAAAAGTGAAAATTCTTAATGAAGAAGAAAAAAATAAAAAAAATGATGCACTGAGGCTGCTAAGACTTGGAGAAAGAACGAAATAGAAAAATATGAAGAAAGAAAGAAATATAAAAAATACAAATAAAGAAATATAAAAAAAAAACTGAAGGAAATATGAACGAGAGGAAGGAAGAATATAGAAAAAGGTGAAAATTCCTAACTTAATAAGAAAAAAAAATTGTTTGCAAAGATTTCCTGTATGAACTGGTATTCATCACAGAACTTTTTTTACAGTATTTGGTAATATTCATTCTATTTTATCATTGCCATAATCTGCAACATATAAGTCAACTTTTTAAACCTGAAAAAAATCTCTAAAAAAACAATGCGGTCAACTTATACCGCAGAACTAAAATCCAAATATTTATCACACAGTGGTCAACCAGTAGTAAATGTTTGGATTTTAGTTCTGCTGTGATAATTTTCATAGTGATCTATTTGCCTCATGGATGGGACCCTAACAGGTACTACCACTGGAGGTGGACCTGGGAGTAATCACAATAAAAGAGTTCAGCAAATTGCTCAGAGCTTCAGAAGTTTAACCTCACCACCAGATACAGTTTAATGCTGTTTGTTAAACAGGCCACCCTAGGCAATTATTTGGGAAGAAGAAGTTGAATACTGTGCTAACTTCTTATTTACAGTTTTTTTTTGTTTTGCTTTCTTTGTTTTCTGATCAACCTCAAAAATAAACAATCCATACAGTTTTTGTGGAGACTTTTTTCAGGTTTAAAAGGTCGACTTATGCTCTGTGATTTATACTAGTTATTATTATTAATCTATTGTTAGGAATAATTTATAAATCAAACTTCATCATAAGTATCTATTGATAGGAATAATATCTTATCTACTGGCTTCAGTTGTGGTTCTTGGAAAATATCTGTGACCGATAAAGAGGGACAACTGTATTCATGCCAACATTCAAACCCAAACCAGGTCAGTACAAACATTCTCTCCATTAAATAAATTTCATTACTAGAAGAAAAATATGATGTAAAAAAATAAATTTGGTGGAATATGTATTTATTTAGTTTCATCCTCTATGAAAATGATTTAGAAAAATTTTTAACTTAAAGAGAGAACACTAAAAAACGTTTAAAAAGTTGTTATGGTAATTTAAGTGGGAAATCCTTTTATAAAACTTTAAAATATGAAAGTGAAAAACATTAAAATTTTGTGCTTATGACAATCATTAAAACGATGAATAAAAACATTTGAAAATATTTCGATTTTGTGTTATGTAAAAAAAAAGATTGTTAATAATGAATTATAAGTAAACAGGGTATTAAGATTAAAGAATGTTCAGATTAGGTTTTAAATATTCTAATCTGTGTCAAATTAAGTAGAATTTTATTTCACATTCTGTTGAAGATTTTTTCATAACAATTTATTTTTAAAATTGTTCTATTTTGATGTTAGTTATTGTTATTAATCTCTTGTACAAATTAAACTTTATTATACATATCTATCTATAGGAATAGCATATTAACTACAGGGTTTTGTTTCAAGTATCTATAGGGGTTCTTGAAATATATCTTTTACATATAAAGGTGGGTAACTATTTATTCATAGGTTCAAACTTAAACCAGCTGGTAAAAGAATTTATGTTTAGAATACAAGACAGTATCCAACCAAATTGTCTATCATTATGATTAGGTTAGTTCAGACTAATGAGTAGAGTGTTTGACATTGGACCAGGAGACTGGGGTTCAATCCCTTATCTAGTCATACCAAAGCCTCAAAAAATAGTACTCGGTGTTGTCTTGCTTAATACTCAGCACTGTAAGGTGTGGATCAAAGGTAAAACAGAGCAATCCAGCGAAAGGAGTAGTGCCTTTCCCTAAATTTTGGTTTAGTAGTTATCGAAAGGGGAGCCTTTTTGTCTTTATACCTTCCATATTTTTGTCTTTGTATTTTCCATATTTTTGTCTTTGTACCCTCCATATTTTTGTCTTTGTGCCTTCCATATTTTTGTCTTTGTACCCTCCATATTTTTGTCTATGTACCGTCCATATTTTTATCTATGTACCCTCATATTTTTGTTTATGTATCCTCTAATTTTCTTTGGATAGCAGTTACAGACTGGTCTGCTAGAATACTGACAAATTTCCCCCAAGGCTTCTTTGTAAATGATATAATTTCTTTCAAAGTCATGTAAGAATTACCAACTTTGCTTTTTTCATATTCTATTTAAGTATTCTTTGCACATATCTGTATCCTCAGATCTGTTCTTCATTTGCAAACATCTTTTGACCCTGTCATTCAAACAAGACAGTTGCAAATGTTCAGTAAGATGAAACTTGTAAAAACTTGATTATACTCGACTCTACCAAATGAGGTTCTTGTAACTTTTATATTGAAGGGCATCGAAAAAGATTTACTCTCTGAAATTTCTGTCAATGATATTATTCCTTTTCTTGATGCAATTTTCTTGATTGTTTGCTCTCAATGTGATTTGTACTTTGTAAATTTACTGAATTTTGACTGTTTTAGTGATAAGTGCGCACATTAAAAAATTGTTTTATTCAAATTCAAATTATACTTAGAAAACAAATTAAACTTTATAAATTACCTGGACTGGTTGTTTCATGATTGAGGTTTTCATTTATGAGATTATTAAAAATCTATAGTATTTCTGTTATGTATGAATGAACGTAAATAAAAATAGTAATATTTAAAAGACGATATTTTATTTGCTTAAAACCTCTTTTATTTATTTTCATTGATAAGATTTTTGGATTAAAAATTAAGGTATATGTGGCATCATAGGAAATGGATACAATGATCTGATTTCAAGTTCAAGATGAGATTGTTGGCATTTCACATAGCACTAATACTCTTGGGAAAGAACTATGGATAAATAGTAGGGTAGTCTGAGCTTTTTAACCTCAATATGGAAACCAATATAGAAGAAAGAAAATTCTGAATTGAAACCTTTAAAGCTTCACTTAAAAACTGACCTAGTGTTGCATCTGGCACATTGTGGAGGGGTTGAGTAAAGGGCTTTATCCTTTTGAATTGGCCCTTTTACAAGTTTTCTGGGAGGAATTTTAGACTGATGGGCTTCTTTTGTGGAAATTTTTAAAAATTTAGCCCAGGAACTATTATTTTACAAGTTATATAGAATGGAGTGCTCATTTTAAAAAGTTGATAATGCATATACAGTACCGTCCAAAACTAAGAGACAAAATTTTAAAACCTAATATTTGTTAGAAATAACAACTGTGTAAAGCTGAAATTTTGACAACTGTTTGAGTTTAAGATTTTCCGACATGAGGAGAGAGAGACACAATTTCTTTCTATGCTGACTTTTCCATCCGACCCCACCACATGTGGCACCCCGCTGCAAACTACTGGTCTGGCCTCGGCGAGCTAAGAAAACCAACTTCCTTCCTCTAGTGTCGAATCTCAACTAACTGTTTTTTTCAAATTCCAAAATCCTCAGCCCATCGCTTCCGAGCATGATGTCATTCACGTCCCCGGTCCCATTTCCTATCTGGGGTTTTCATTGTGACATCTGTGATTGTCACATCCGCTCCACGTGTGCGTGAACACCTGCACTCAGTGTGTGCACCTAACTAACCCATGCACTAAGCCAAAAGGTTCTCAGCCTAACTAAACCAAAAGGTAAGATATCCGAAACGAAAAATGATAATATAAAAAACATCCTTCTGCAATTATATAACAGTGTTATCCTTCTACAGATGCAATCTGTGTATTCTTTAGCCCTGGCTAACTGGGCAACATTATTGATAAGGTACCTGGAAAGATTGAGGGCATACTGCCAAAATATAGTAAGAAAAAACTCAACAAAGATTGAGAAATTAGTCTTCACTAACCTACAATATCCCCCGCAAATAAGCACACCCCTGGAAATTTTTTTATAAAAAGTTGATCTTCTTCTAAGCCAAAGATATGAGAATTTGATCATTTCTTGTAAAATAACATTCAATCAAAACAAATAGAATTATATATTATTACTAAATTCGGCAGTAAAAATAAAATATATTGCAATCCAGCTATATTTTTTATACAACCCTTGGCAAAAATGAAGGAATTATCATACATAGAATATGTTTCCCTTAGTTTTAATTTAGCAGTAAATGAAGTAATAACAAATAAGATGCAAAACATCTTTTATTAATTAACCAAATATTTTGGCTTCATAAAATACTCCTTAAATGAACTAGATTAAATTCTTTGAATTCATGCAGCAAATTTTTCCAAACCACGCAGAGAAAAATATTATTATAACTTTATTATCACCAAACCAAATTCATGAAATTTTATTTTTGGTGAAATTTTCATAAACTGAGGTCATAAATAATGCCTAATGATATTGGGGTCGGTCCCTACAGTGTAGTTACTAATGTGCTGGACTGTGTCAATGTAATAAGCAAGTTTGAACTTCAGTTGTGTTATTATGTTCACTTTTGAACTAATACCCTTGGGAAAGGCATGAAACCCATATTCCCTCTCCAGTTATGGATTAAACAGTATCAATACTATTTTTCTACAATGATGGCTTTGACATTAAAAAATATTTGACAAGAAATGATAAAATCCTGGTATGTTTTGGTTTAAAAGATAACCTTTTTTTAAAAAGTTGTTAGTGGTATATTTGCTTTTGGGTGATACTGTGTATCAATTTGTTAAAACACTTTGTCTAAAGAAATTCAGACAAAAACTGATCAATTCAAACCTTATGAACAATGATACATAAACACATTTGTATCTGTACAAATTGTGTTAAAAAGTATCAAGACTGAATTCGTATTTACCAAGACAGAAAGGAACAATGAATAAAATATTGATTTTCTTCAAAATAGGTCCCCTTGACATACAACATGCTTATTCCAGTGAGTTTTCCATGGGTTGAAGCACCACTGAAACTTCTCTTTTTATATGTTATGAAACTGTGCTGTTATCCCCTGCATCCCACACTCTCACACATGAAGTGAATATTCAGTTAAAGTAAAAAGACGTTGCACTGAGTTAAATCTGGTAAATATGGAGGCTGTTGCACTTGCACAATCTTGTGTCATACCAAAAACTGCATATCAATGAGAATCAAGACTCTTTATCAAAATGCAAAGAGAATTGGCACCACTTTGTCTAAACAAAGTCTGGATGTCTTTACAGCAGAAAGCATCAGTTCATTATAAAAGATGCTCAGCTGTGTACTTATCTTCACTTAAATTTTAATTTGATTTTTAAAATTTTAAATTTTAATCTTCCTAGTTTCCTATGAAACCACATACAATATGTCTATTTTTTACAAATGAGAAAATATTAATATATCAAATATATTAACAGTAGAGCTCAAGTGGTACGCAACTATTAACTAAGCATAGCTTAGTTTGGCACAAGGTGAGAAGTATGGGGCACCCAGTGAAAATTGAACTCACTAGTAATGTTCTGCTAACAAAATTCACTCACCTTTACACCATGTTAGATGCCCCATCTCAGGTGTTAGTAACAGTATTCTAAATTGCATATATTCATAATTTGCATATTTAAGTGGGTTAGTGTGTGTGTGTGTTTAGGTGTGTGTGTATTTGTCTGTATGTGTATGTTTGTGTGTGTGTGTGTGTGTATGTATGTGTGTGTATGTGTGTGTGTGTGTGTGTTTAGGTGTGTGTGTTTAGGTGTGTGTGTGTTTGTGTGAGTGTGTGTGTGTTTAGGTGTGTGTTTGTGTGTGTGTGTGTGTTTATGTGTGTGTGTGTTTGTGTGAGTGTGTGTGTGTTTAGGTGTGTGTTTGTGTGTGTGTGTTTAGGTGTGTGTGTGTGTTTGTGTTTAGGTGTGTGTGTGTGTGTGTGTGTGTGTGAGTGTGTGCGTATGTATGTATACGTGTATGTGGGTGTGTTTAGGTGTATGTGTGTGTTTAGGTGTGTGTGTGTGTTTGTGTAAGTGTGTGTGGGGGGTAGGTATGTGTGTGTTTGTGTGTGTGTGTGTGTGAGAGAGCAAATAACTAAGATACATATTTATAATTTTATGCTTGAGATAAATGAAGTACATTTGAATATACATATGTATACACCTTTGTATGAATCTGTACACAGGTATATATATATATACATATATATATATATATGATATTATTAATAGATGTTGACAGCTGTCCATCACTGCATATATTCCCAGTCTGTTTCTGTAAAGAAGATCGATAGCCATCTAGTGGGTGGTGTGGATAGCTGATATATGCCAGTATATTCCAACATCTCACCCCTACAATGTGAGCCTCTTTTTGAGTATTGAAAGCTATAGTAGTGAACAGCTAACATTTACTTGACACTGTAGAAACCTTCTTAGATTTATTGTGTCTACCTCAATGCAGTTTATATTTGGCATATACCATATTCCCTTTCATCTTCTCTTGTCTTTGTTGATGCACAGTAGGTTTTTGGTAAGAGTGTTTTTTAATGTCATTTATATTGCGACTATATTACTGTGCATTTTGATATAATTATTTCTTGTGTTTTTTTTGTTGTTTTTTGAATATCTTTTAATATAGAAGCCACATTGATTAATTTTTATAAACCACATATATAAAACAGAAAACGTGTATCATACAAGCAGAAAAAAACTGATGTTGACTTGAATGAAAAAATTATCTTACTCAAGCATATTTTGTTAAACCAAAATTCCTTTTATTTGCTTTCTGTACATAAGAGTTCAGTCATTAATTTTCTTCCAGAAAAGTCCAGTACTCCCATGTGTAGTGGGAGGACTGAGTTGTTAAAATTTAGAATTTATTCATATCTCATGTTTTGAATATATAAACTCATGAGATACAAGAAATTGTTTTTAAAATAATAATGGAATTTTTATAGGTAAAGTTGGCAACTGTTGTTGAGGGCGACCAGAAGGCTCCTTTTTCAATAGCTACTCCTTTCCCTGGATTGCTCCACTTTACCCTTGATACGTACCTTATATTGCTGAGTGTTAATCAAGGATGTATCAAGTACCATTTTTAAAGTCTTTGGTATGATGCGACCTGGGATTGAACCAAGGTCTCCCGGATCATTGGCGAACACTCTACCCACTGGGCCAATGAGCTGGAATTTTTATAATGGAATTTATTGATGTAAATCTTATAAAAATTTATTTCTAAGGAAAAAATCAAGTTGACCACATACGGTACTTGATTTGGCCTGAGTGGAGGAGGGAGAAGTAATCCAAGACAGTGCGGCAACAAAAAGTAACTTCCTCTTTTTGAACTACTATTCAGACCATCAGTATGATTTCAGGGACCCGAACTGAAGGCACGAAAACTTGAGCCAGCTGATTGGGTTTCATTACTCTCTTTATGAATGGAGCTCCCCAAGAAATAAAATAAAAATAAATGAAAATTGACTACTGAAGTTCTGCCAAGAAAATTCAACTGAAAGAAAATTCAACAGAGAATTCTGCGGAAAAGAACCTAAAAGAAGACTTGAAATTTAATGAACTCTGAAACTTTTCAATAAAACAGGAAAAAAAAAAAGAAAAATACTCAAATTCAAAGAACTTTGTTTCGCGGACACTCTCACAGATAAGATTCCCTCAAATTGCTCTAAAATTTGTAACATTTTATCTTTTCTATCCCTTTCTTTCTCGTTTCTTTTGTATAAAATTCCCTTTTCAAAACTTTATTGTCTGTGTTATCTTTTTGAACCAAAATATCCAAACTAGAAAGCTGCGGAACTTACTGTTTAAATTGACTGTTTAAATTACCATTAATGGCACACTAAAGCCTCCTAAAACCATTACCCAATTAAATACTAAACTTGGCTTTAGTGTCACTCACATTTCTACAAATTTTATTCTCTCTCAAATTTTTAAAAATCTTTATAGAAACAGATATATGCTGGATGCTTGGAGAGATTTGATTTGGAATTTGAAAATTATTTGTGAATCTTTTTTGTAATTCCAACTGAGTAATGAGTTTAATCCTTACTGAGTGCCTCATACTTGAAGCTTTGTGCCAGCTCTAAGCTACACTTAGTAAATAACTAGAAAGTGCCTTATCTAGATGAAGATTATTGCTGAGCAGTGAGATTGATCCTCACGGGTAGCTCCATATATACAGCCTTGTGTCAAACCTAAACTAAACTTGGCAAATAACTATCTTTTATGTGCCAGGGGTATGAAAAGGGTAAATAATGGTAACATATTCAGGAATAAAATAGAAAACCCTTTTCTTTTAGATTTTAAAGAAATCGGTTTACATTAGTTAAAGATGAATTAAGTGATCATTTGTTGAAAATTAGATAAAAGAATTAATTGATTTGAGAAATAATTAGACTTATTTTTTTTAGAAAATCAAAAAAATAGTCACTTGTGATAAAAAATTGTAATTATTTTTTTAATTAAAATTAGATATCCTTCATTGATTTTAGTGTTGGAGAAAATTTAGAATCTTTATTAACAAGAGCAAGAATAGTAAAGACTCACAAACAAAAAGAATAGTTTCGTTTATATACTTATTCTGTCTTGTCAGGAACAGGATCTTGAATGCTGATTTTTAAGGCAGAACTTCCTCAATTTGAATCGAGGGTGCCTTTGTGGTGTAATGGTTAAAGCAATTGACTGCAGAATCGTAGTAAGCGAGTTTGTACTCCAGTCGTGCTATAACAATCACTTTCGGGCAAATACCCTTGGGAAAGGTATGAACCCCCTTATCCTCCCAGCTATGGGTTAAATAGTACCACTACTGTTCTTCTAGGAGAATGGCTTTGGCATTAAATAACCTACAAAGGTAGAATTAATTTTTTTATTTATTGCGGACTTTTTGTCCTCATCTTGGTAGTTTTTGTGTTGTTTCTTCTTACAAAGGTTGATTTCTATCCCAATTTGTTTTTTCTGACTCTACCATTTTAAGTAATTGTTTTGACAAATTAGATTGCTGGAGAAGCAGGGACGAACTCATAAGTGATGTACTCTTGTGGACCCCCACACATGGCCGTGCAAAAGCAGGACGACCAGCATGAACATACATTCAGCAATTATGTGAGGATACGGGATGTTGTCCAGAAGACCTGCCTGAGGCGATGAACGACAGGGAAAAGTGGCGAGAGAGGGTCAGGGATATCCGTGCTACCAGCACGACATGATGATGATGAAATATAATGAAATTAAATGAAATAGATTGGTATGAACAGATTAGGATCGATTGATAAACAGGAACAGACAAGGATAGATAGATAGATAGATATGAATCTAATGAGATGGATACATACATGTAGATAGATAGATAGATAGATAGATAGAATCTGGGAAATCTTATCTGGTCTGTCCATTGACAGATATGAGCTGATTAGAATAGATAGATAAATATGAACAGACAATGATAAGATAGATAAATCTTAATCGGGGATCTTAGTTGATGGTGACCCGAAGGCTCCCTTTTCAATACCTACTACACCGAGGTGTAGGGGATTTTAGGGCATAACTCCTTTCCCTAGATTGCTCCACTTTACCCTTGATACTTACCTTATATTGCTGAGTGTTAAGCAAGGCGGTATCAAGTACCATTTTTTGAGTCTTTGGTATGACTCGACCTGGGATTGAACCCTGGTCTTCCAGACTATTGGCAAACACTCTACTCATTAGGCCAATGGCCCAGTAGATAGATAAATAGATAGATATGAATAAATTAAGAGAGAGAGAGAGTGAGTGGGGAATGAAAGAGATGATGATGATGATGATGATGATTACTAAATATCATTATTGTTCTGGTGACAGATTTTCTATTCATAACTACCAAAATATTTATGCGTTAAATTTTGTAAGCATATAAATTTACTTATATATCCTCCAGTATATATAAAACAGGTTTACATGAAAAAACGATGGACTGCGAGCACATTTGTTGAAAATGAGACTAAAGTGTTAGTTTAGTTGAGTAATTAGTTCTTTTGAGAAGATTTTTACAAAATTAGATATTTGTGATCATGTAATAAAACTTACAATTATTTTTAATTAAAACAAGATGTTCTTCATTGATTTTGGTGTTTGAGAATGTTTGGACTCTGAGTTAACCAACAAGAAAATGAAGCCAAAAAACCAAAAAGGAAAGCAAAAAGGCAAAAAATAAACTTTGAGATAATAAATAACTGATTGAAGCTGTATTTACCCAGACTGATAAACAAGGAATGAAACATAAATTTTCTTTGAGATAGTCTCCTTAGCATTCAATACACTTATTTCATCAAATTTTCCATTGGTTAAAAAGAACCACAGATACCATTTTTTATATAATGAGCCATTTCACTTAATGAGCCATTATATTTATTTTAATGGGGTCACTGTATTTATTTTAATGGACTATTGTATTTATTTGAAAAAGGACATTCTATTTATTTTAATGGGTAATTGTATTTATTTTAATGGGCTATTGTATTTATTTTTATGCCTTCCAAATCTTCAAATTTTACAATTAAGATAAATTTTCAGTTTTGGTTTTGTTCAATGGCATGCCTACTTCTTATGGGTTATTCAATGCTGAAAATTGTTTGCACAGTTATAGCATGTATTCCTATCTGATACAAAAAATTTGCGTATTATTACATGGTTTAAACTATTTGATTTAATAAGTTATAGTTTCAAGTATTCTGATCTAATAGTAATAATTTCTGAAGTGATCTATTTGTCTCATACCTAATAGGTACTACCACGCTGGGTCAGAGTGGACCTGGGAGTAATGGCAACAAAGGGAGTAATTGTTGAAATTATCCCTCAAGTCAGAACTAGTTAGAACTACTGATAATAGAAATTGTTGGATCAGAGTTATTTGCCCCAAATCCCACACTGCAGGTTATCTGCTCCTAATTTTTTGTTCTTTCTCAGTAAATAAAAAGAACACTGCGTATATTTTAAAAAGCCGTCCTCATGTTTTTGCCTTGTTCATTGAGTTAAAGTATCCTGCCTGGAATATATGAAGATGAATACCTCCACCTAAAAGGTTGGTCTTATTTTTATGTTGAATTAGATTTGTAAATTCCCAACAACAGTAATCATTACCCGTTTAGTGTTGTGGGGAAGTGTCTTACACCTCATCATATTCTAAGCCTCACGAAGAAGATGATAAAAAAAAACTCACATCTAGTAAATATGGAATGTGTTGCATTTACACAAAGTTGTGTTTTGCTGAAAATTGCTGATAAAAAAGAATTGGAAAGGGGCACTGAGTTATCTAGACAGTAGTCTAGATGTCTAGACATCTACACTTTGATATATAAGTTACTCAGCTGTGAGGATTGGCTGAAAAGTTCATAGACTGACCAAGATATTCTCATGGAGTGTGACCAAAGTGAGATTTATTTTTCAACATAGTTCTCTTTGTGGTCCACACATTTCTTCCATTGGTGTTGCAGGGCAAAAATTCAAAATGAACAGGTGAGTTGAAAGTTCATACGATGACATCATATATGAACTTTCATCTCACCCTTATATATACCTGTTCATTTTGAATTTTAGATTTTAAAAAATTTATGAATCAATCTAAATACCTTTTGATTGTGCCTCATATACGGAAACAAAGAGAAAAGTTTAGTGTACATTTTGTCCACTTTTGCAAGCTAATTCAGATCTGTATAAAACTAGTGAAATAAAAGACTCGTATTATTTTTTGGTCTTCAATATGCTAAACTGACTTTATTCAAATTCTCCGGCTGAAAAAAAAAATAAATAAATAAAACATGATAAAAAATTGTTTTAAATAAAAAATAGCATGAAAATTTTTTCTGTCACTGACTTGATTGGGTATTTTTTCTGTTCTTGGTTTCGTTGGGTACTTTTTTTCTGTTCCTGGCTTGATTAAGTATTTTTCTGTCCCGGGCTTGATTGGGTATTTTTTCTGTTCTTGGTTTCGTTGGGTATTTTTTTTCTGTTCCTGGCTTGATTAAGTATTTTTCTGTCCCGGGCTTGATTGGGTATTTTTTCTGTTCTTGGTTTCGTTGGGTATTTTTTTTCTGTTCCTGGCTTGATTAAGTATTTTTCTGTCCCGGGCTTGATTGGGTATTTTTTCTGTTCTTGGTTTCGTTGGGTATTTTTTTTCTGTTCCTGGCTTGATTAAGTATTTTTCTGTCCCTGGCTTGATTGGGTATTTTTTTGTTCTTGGTTTAATTGGGTATTTTTCTGTCCCAGGCTTGACAGGGTATTTTTTTCTGTCCATGTCTTGATAGGGTATTTTTTCTGTCACTGGCTTGAATTGATATTTTTTCTGCCCTGGCTTGATTGTGTATTTTTTCTGTCCCTGGCATGATCGGGTGTTTTTTCTGTCCCTGTCTTGGTTGTGTATTTTTTGTCCCTGGCGTGATTGGGTATTTTTTCTCTCCCTGGCTTGGTTATGTATTTTTTGTCCCTGGCATGATTGGGTATTTTTTCTGTCCCTGGCTTGATTGTGTATTTTTTGTCCCTGGCGTGATTGGGTATTTTTTTCTGTCCCTGGCTTGGTTGTGTATTTTTTCTGTCCCTGGCTTGATTATGGAGTTTTTCTGTCCCTGGCTTGACTGGGTATTCTTTCTGTCCCTGGCTTGATTGTGTATTTTTTGTCCCTGGTTTGATTGTTTAGACTAAAAAAAATAAATACTAATCACCCTAATTACCCAACTGAATAGTTACTTCCAATATTTACAATCACTTTGCTTCAAGACAACTTCTTGCTTTCAATTAATTTCTGGATTTTGTCTTTGTTGTTGAATCGACAGCCAATCAAACATTTGCTAATCTATATTTTTTTGCATTCCCCCACCCCAAATCTTTAGTTAGTTCAACTGATGACCAAGTCAGTATCTGAAGAGTCATTTACCAGAAATGGTATTGTAGCCAAATAGATTTTGAGGAATTCTACATTCTCTTCTTCAAAAAGACTTTTATTAACACTGATACAGTTTGAAGGAGGAACAATGGAGAAAAAATATGTACAAATTATTTTATATGCTAACTTGTTTGAGATTTGCATTATGTAAGTACTAGTTGGGATACCCACCTATGGTGGTTGGTTGTTCAGTTGGTTAGTTTTGCAACCTGGGTTCAACTTGTTTTTAGGAGTTTGTGTCATGTAATGGTTTTTGGCACTCAAAATGAAAGCAGTGAGCACAGTTCAAATTCCAGCCAAGGCTTTTTGTATTCATTTCAAACTAATATTTTTGAGAAAGGCATAAAAACCATCTCTTCTTTGAGATAAAATGGGAAGAACTTTAAGCTGTAGCTTTGGATGAGCAACCAATCTGTGAGAAGAATTGATCTTAAAAGCATGCCAACCTATCAAGGGTTATTTTATGCCCAGAGGTTAGGGAATCATGTTCATTGTATGTTCATATTTATATTTTTTTATGAAGTTGTTTCTTAAGAGGTTTTTTTCTGCACATAGCCCCATCAAAAATAAATGATTCATCGACAAATCTATATGATCTATAGATGAGAGCCTAACAGGTATTATCAGTCTGGATCAGGGTGGATCTGGGCAATAAACGTGAACTCCACCCTTACTCCCCAGAGTTCTAGAATTGGAACCTCTTCATCTGTATGATATCCAGGACATCCATTTTTGGGGAGGGATCTTATAATTCTACAGGAGATACTGTCTGCAAATTGTAAGCTCTGCTGACAAGGGGATCAATGCTATGTTATTTATTTCATGTTTTTGTCAGTTTTTCTTTGCGAGCACTTATATAGTTTCAAGGAAATAATGGTATTAATCATTTGTAAACAATTATAGCATCAAGGAACAATTCTTAATACCAATAATTTGTACATAATAATTCTTTACACGAGAATACAACACAAAAGGCCAAAACAATGCAATATGACTGATCCTCCCATAACAATTGAGATATTAGTCACAAATATATGATAACACTAAGAAACAAATTCAATGCTCTTCAAGAGATATTCATAACACTTACACTGAATGACGAACATGAGAACTTTGTCCATGCACACATGGAAGCAGTAGCAGAATGTATACTAACCAAACTAAGAGCCAAACTTAGAGTTCCATGGGAGACACTAGCTGTTAAGAAAAAATGAGTTGATATGAAAACAGCATTCCTATATAATAAAAGGAAACCAACTAATGCCAACACTCAGAAACTTAAGAAAGCACAAAGAAAATTATTGCATACCTAAAAGAACAAATAGAATACATTCAAGGCCAGATCAATATAATTAGAAACTCAGTAGGAGATAGATAATCTTGAATAGCATGGCACATAGTAAATGAAGTGAGTAAAAAGAAGAGTACTTTGAGAGCTAAAATAAAAGCTGCCAGTCAAGAATACAGACACTTGTGGAAATAACATTACAAGAATCTGCTTGGAAACTCTCCAAATTTCATGGATGAAAATTATTAGGAAAATTATCAATAACCAACATCAAATTCGGACAGTTTTATGAAGAAGAACTCAAGATAGAACTAAGAAAAACTAAAAACAGAATAACTGCCAGCCTCTACAAAATACCCCCAGAAGTATGGAAGACAAGGAAATTCGACATCTTACAGCTTTGATGCTGCAATGCTATATATAGCCAGAACATAATAAAGAGATGGACAAAAGGCTGCAACCTTCCCTTCTGCAAGAAAGATGACCTCGTAATCGGCATAATCCTTGCTTCCATAGCAACTGAGGTTTATGATGCTCTGTTTCTCAATCACATTGAACCAGAAATTGAGAAAATTTCTTAGAAAGAGTCAAAATGTTTTTTTTGAGAAACTGATCCACAATATCACAGATTCTGAAAATCTGTCAAATCATTGAAGAAGTTCATGCAAAAAACCTCCAGGCAACACTTTTGTTTGAAGATTTCTTCAAGGCATTTGATTACGTACACAGAGGGAAAATGGAGTCAATATTTCTATTGTCTGGTCCCCCCAAAGAAACTGGCACAGCCATAATGATGCTCTATAGTAACACAAAAGTCAAGGTTCACTCACCGGATGGAGACACAGACTTCTTTGACATTGTTACTGGTGTTCTGCCTGAAGATACATTAACCCCATATCTATAAGGGGGTGCCCTCGTGGTGTAATGGTTAAAGCGATGGACTGCGGAATCGTAGTAAGCGAGTTCATATTCCAGTTGCGCTATTACGTTCACTTTCGGGCAAATACCCTTGAGAAAGGTATGAACCCCTTTATCCTCCCAGCTATGGGTTAAATAGTTTCACTATTGTTCTTCTTGGAGAAAAGCTTTGGCATTAAATAACCTGCAAAGGTTGATATACCATTAAACAAAGAAACCAAACCAAACCCATATCTGTTCATAATCTGCCGAGACTACATATTTTAAACATCAATAGATCTAATGAAAGAAAATGGCTTTACCCTAAAAAAGGCAAGAAGCAGTTGATATCCTGTAGATACTATTATGGACACAGATGATGCAGATGACAGAGCGCTTCTTGCAAATACACCTGCCCAAACTGAATCCCTGCTGCATAGTCTGGAGTAGGCAACAAGAGGCATTGGTCTCCATGTGAATGCAGATAAAACTAAATACATGAGTTTTAATCAAAAAGAAGATATCTCCGATCTAAATGGCAGGTCTCTGAAATTAGTAAACAAGTTCACATACCTCGGTAGCAATGTCTCATCAACTGAAAGTGACATCAATATGCATCTAGCGAAGACATGGATTGCTATTGATAGGTAATTGATCATATAGAAGTTTAACCTATCCGATAAGATAAAACACAATTTCTTCCAAATAGCGATCGCATCAATTTTTCTGTATGGATGCACCACATGGATGCCAACTAAGCACATAGAGATAAAGCTTGACAAGAACTGCAAAAGAATCTTACAAGCTATATTGAACAAATCCTGGCAGTAACATCCCATGTAACAACGGTTGTACGGCCACCTACTTCCCATCTCTAAAAACCATCCAAATAAGACAAACAAGGCATGTAGGACACTGCTGGGGAAGTAAGAAAGAAATTATTTGTGACATTCTCCAATGGACCCCATCACATGGACCTGTCAGTGTTGGAGGACCAAGAAGAACATACCTACAACAGCTCTGTATGGACCCTGGATGTAGTCTGGAGAACCTGCCAGTAGTAATGGATGATAGGGACAATTGGTGAGAGAGAGTCAGGGACATCCATGCTAGCAGTGTGACTTGATAAAAAAGGAATTTTTATACCAATAATTTGTGCACAATAATTATATTATATACCCTCCCAATGGAACATTAATGGGGATGTCTCATTCCTCAAAAATATATTGGACACTATTATGAGGTGGGGTTAATGTGCAGACTAAGTAGTTCACCACTAGCGATTTACCTTTTTTATGCCGCTGGCGAGGATTGTATTTTGCTAATCTTATAAAGATTTCAATTTCATTTCTAACCTCTATTTTGATTATTTCTCATTCAGTCACCTTTTGTTAGGTTACAACAAATTCTTAATACAAATAATTTGTACAAAATATACTTTCAAGTAACTATTTCTCTTTGATAATAATAAAAATAATAATAATCTGTCATATAATAATAATAATAATAATATAAGTAAGTAAAGTTGTCTCCCTTTAGTCGAGGGTGACCAGAAGGCTCCCTTTTCAATAGCTACTACACCAAAGTATTGGAGAGGGCACTACTCCTTTCCCTGGATTGCTCCACTTTACCCTTGATATGTACCTTATATTGCTGAGTGTTAAGCAAGGAGGTATCAAGTACCATTTTTAAAGTCTTTTTAAAGAGGGTGTCCTCGTGGTGTAATGGTTAAAGCGATGAACTGTGGAATCGTAGTACGCGAGTTCGTACTCCAGTCGCGCTATTACGTTCACTTTCGGGCAAATACCCTTGGGAAAGGTATGAACCCCCTTATTCTCCCTCCAGCTATGGGTAAATAGTAGGACGGACTAGGCTCTTCAGCCTTGGTGAGGCAACTAGTCTAGGAGAAGGAAAAACTCTGAATTCAAAACCTGTTAAACTCCGCTTAAAAATTGACCTTGTGTCATATCCTGCCCGAGCGGAGGGGTTGGTAAATAGTACCATTTTTAAAGTCTTTGGTATGACGTGACCTGGGATTGAACCTAAGTCTCCCAGACCATTGGCAAACACCCTATAATAATAGTATAATCTGTCATATAATTTCAAGTACTTTGAACAATTATAGGATTCCTTGTACTTATGATAATTCTAATAATCATAATAATTCTTTGGGAACATATATCATCATCATCACGTCGTATCATCAGCACGGATATCCCTGACCCTCTCTCGCCATCCTCCCTATCATCCTGCCTCTGCTCGTCTATGTAAAGGGGTCCACTGGAGTATGTCACTTAAGAGCTCGTCCCTACTTCTCCAGCAGTGTCCCATATGTCTGGTTCGACAAACTTTGATAGTTATTGTGATGGGTGGTAGGTGGCTGTACAGCTGCTGCTTTGTGGGATGCTGCCTCCATGACTTGTTCAATATTGCTTGCAGCATTCTTGGGTAGTTGCTGTCAAGCTTTTTCTCCATTCATTTAGTTAGCATCTCTGTAGTGCATCCATATAGCAGTATTGACACGACCGCTGCTTTGAAGAAACTGTGTTTTATTTTATCGATCAGGTCTGACTTCTATATGACTGATAGCCTATCGATAGCTGTCCATGCCTTTGCTAGTCACGTGTTGATGTCTTTCTCGGTTGATGAGATACTGCTTCCTTGGTAGGTGAACATCTAGTTTCAGAGAGCTACCATTTAGTGTGGAGATGTTGCCTCTTTGATTAAAGCACATATATTCTGTCTTGTGTGCATTCACATGGAGGTCTATACCTGCAGCTGCTTGTTCCAGACTATGTAGCAGAGTTTTGGCTTGGGCAGGTCCATTTGCTAAAAGTGCTATGTCATTGGCATAGTCGGCATCCGTAATTGTTTGTATGGGGTACCTTCTGCTTCTTTCCTTTGTTAGCTTGAAACTGTTTTCTTTGATTTTATCAATAGGTGTTCTAAGCACATAGTCTAGACAGATTATAAAGAGGCATGGGGCTAATATATCTCCTTGCAGTACACCTGCTACAATGTCAAAGTAGTCTGTGTCTCCCTCCAAGGAACAGACTTTTACTTTTGTGTTTCTATATAGCATCATCATGGCTGTGACTGTTTCTTTTGAAACCCTCCAAAAGTTACACATGAACTGGTCAGGAGAATTATAAATAAGCAATTAGACATCAAACTAGGACCATTTACACAAGAGGAATTTGACTCGGTACTGAGAAAAATTAAAAATAGAAAAGCAGCAGGGCTCAATGAAATACCCCCAGAAGTATGGAAGACCAGGCAATTCTGCTCCGACACTGTAATGCCATATATAATCAAAAGCCAATTGACAGATGGACAAAGGAATGCATCCTCCTCTTCCCTAAAAAGAGTGACCTTGAATTAGCCAAGAACTACCGAGGTATAACCCATACATCCATAGTGGCCAAGATATACAATACTCTACCGTGCAACCACATAGAACCGAAAATTGAGAACATACTTAGAAAGAACCAAAATGGCTTCTGGAAGAATAGATCCACGACGTCACAAATTTTGACTATCTGTCGAATTCTTGAAGGTGTACGTGCAAAAAACCAAGAGACAACAATATCGTTTGTTGACTTTACCAAGGCCTTTGACTCCATTCACAGAGGAAAGATGGAACAAATTCTAGAACATATATAGTTTCAAGTAACTATTCTTAATGTAAATAATTTATACACATAAGGTTTCAAGTATTCCAATCTAATATTAATAATTTTCAAATAGATCTATTTGACCCATAGATGGGGCACTAACAGACTGGACCTAGGAGTAATGGAGTGACTTCACATTCCTCAGAACTCCAGAAATTTAGCCTCACCACTGGATGCAGTTTAATGTCATACCTCTTGCCTCTCGATTCAGTAAGTATGCATACCAAATTTTGTTACTCTATGTGAAACTACTTGCCTGTCTGTCGGTAGACTGACACCCAAATTCTTCTTTAGATAAGGTTGATACAAAAACATTTTTATTCACAAAAATTCATAACATTTTTTGGCCATCAAAATATTTTCCCTGGTTTTCCATATCCTCCCGCGACCTTTCAATTAAATTGTTTATTTTATTTTATTATAAAAGAACAATTCCTGTTTTGAATCTGGGAACTTTAAAAAATTTTTTGATGTCTTGAAAATGTTGGCAGCACAGACCTAACTGGGCATGTTACATGATAGTCTGAAAGTGTCTGAAGAATACAGACTAATATTTATCACCCCCTGGTGGATATTGCTTATGCTATGAATGGAAATAACATGATTTTCTTGAGACTAGAAAATAAAAAGTAATTAAAAACAAAAACAAATTTCATGTTTAAAAAGGTTATAAATTTAGTTTTGTGGATGGGAAATATTCAGTTCTAAGGTGTGATTTTAAGTGCTATCTTTTAAATAAAGATTTTATACTTTCTTTTTCATGTGTACATTTTCTGAATACTAGAAGACATTAATCATCATGTCTTATACATTCTTTGGGTTCGAACATATCCGAGGTGTCATCTAAAAGTATCTGCAGTGAAGCTTTAAATCCTTTCATTTCAAAATTTAGAATATAAAATTTAATTGAAGATGTGTTCTCAGCTGAGAAATTTATATAATAAAGTGATGATGTCAAGATGTCTAGACTGCTGTGTAGATTTCATCTAGATGTATAAGTACAAATTAAAAAAAATTCCACCCAGTCTAAATCCTTTTTGATAAAACAGGTTTTGGTGAGACACCGGATTGTGCAAGTGCAGGACCCTCTATAATCACCACACTTTGCTCCTGTTTTTAAACTGAAAATTCATCCAAAGATTTGAAGATTTAGAGGATCTTAAAAGAAATATGATGAAGCAACTTCATGCCACATCTAAAGATGAGATTCAGAGGTGCTTCAGCCAATAAAATAATCACTGGAATAAGTTTGTTGAATGTCAAGGGTACTATTTTGAATAAAATCAATATTTCATTCTTTTTTCATTTTTTACATGGTAAATAAATACAGCTTTACTCAAGATAATTTTGTTTAGTTTCTTTTACAGTATATCAACTCATCAGAGGTTATTTAAAGCTGAAATTTGGTTTATTCCTAAATGCTTGGTTATAATCATAACTATTTATCGTTTGAATATTCCATTTAAATCACTTAATTCTTAAATCTGACAAATTTTACTCAATAATAATAATCATTTGTGGGCAGTTATATGGTATCAAGAATTCCTATCTAACTCAAATACAGCCCATTTTGGTTGGGGCTGTAGAATATACTGACTGCAGCTCTGCAGAGTGGTAAGACTCCCTCAATGAGTGTCCTAGATATGACATTAAACTATCTGATGGTCAGGCTTCAGTAATGCTGGAGCTCAGAGGAATATGGCATACACTTTCTTGCCATTGTTTCCAGATTCATTCTGATAGGGTCCCTTCTATGGGTCAAATAGAACTGTTTGAAATTTAAACAAACAAATGACTGATGTTGAATTGAATTGTTAGAAATAGAACTCCTTGATTATTTAACTGTGTGTGACCAAATGACTGACTATCTGAATTGTTAGTAATACATAGAAATACTTGGAACTATTTAAATGTATGCAAACAAATGAGTAATGTTGAATAGAATTATTGGTGTGAAATGGCAATACTTGTAACCGCTTCACTATCTATGAACAAATGATTAATATTGAATAGAATTATTAGTGTTTGATAGCAGTAATTGAAACTATTTAATTGTGTAGAAACAGTTGCAGTACTTGTGTACAAACAATTTAGTTCTAACTCATTTAAAAATGAAATTACCAACAAACTATTCACTTACAAATCATATATTTTTATGCAACCATTTACCCAGCGGGCTTGCAGGGTGCTGTTCATTCCCGCCCAGTCCACCATTTAATGCAGGGCATAGGCATTGGCTTTGGTCTTCCGAATGCTATTTAGTGTCACAAATACCATTAACTCCGAAGCGGAACCACATTTTAAAGCCACTGGGCGAGTTATAGGTGAATTATTAAGAGTCAACACAGCTCACTGGCTTGATTCCCCCCCCCAATACAAGGTCTTCGACCAATACAATTCTTCCACAATAAAAGAAGAACTCTGAACTGCCGTGTTTGGGTTAACAAGATTAATAACAATGTTTTTTTACTGAATAAAAGAAACAAACAAAGACAAAAACAATTCAAGTAAAAGTCAGGAGTGAGAAAGTTTTTCTGTACCTCGGAAGGAGCCTCCACTAAAATATCCGTATCCTGGACTAAGCCCCTCATAAAATATCTTTATCCTTGAACGAGCCAGGCATAAAATATCTGTTAATGGCAGAGGTGAGAATGTAGTTTGACAGCATAGACACGGTCCACTTTCCTTCAGACTACGGGATTTAATGGCTGAACACGTGCTCCAAATCTCAAGTTTATCATTTCAGTATGAATGCAGCAGGATACAGTTGAATATACTTAAATTGTATGTTCACTTACTTGGAGTTTTGTGGAGTTGATTCTCTTCTCTTTTTTCTTTCGTTATTAGGTTTCCATAACATTTTGGTCGAAGGATACATGTCTTATTTCAGATAAGACCAAGATTAATAATTGTCTCTTTCCTTGTGGACAAGTCTTTTCTTTGGGTATTCGTTTAACGAGGCTTACCCTACCTCAGAGTGCTGGTTCATTCAAAAGGTAAGTTCTGTCTTTTCTCTCAGGGTTCTCTGTGCAGCATTATTTTGGAATTTGAGTTTCTTCCGTATCCCAAATTATGCCAAAAGGCAACTGCTCGTGTGTCTTCATCTTTCGACTCCATGGCAACTCTTTATGTGTCTTCACCCAGAGATGAATGAATGGCAACTCTTTATGCATCTTCACCCAGTGATGAATGAATGGCAGCTAACTTATTTCCGTGGTTTGAAAAATTACCACATGTTGATTTTTTGGGGACAGTTACTTCCTCAGTACCAAACATGGTTGAGGGGTCTGCCTCTCCACTGACACATACATGGCTAATAGAGAGTGAGGTCCACCCATGCCTATCTCACCTTGTAATGATAGAGAGGGTGGAAGAGAGAGACAGCTTCTCCCACTGCCACTATCCTGTAATTCTTGCTTACTACTATCGTCCGCTGACTGTCAAATTACTAGGGTGTCATATTTCCTCGTCACAGTATGTATATCCATTTAAATGTATGCAAACAAATGACTGATGTTAGATTGTTACTGTTACATAGAAATACTTGAAACCACTTAAGATTGTGCAAAGGAATGATTAAAAGTAAATAGAATTATGCATATTAGATGAAAATACTTGAAACCATTTAACTGAGTGCAAAATAATGAGCTCAGGCTAATTTAAAAATGTAATCAACAAAATGTGTTTACGAATTGTATATCTAATATATACGTATAAAGAGGATTTGGCATTAAATAACCTACAATGGTTGATATGCCATAAAACCCAACCAAACCAAATCATATGTATTTAATATATATGTATAAAGAGGATTTGGCATTAAATAACCTACAATGGTTGATATGCCATAAAACCCAACCAAACCAAATCATATGTATTTAATATATATGTATAAAGAGGATTTGGCATTAAATAACCTACAATGGTTGATATGCCATAAAACCCAACCAAACCAAATCATATATATCTAATATATATATGTATAAACAAGATTTGGTATTAAATAACCTACAATGGTTGATATGCCATAAAACCCAACCAAACCAAATTATATATATTTGATATATATGTATAAAAATGATTTGACATTAAATAACCTACACTGACTGAGATGCCATAAAACCCTAACAAACCAAGTCCTATATATTTAATATATATATGTATAAAGAGGATTTGGCATTAAATAACCTACAATGGTTGATATGCCATTAAACAAAACCAAACACAAATAATCTGTTTTCTGTTATATAGTATTCTATCTATTATGAATGATTTTCAAACAGGTTGATTTGATCCATCGATAAGACCCTGACAGATATTACAATTCTGGCTCAAAAAGACCAGGGAGTAATCGTTATAAAGGAGTAATCCATAATGCCTAGCCCTTCAGTACTGGAGCCTTACCATCCGATGAAGGTTAGTGTCATTCTAAGAACATTTTGGTGAGGAGGGTTTTACCCTTCTACGGATGATACAGTCAGTGTATTTTATACTCTGCCAACAAGAACAGATACTTTTTGAATGCATCTTGTAGTTAAACAAAAATTTGAAGATTTGGACAGTTAAACAAAAATATCAAGATTTGGTTTTGCTAATCTAACAAACACAAAGTAAGGGTGCAATTTAGCATTATACTTACATCTTAAATTGATCCCCTTGAATAAAAATCAAAATACTTAAGAATTTTCAAAACTAATATGCTAAATTCATGCTGCATTTGTAACCACATCCATCAAATGACACATTTCAATTGAATACCAATGAGTGTCCTGATCTGACACTAAACAATCTGATGGTGAGATTCTAGTAATGCTGGAGCTTTGGGGAATATGGAGTACCCCTTTATTGTCATCGCTCCCAGGTCACTCTGGCCTGGAGGGGGAGCACCTGATAGGGTCTATCTATGGGTCAAATAAAACTAAAATGCATATTCATGCTAAACTGGATTGCTTGAAATAGAACTGTTTTTGACATTTACATGTGTGTAAACAAAAACTATACTAATACTAAACTGAATTGTTTGAATTAGAACTGTTTGACTAAACTGAATAGCTTGAAATAGAAATGTTTTTGACAATTAGATTGTGTACTTACATTTGAATTGTGTACTTATGCTAAACTGAATTGTCTGAAATGGAACTGTTTTCGTATGTTAAACTGAATTGTTTGAAATG
>OY757935.1:73732135-73947135 GCA_963585895.1 Sepioteuthis lessoniana
CATCAGTTAAGCAACGAATTAATTGAAATATTAAAATAAAACAATCTTTTAATTAATTTGATGCTACTTCAAACAGAACAACAAAAACTTATCCGAACCATTCCAACCTGTCTGCGGGACTTAGAATATGCCAACTGTACTCCCTGCTAGAAACTCCTAAAAGGAGGTATCTTCGGTATAACATTAATTTAATCTGATGGTGTGTATCCAGTTCTGGAGTTCTTGAGAGTGGGGAAGATCTCTTCATTGACATTGCTCCCAGATCGACACTGACTGCTTGTGGCAGTACTTGGTAGCGTCGCATCCATTGGTCAAATAGATCTGTTTAAAAATCTTTTGTATTAGATAAGTTTATTTGTTTGGTTTGGGTTGGTTTTAGAGCACATCAACCATTTGGGGTTATTTTATGTCAAATCCTCTTTATACATATATATTAAATATATAGGATTTGGTTTGGTTGGGTTTTATGGCATATCAACCATTATGGGTTATTTAATGCCAAATCCTCTTTATACATATATATTAAATGTATATGATTTGGTTTGGTTGGCTTTTATGGCATATCAACCATTGTTGGTTATTTAATGCCAACGCCTGTTTATACATATATATTAAATATATATAAGATTTGTAAACATGTTTTTAATGATAACTCAGTTTCACATAATTGGACTGAGAGAAGGCAAAAAGAGAGATAAGTACCTAGATCTTACTAGAGGACTGAAAAAACTATGGAACATGAAAGTGATGGTGATACCAATTGTAATTGTCACACTCAGTACAGTCACGAAAGGATTTGTACTGGGACTGGAGGACTTGGAAATAAGAGGACAAGTGGAGACCATTCAAACTACAGCATTATTGAGATTGGCCAAAATACTAGAAAGAATCCTGGAAATTTGAGGAGACGTACTGTCACTCAGACTCTGGTGGAAAACCATCAGCCAATGTTGGTGGGAAATAATCAACTTAAAAAAGAGAATATGCAAAATTGTCGACTTTGCTGTCCCGGCTGACCACAGAATAAAACTGAAAGAATGTGAAAAGAAGGATAAGTACCTCGGCCTTGCTAGAGAATTGAAAAAACTATGGAACATGACGTGACAATTATACCTATTGTGATTGGTGGTTTTGGCACAGTAACTAAAGGATTATTAAAGGGCCGGGAGGACTTGGAAGTTGACGGACGAGTGGAAACCATCCAAACGACAGCATTATAATGACCAGAATACTGTGAAGAGTCCAGGAGACTTGAGGAGACTTGCTGTCACTCAAACTCCAATGAAAGACTATAAGTTAATGCTGATGTGAAAAATTCTAAAGAAGTAAATGATACTACTAATAATAAAAATGAGACTTTGAGATACAAATGGATCACCTATTCCAGAACCAAAGACGGGATCCAGTTTTGATTAACAAGAAGAAGAAAAGAATTTGTTACCTTGTGATAGGATTTGTATTGTTCCACACATACACACACACACACACTCACACACACACACATATATATATATATATATATATACGAGGTGCCTACGATAAGTTTCCAGACGTTTTTTAGTATGGGCATTTAAAATTGTCGTAGTCTCTTGAAAATTCAGTATCTTATGGCTATACATCTTATGAGATAACTGACCAATTGTTATGATTTCAGGTCAAATGAACAGCTACAGCAGCAATTGGAATACACCCTACTAAAGCCTAATTGCCACAGCTGGTAAATTTCAAAAATGCAATCTGACACTTCAGAAGAACGATCTGCAATAAAATTGTGTTTTAAACTTGGAAAAAATGTCACAGAAACATATGGAATGCTTCAGACTGCTTTTGGAGCATCTTGCATGAATCGAGCATCAGTTTTTGAGTGGCATAAGAGATTCATGGAAGCCAGGAAGTCTGTGAGGGATGATGAGAGGTGTGGGAGGAGTAAGGAAGCCAATACACCAGAGTTGATTGGCCAAAGGGTTACGGTTAGGGTTAATATGTTGAGGTTTTAAGGGAGTTCAGGAAGAGATTCCGTCGGAAGAGGCCAGCACTCTTCAAATCGAGTCAGTGGCATTTCCACCAGGACAATGCACCAGTCCACAACTCCATCCTTGTCACAGACAATTTGAGCAAGATGGGCATCAAGACAGTTCCTCAGCCTCCCTATAGTCCAGACCTTGCATTTCCACCAGGACAATACACCAGTCCACAACTCCACCTTTGTCACAGACTATTTGACCAGTTCCTCACCCTCCCTATAGTCCAGGCCTTGCTCCCTGTGACTTTTGGTTATTCCTGAAGCTCAGAGTCTGTCGTTATGAGACAGTTGAGGAGATGAAAGAGGCTGTGATGAAGGTCATTGACACGCTCACACAAGAGGACTTCCATGGGGCCTTCCAGAAGTTGTTGGAACGGTACAACAAGTGCATTGCAGCGGGAGGAGATTACTTCAAAGGGGACTAGAGTTTTTTGCGTGTACTATCAATTAAAGTGCCCATACAAAAAAAGTCTGGAAACTTATTGTATGCACCTTGTATATATATATATATATATATATATATATATATATACAAATATCCTAAAGCAAAGTATTCAGATGGTGATTTTTATTTATTGTCAAATTATTTGCCAACATTAAATTTTGTCGTTTTTTATATTAAGCTATCATCAGAGCAATGCTAATATGAGATGTATTTTCTGAATTATATTAAATTCTAAAATGAAATGAAAAATGGAGAAAACTCTTTGGATTTGATATATATCACTGGACCTGGTCTCTCTCTACATAAAAATAAATGTTTCTGTTTATATATATAATCATCCTCTACACACTGCAACAGTACAGACGCTCTTCTTCTTACAAAGTAGTAATGTACATACAAAAGTTACATCACTTTTGTAATAGATCCTCCCCTGATGATGGCCCAAAGTCGGGCAGAAAGTACTTGGGAAATAAATAATTATGGAAGATACATCAATCAAAAATCAATACGGCCATATGAAAGGATCAATGTCACGTGATGGCTCACGGAGACGAGGAGGTGGGAATGATACTCCCTCCCCCCCGTTGAACTAAAATTATCTAGCAGTCAAAAAGTGACCGTTATGAGAGAATGTGGGTCACACAGATGTTCGTACCTAAGTGACCTTGGGTCGCCGGACATCGGAAGGGGAAGGAGAAAATGAAGCCAAATGATTGGGGGGGGACCCCAAACGGAAGTGGGGTTCCCTTCCCCTCAGCGGAAGTAAATACAAAAAAGGGAGTTTTTTTGGACAAGTCTCGTGGCAGACGGACGATAGCCATTTCACTCCGGGCTAAGGACAAAAGACTGAGACATGAGAGACCTGAGTCTCTCAAGCCAGCATTAAAAACAGTACCAAGCCTATTAGCCCGTGAAAGAAGAGAAATTCTCCAGTGGAACCCCGTCAAAAAAATAAGATAAGTAACTTTGGGACATTTTTCCGTTACACCCAAATTTTGTTTACCACTCTCTCTCTCAATTTGGAAAAAAGGATAAAAGCCAAGAAAAGACATTTATATTCATGGACTATCCTATTATATATCTTTGACATTTTGAACATATATATGTGTATAACCGTAGTAAAGAAGTTATGTATTTTAATTTTACCATGTGGTCTATGTTATTATTTCATGCTTTCCTTTCAGCTTCTATTCGCCTTACATTATCTTGCTTAGAACTGTCCTCTTAATTCCTAAAGTATCACACGGAAAACCGGAGTTACCGACTACCACTACAGCAACATTAATATTATTACAACTAAGACCTATAGGCCCGTATTCTTCTATTATCGGAAGGGGAAGAAGTTTAGCGGCCTGGTGGGTGTGTGATAGTGTGAAATTTTGGACCCCTTTGCCAGCGGTGGCCAGTCTGGCCCTAAATTATTCCCTCACGTAATATGCCAGTTCTTATCTGCCTGAGAAAAGAACTCTGAACAGGACTTATTTCTGTAGGGGATCAAGTGACAACCTGCCCCGTCTTCACACGTGCGAAAATAAAGTCCCGTTTAGGGATTTTAGACAATTTGACCCCACAGACCTAAAATGGTGTCTCGTCCGGGGATATTTTAATATTTAATTCCCGACCTCATGCAGACCTAAAATGGGGGCTCGTTTCCGGAATGATTATTATTAATAATATTTTTTGCTAGTAGTCGTGTGACAATTCCTGCCGTCTAAATCTACCCTGGGAGACCGTGAAAGAAAAAAAGGAATATCGTCGAAACGGTCAAATTACTTGTTGATATAACTGTTTGAAAAAATTAAAAAAAAAAAAATTTTTTTAAAAAATGGACAAAATAGAGAACTTTTTAAAAGAACCCTCCATGGAAAAGTTGGAGAGGCTGAGAAAAAGCGAGATAATAAAAATTGGCGAGAAGCTTGAGTTAAATGTTCAGAATTCTATGAGAAAGCATGAACTCGTGAGAGAGATAGCAAGTCACATGGTGGACGAAAATGTTTTCGAGGAAGCAGTATTAGAAGAGCTACCAACGGAAATGATAAGAATGACTCCAGAAGAAATTGAACTGGAGAAAATTAAAATACAAGCACAAATGGAACTACAGAGAAATAAAATGGAACTGGAGAAAATAAAACTTCAGCAAGAAACAAGGCTGCGAGAAGTCGACTTGGCAATAAGAGGACGCAAAGAAAGCCATGACAGTTTCGAAGTAACGAAGCAAGCGAGGCTAGTCCCAAAATTTGAAGAAGCCAACGTGGACGGATACTTCGCACATTTTGAGCGAACCGCGCTAAACCTTGGATGGCCGAAAGAATGCTGGTCGATGCTACTCCAAACTGTGCTGACAGGAAAAGCACAGAGAGCATATGCAACCCTGCCCACAGAAAATTGCGCCGACTATGATTTGGTGAAAGCAGCGGTTCTTAAAAGCTTCGAGTTGGTTCCAGAAGCTTATAGACAGAAATTCAGAACACAGAGAAAAACTGAAAACCAGTCTTATGTGGAATTTCTGCGAGAAAAAGAGAATGCACTGGATAAGTGGTGTGACTCTAAGAGGATAGACGGAGACGCTGAGAAACTCCGGCAGCTAATATTAGCTGAAGAATTCTTAAACTGTGTGCCAGAAGAAGTCAGGGTTCACCTAAGTGAAAGAAGAACCGACGTGACTTATGAAATGGCTGCACTAGCAGACGAATACATCCTCACACACCGAAAGACGAAGGAAAAAACGTTCACGGGAAACAGAGTGAAGTTTAAAGCTGAGTTAAGACCTAAGGAAGAAAATAGAAGGACCTTCCAAAGTAGCAGCAGAACAGTGGTCTGCTACAAATGTGGAAAGGCTGGTCACATAGCCATAAGGTGCCAGCTAGGAAAAGGTCCTGAAAGAAACCAGACCCAGCCGAGAAAACCTCAAGGAGCTGTAACAACACCAAGAGGGAACCAGTCCTATCGACCCTGGACGGAAAAAGGGATGATAAGAGGCCCACACGGAGGACCAGTGGAAGTCTCAATTTTACGAGATACCGGAGCATCTCAGTCGCTACTTCTGCGAAGTAAATTACCTAAAAGGGTAATAGAAGCAACACGTGAGACTGTGATGATAGAGGGTATCGGCGGAAAGAGGGTAAAAATACCGCTGTGTAAAATAACCCTAAAGTCCCAGTGGAAAGATGGACCAATTAAAGTTGGTGTGGTAGACAAACTACCTATGAAAGGAATTTCCCTTATACTGGGAAATGAAGTAAAGACTAAAAAGTGTCACCCGGAAAAGATGGCGAAAATAAGCGCCATAAATGAAGATGGAAAGATGGCGAGGATGAACTCCAAACATGGAAAGAAGATGGCGAAAATGAGCGCCAAAAATGAAGAAGACAAGATGGCGGCTGAGCCACGTGCGAGATATAAACGACACAGTCGCTCGCAAAGTGAGAAGGTGGAAAGAAAAGAAGTGAACCTTCCACCCCTCAATAAACAAGAAGATAAAAGGACCAGTCGTCAGAAAAAGGATGAAGGTCCAACGAATATTAGGAATAAATTCCCTAATACTTATCGAGAGGATAAGAGGAAAATAAGAGGACCCTCACAAGTGGCTAAGAAGGAAGAATTTAAGAAGGGCGATGAAGTCCTGCTACTATCATCAAATAAAGGACCCCACTGTGGTGGAAGATATATAGGTCCCTACGTAATATCACAGAGAATAGACAAGAGGACATACAGAATTAATACCAACAAGGGAAAGAAGCAGACACAAGTGTGTCACACAAACAAATTGAAGAGTTATGTCCGTCAAGAAGGCCAACCTCGAAAAATTGAGAACTCAGCAATGCCGAATAAATTCGAGGAAAAATTAGGCCAGTTGTCTGTTTCAGAGAGAGAGGGCTTAGAAAAATTAATAAAAAAGTACCCAAGTTTATTTCTCTAACACGCTACGAAAATGTAGTAGCAGAATATTCCCTCATAGTTGTTGAGAGAAAGAAAGAGAGAGAGAGAAACTAAAGGAAATGAGGAATTCTCGTCCCCAATGTTGAAATAGGAGATGGACGAGAAAGCTGTGCGTCAACAAGTGACGAAGAGGGGAAAGAGAGAAAAGAAAAGGAAGTTTCTTCCCCCAGAGCTTGATAACCAAGCTTATAAAGTCGTCAAAAGTGATGAAGAAAGAAAGAAAGAAAAAGGGAGTTACCTCCTCAAGATTTGAAATATGATACGGCCAAAAGCCGAGAGAGAAAAA
Source organism: Sepioteuthis lessoniana (assembly GCA_963585895.1). Taxonomy (NCBI): domain Eukaryota; kingdom Metazoa; phylum Mollusca; class Cephalopoda; order Myopsida; family Loliginidae; genus Sepioteuthis; species Sepioteuthis lessoniana. The sequence continues at coordinate 73,738,829 of OY757935.1, forward strand.
GAAAGAAAGGAAAACGAGATTAAAGAAAAAGAAAAGGGAAAGAGAGAGAGAGAAAGAAAGAGAAGAGAAATTGTTTCCCCCTATAGTGAAAATTAGGAAGGACGAAAAAAAAGGAAAAGGAAAGAATTCGTCAAAGCGTGAAGAAGAAAGGGGATGAAAGAAAAGTAAAGTGAAAAAAAAAAGTCAAAGAAAAGGAGAAAGAACAGTGAATTGAATTGCCTTTTTTTTATGGTATTTCTATTCATCTCCCTTTCTTCTCTTAAGCGGGGAGGTGTCACGTGATGGCTCACGGAGACGAGGAGGTGGGAATGATACTCCCTCCCCCCCGTTGAACTAAAATTATCTAGCAGTCAAAAAGTGACCGTTATGAGAGAATGTGGGTCACACAGATGTTCGTACCTAAGTGACCTTGGGTCGCCGGACATCGGAAGGGGAAGGAGAAAATGAAGCCAAATGATTGGGGGGGGACCCCAAACGGAAGTGGGGTTCCCTTCCCCTCAGCGGAAGTAAATACAAAAATGGGAGTTTTTTGGACAAGTCTCGTGGCAGACGGACGATAGCCATTTCACTCCGGGCTAAGGACAAAAGACTGAGACATGAGAGACCTGAGTCTCTCAAGCCAGCATTAAAAACAGTACCAAGCCTATTAGCCCGTGAAAGAAGAGAAATTCTCCAGTGGAACCCCGTCAAAAAAATAAGATAAGTAACTTTGGGACATTTTTCCGTTACACCCAAATTTTGTTTACCACTCTCTCTCTCAATTTGGAAAAAAGGATAAAAGCCAAGAAAAGACATTTATATTCATGGACTATCCTATTATATATCTTTGACATTTTGAACATATATATGTGTATAACCGTAGTAAAGAAGTTATGTATTTTAATTTTACCATGTGGTCTATGTTATTATTTCATGCTTTCCTTTCAGCTTCTATTCGCCTTACATTATCTTGCTTAGAACTGTCCTCTTAATTCCTAAAGTATCACACGGAAAACCGGAGTTACCGACTACCACTACAGCAACATTAATATTATTACAACTAAGACCTATAGGCCCGTATTCTTCTATTATCGGAAGGGGAAGAAGTTTAGCGGCCTGGTGGGTGTGTGATAGTGTGAAATTTTGGACCCCTTTGCCAGCGGTGGCCAGTCTGGCCCTAAATTATTCCCTCACGTAATATGCCAGTTCTTATCTGCCTGAGAAAAGAACTCTGAACAGGACTTATTTCTGTAGGGGATCAAGTGCCAACCTGCCCCGTCTTCACACTTGCGAAAATAAAGTCCCGTTTAGGGATTTTAGTTCATTTTGCCGTCACAATCAACAAAAAAAATATGTAGACAAAAAATGTCTATCAAGTTCAACGAAATATGTATATATTTGTATATATTTATATATACATGTGTAAATATATTTATACATTTATATATTCATACATATGTCTACCTATGAGTATATTTTTATATGTAAGAAAAGAACAAGGCATCAAATGGAAAGACTAATATGTTTATATATATATATATATATATATATATATATATATATATATATTATTGTGTTATGGTCTCAATTGGAAACAAAAGGAGACTGGAAGTAATCTTTAATGGGAGAAGACTCCTTCCCTCCCCCTCCCTCCTGTGACCACCCCATTCTGACTGTATTCATTATCTCCATGTTGAATCTGAAGAGATCCTGTTAATTTTGGGGGGAGTTATTGATTCATATCAATGCTCTTAGCAGGATGGAAATAAATTTATAATTCTAATGTGACCGAATTTTGGTTTTTCTTGAAGATATATATATATATATATATATACAGCAGTCTTTAACCTTGGTCTCTCTACATAAAAAATCTCTTTTTACTGTATCACAAAGCATTATTTAAAGCTACTTAAAGTGAACATACTTGTATTATAATTAAAGCACAATTTCTCAGTAGTGAGATTAGGTCACTAATTACAAAAAGTTTTGAATAGATCTTCAAAATTGACAGTATTTGAAGCAATGATATTGATATTATATATAAATAAAACCAGTAGAAATAACAAATCTTCTTTCAATATTTATTTAGTTTTTGTATTCAGTGTATTATTATGTTGAAAGTAAAGAAAGGAAGACCAAATAGAAAAGAAGACTGAATGAATGAGAATATAAACAAAAAAAAGATAGATACAATGATCATTAAGATAGACAGAAAAAGTACATCTATAGATTAAAACAAAACAGAATGAAAGAAACATTAGGAACAGACTGAAATGATGAAGTGATGAAAATAAAGAAAGAACCCGAAGGAAAGATGAGTGTGAATTTAGTAAAATAGTAAAAAAGTAAATTAGTAATATGAATTTAAAAACACTTTAAATTAGCCAAATATTCACCTTGTTATTTCACTTTTTTTTTTAATACACCTATGTTTTTTTTTTCTTTCTTTAATTTCAAAAGCAAAACAATAGCAATCTAGAAAAAGTTAAAGTTCATTCTAGTCATCACAGAGGGCACTATTTTCCCTTAAAGAGAGGGCCAACAAGTCACGAAATTGTCTAATTTTAGATAAATTAATGAATATTTAAAAAAAGAAAATAACATTTTTATATTTACAGCTGTTGATAATGTTTAAATATATAATTATAAGAGTTTCAATGCCGTAGAGTTTTGTCATACATAATTCATAATAATATTCATTTTAATTATATCATACTCCATTAGATATAAGAAAATATTGATTTACAAGAAAATTAATTTTTTATCAAAATTACATTCTGTACTGATTTTTGGGTTGCTATGGCTCATTGGCCTAGTGGGTAGAGTGTTCGGCAATGGTCCGAGAGACCTGCATTCAATCCCAGGTCGTGTCATACCAAAGACTTTAAAAATAGTACTTGATACCTCCTTGCTTAACACTCAGAAATATAAGGTACGTATCAAGGGTAAAGTGGAGCAATCCAGGGAATGGAGTAGCGCCCTCTCCTACACCTCAGTGTAGTAGCTATTGAAAAGGGAACCTTCTGGTTGCACTTTACTTACTTACATATTTTCTCACAAAGTTTCAATGCTGAAGAGTTTGGTAATGAATAATACCTAATAATATCTGTTTTAGATTATATAATGTTCCTCTTGAAATTATAAACTGTAATTGTGCATAAAATGCACTGTTTTTCCAGATTTTTCAGCCCAAACATTATGGGTAAATACTATATATGAGAACCATATAATTACTTTTTTTTCCGCCACATGCCTCTCCATATTCGGGATTGAATGGCTGAAAGTAAGTTCTATCTATATGAGGATGTTCGTGGTGTAATGGTTAACATTGAAGGAAATGGACACAGCGACCTGAGTTCAAATCCTTAATGAGGTTGTCTGCATTTCTCAGAGCGCTAATACCCTTGGGAAAGGTATGAATCAAACTCTTTTCCCCCCAGTTATAGGTAAACAGTAGGGCAGACTGGGTTCTCTAACCCTGGTATGGTAACTGGTCTAGGAGAAGGAAAACTTTAAATTTAAACCTCTTAAACTCCACGTGAAAATTAGCTTTGTGTCACATCTAGAGAAATATTCGCTGGAATATGCTTGAAATTTTGTTTCTTTGAATGTCTGCTTATTTTTGTCGTTAAATAGTTGTATTTTCGTGCAAACTTGTCCACAGGTTTGCTTTAAATGCTGACTAAATTTTGCGTTTTAAGAAATTGTAGAAGCTATATAAATTCTTACTTTTAGTATGAACCAATAAAAGTTGAATAAATACTATATTTAGTAATTGTCTTTAATTGGGATCATTTTGAGATGAGGCTTCTTAATCTGAGAATTTATTTTTTTTATTTTTTTTTTGCGGACTTTTTGTCTTCATCTTGGTAATTTCGGGGCCCGTGGTGCAGCGGATAGAGGCGTTGAGTCTCTACGGTTCCAGGTGAGCATTGTCAGAAGATAGCGGTTTCAAATCCTACCCAAGCCGGCCAGAGGTTTACTTGGTCAAAAAACCTGGTGCGATAGACAACAACTATGGAAGGCAGTAATTACTGGGGATACGGTTACAAGACTCAGCATTCCTATCTGAGGTCGCGGTAAATCCCCTGAAGAAGGCCAGAGGTGAAATTTGGCCGAAACGTTGTGAAAGAAGAAACAACATAAAAACTACCAAGATGAGGACAAAAAGTCCACAATAAATTAAAAAAAAATTTTGTAAATTAATTCTCATACTATATTTAGGTTTAATTTCGCAGCCACAAATTCTAAAAAGTCAGAGCATATTATACATGATGAATTTTTTTTAGAATTTTGGAGTCCAATGCACAAATGAATATAGTAATATCTTATTATATCCATTTTGATTGTATAATGTTCCTCTAAAAATAATTGATACCTGGTATCTTGGAGTCGGAATCTATGAGATTGTGGATCAATTTCTTCAAAAGTTGTTCTGATTTTTTGAGAGAATTTTCTCAACTCCTGATTTGATATGATTGGGAAGCAAGGCATTATAAACCTGAGCAGATTATGGAAACAACAATCCACAAACTGCAGCTGTATGGCCACTTACAACTCTTCTCACAAACCATCCAAGTAAGACAAGCAAGATATACTGGGCACTGCCGAAGAAGTAAGGACGAACTAATTAGCAACATTCACCTATGAATTCTTAAATATGGACATATAAGGGTTAACCGACCAGCAAAGACTTACATACATCATCTCTGCATTGGCACTTGATACAGTTTTGGAGACCTGCTAGGAGGAATGGATTATAAGGAAGAATCATGAGAGAGAGAGAGAAAGAGAGAGAGAGAGAGAAAGAGAGAGAGAGACTCCATACTATCAGTGCCACTTGATTGTGATGATCTTGGGGTCAGAAGAAGTTTTTATAAAAAACTTAGTAGATGTGTACTTATTCATTGATGATATCATATGTTATGAAACGTGTTTCCATGCCTGGCATTTTGAGCTTCAAACTTTGAATAACTCATGGAAAAGTTTAAGAACAATGAATGTTTATGCCATTTTTTCAGGGGTGAATATGCGAAAGAGGATATTTAGTTAAAAGAGACCTTAATTATTTTTTAGGTATTGTGTTGGTGTGTAAAGAAAAGAAATATTAGGAATCCCACCTTAAGATGAAGCAATTAACATCCTAGTGATGATTGTGGATTTTACAAGTATAATTGACAGTAAAGTTAGTTTATTTACCTAAGTGCAAAGACATTGTATTTACCTGATGTGCATTTACTTAACTGATGGCAAAGTAAATATATTTACCTGACTGACTGCAAAGTAAGTGTATTTACTCAACTGATTGCAAAGTAAGTGTATTTACTCAACTGACTGCAAAGTAAGTATATTTACCTGACTGATTGCAAAGTAAGTGTATTTACTCAACTAATTGCAAAGTAAGTGTATTTACCTGACTGATTGCAAGGTAAGAGTATTTACCTGACTGACAGCAAAGTAAGTGTATTTACCTGACTGACAGCAAAGTAAGTGTATTTACCTGACTGACTGCAAAGTAAGTGTATTTACCTGACTGACGGCAAAGTAAGTGTATTTACCTGACTGATTGCAAAGTAAGTGTATTTACCTGACTGACAGCAAAGTAAGTGTATTTACCTGACTGACAGCAAAGTAAGTGTATTTACCTGACTGATTGCAAAGTAAGTGTATTTACCTGACTGACAGCAAAGTAAGTGTATTTACCTGACTGACACCAAAGTAAGTGTATTTACCTCACCCTTCTGCCATGGATAATGACATAAACACAATTCTTGAGTGGTGGTTCTAATTCAATGTTTCTTATCTTCAAGATGAGTTGCTTTCCCCAAAGCTAAAGATTCCAGTCAGTACTTTCGATTGACTCATAGCTAGAGGAAAGAGGATTAGGAGAAGGAGGATTAAGAGAAGGGGAGGAGGAGGAGGAGGAGGAGGAGGAAATGCATATATGCTTTTCATGAGAGCATTAGCATGAAGTAAAATGCAAACAGCAAGATCCAGGATTTGAACTCAGGTTGCTAGTCAAATTCCTATGATAATAACCACTATGCCCTAGGCCCCCAGAATACATATATATATATATATATAGTCTCTCTCTCTATATATATATAATATATATATATATGTGTATGTATATATTTCTTTTTCCCAATTTTTCTTTCTTACAGATCCTATAAACTAAACTATACCCTTTGTACTATTAAGTGCACAAAGATTCTGAAAACAATCTGCTCATTCTGCATTCATGTCAAGAAACTGTTTAGCCGCAACTTTTGTTTTGCAACAACATAATCATTTCTGGACAGGCTGACAAAGACACTCTTTTCTATCTACGTCCATTTGTGCCGATGTGTGAGAAACGGGCTGGGATTTCACTCATATGATTGGCTCACAACACACAGTCATATGATGTGGACGGCTTGAAGATAATCAATACAAAGAGGAAGTAAGCGGCAAAACGTTTTGTTGTCTGCGGGATGTCTTTTACTGACATCCTGATTACGCTTGTTGGAAATTGTAGCCTACCATTGCACATGACCATTTTCTGGCTGCCATTCCACTTCTGGGACCATTATTTTTCCAGACAGGTTCTGATTGGAAACAGTAATATACTTCTGAGTTTCTTTCACAAGGAAAAGAAGAGTAAGAAGGAAAAGGAGAGTAAGAAGAAAAAGGAGAGCAAGAAGAAAGAGAAGAGTAAGAAGGAAAAGGAGAGCAAGAAGGAAAAGAAGAGTAAGAAGGAAAAGGAGAGCAAAAAAGGAGAGTAAGAAGGAAAAGGAGAGCAATAAGGAAAAGGAGAGCAAGAAGGAAAAGAAGAGTAAGAAGAAAAAGGAGAGCAAGAAGGAAAAGGAGAGCAAAAAAGGAAAGTAAGAAGGAAAAGAATAGATAAAATGAAATGAAATAAAATCACACATAAATTCTAGTTGTCACATACATCATACGAGAATAATAAAGTAATTTCTTAAAACAAACTTCAGTTTCTATCATGGATTACTTCTGCATTATTTCTCTAAAAAAACCAAAAAAATCAAAATATATTTTCTTGAAAACATATCTATCTATCTATCTATAATTTGGGAAAGTCATTAGCTCTGCATAGTAGCTAAAGTGCTGGACTGTGACATTGTCATAAATGGGTTTGAACTAAAGTGATACTATTACATTTACTTTCAGACTAATGCCCTTGAGAAAAGTATGAACCTCCTTATTTTCTCAGTTACAGGTTAAATAGTACCGCTAATGTTCTTCCACGAAGATGACTTTTGCATTTGATAACTCATGAAAGTTATTAAAGGTTATTAAAGGTTACGCCATAAAACAAAGAAACCAAAACAAGCCAATCTAGAATTCTCATTATATCTTACTATTTGGTCTTGAAAACCCTATCTATCTATCTATCTAGCTATCTATCTAGCTATCTATCTTAGTCAATTTCTATCTATCTATCTATCTCAATCTATCTATCTATCTATCTATCTCAGTCTATTTATATCTATCTATCAATCTATCTATCTATTTATCTCAGTCTATTTATATCAATCAATCTATCTATCTAAAACTCTCATTATAACTTTATGGTTTCATTTGTCTACTTTTATTTAATGGCATATCAACTTTTGTGGGATATGAAATGCTAAATCCATCCTTAAATATTTATCAACAGTGCAAATCAGGAACAAGAATAAAGAATAAACTCACTCTGAGACTCCAAACTGATTTTAAGTGTCCGATGGTTCACCGATTTTGCTACTAGAGAAGTTCAAATAATATCTATAAATCCACTTGATATTTCTATTGATTGGTTGATAACATGTTGGTTTAGTTTCTTTGTTTAATGGCATAACAACATTTGAGGGTTATCTAATGCAAAAGACCTCATTGTAGAAGAACAATAGCATATGTTTATGCATATGTAACTCACTCTTTTCGTTTTGAAAACACTATCTATCTATCCACCTATCTATCTATCTATCTATTCATTTATCAATGTAAAATTCTCATTATATCTTGCTCTTGAAAATACATACTATCTCTATCTCTCACTTTCTCTCTCTCTCTAAAATTCTCATTATGTTCATATGCAACTGTATTCCAGCAAAAATGGCATATCATAGTTAGATTTACGAGGTGCATACGATAAGTTTCCAGACTTTTTTCGTATAGGCACTTTTATTGATAGTACACACATGAAAATCTAGTCCCCTTCCAAGTAATCTCCTCCTGCAGCAATGCACTTGTTGTACCGTTCCAACAACTTCTAGAAGGCCCCATGGAAGTCCTCTTGTGTGAGTGTGTCTATGACCTTCATCACATCTCCTCAATTGTCTCATAACGACAGACTCTGAGCTTCGGGAATAACCAAAAGTCACAGGGAGCAAGGTCTGGACTATAGGGAGGGTGAGGAACTGGTCAAATAGTCTGTGACAAAGGTGGAGTTGTGGACTGGTGTATTGTCCTGGTGGAAATGCCACTGACCCGATTTGAAGAGTGCTGGCCTCTTCTGACGGAATCTCTTCCTGAACTCCCTTAAAACCTCAACGTAGTAACCCTAACCCTAACCCTTTGGCCAATCAACTGTGGTGTATTGACTTCCCTACTCCTCCCACACCTCTCACAGACTCTGTGCTTTCCTTGAATCTCTTATGCCCCTCAGAAACTGATGCTCGATTCATGCAAGACAGTCAAAAAGCAGTTTGAAGCATTCCATACATTTCTGTGATATTTTTCCAAGTTTAAAACAGAATTTTATTGCATACCATTCTTCTAAAGTTTCAGATTGCATTTTTGAAATTCACCAGCTATGACAATTCGCCTTTAGAAGGGTGTATTCCGATTCCTGCTGTAGCTGTTCATTTGAACCTGAAATAAAAAAAAATTACATCCTGAATTTTTAAGAGTCTATGACAATTTTAGATGTCCGCATGAAAAAAGTCTGGAAACTTATCGTATGCACCTCATATTTTAGATCAATGCTCTGAAAATGCTCTAGGCATCTCATGTTATATAATGGTCAATAAGCTAGATATTCTTAGTGAGTTTGAGTCACACTGGGTGACCCATACTTTTGGCCTGGTGCTAAGTTTACACTGAAAGACTCCAACTTTAAGAATAAATCAATTTGTTGTTTGATTTGCAACAAAAAAAGGATTTTCTTTGTTCTGAATATTAAATACGAAATACCAATTATAATAATTCACTCCTCCCTAAATAGAAGCATCTATATCATTATGGACTGCTATTACATTTAGAATCCTAAAGGTTTACCAGACATTTACAGTGCATTAATAGTTGTAAAGATGTTGCACAAATAGCATAATGGTTATCATTGGTGAAAATGAAATCAGTGACCCAGGTTCAAATCCTGGATGAAACTCTATCTATTAGACTTTGCCTGAATGCTCCTGGGAAAGACACAAATCCTTCTGTTCTCCCTCTAGTGATAAGTAAATAGTAGGCCAGACTATGTTCTTTAGCATTAGAAAGGGTAACCAATACAAGAGAAGGAAAACTGAATTCAAAACAGCTTTAGTCTGCATAAAAATTGACCTAGTGTCACATTCTACCAGAGGAGGAGGAATTGGGAAGAATATGTTCGTCTGTCTTCAATATGTTTGTTCTCAACGTCTTTGTCTTCAGTTGAGAGCCAAATAATTTCATTTAGAGCAAACAAATTTGGCATATATAATTGACATAGGATTGGAGGGATAACATAAGAAAGTGTCAATTTTAAATTGATAAGAAAATTATAAAATAGACATTGTTTGTAAAAATGAAATAGATGAAAGGAATTTTTTAAACATTTGTGCTGGAATTCTATCGTAAGACTCTGTTGCTATTACATGTGTAATAATGAATTACGGGTTGAAGTGAGATTATATGGACATTGGGACGTTCCATTATTTGAAAGTAGCTGAGTCCAAACTCTGGACAGTGATTGGTTGCTGGCCCAGTGAGTGGGTATATTAGTGTATATATACACCGGCTTGCTTCAGTCATATTTCAGCTGTTACGGGTTTGGTATTGAGTTACAGCCCCTTTTAGTTTTTGTCTACTGGCTAGACGCTAACTGGGACAGCTGAGCTGGTAGATGTTGTTATTCTTGTTTATTCTGCACGTTAGAGCAGTGATTTCTACCATTTCTTAGTTAAGTTGGCTTGGTTTTTAGGCTATATTAAATTTTATTGATAAGAAATTCAATCTTTTTTTGTAAACAATCATCAAGTAATTATAATTGTTTGGAAACAGTAAAAGCTTCAAGTAACAATTTTTGATAAAATAATTTCCCACAGTTGCAGAGTTTTGATTTTTCCTATCTAATTCAAATAATTTTCAAAGAGTTTTATTTGACCCAAAGATTGGACTCAAACTGGTACTACTATTCTGAATCAGAATGGATCTGGGAGTAATGTCAATGAAGGAGTCACTACATATTTCCCAGAGCTCTAGAACTGATACAGTATAGTATCATGTAATTTAGTGCCATACCCTTTTTTGTAGTAATGGTGGTTAAGGGTCTTATTCCCCGCCAACCAATCCTTGTAGGAGATAGAGTTGTCACCTTCTGAGCCTCTGAGTCATAAGTTAATGATAATCTTGAAATAACAATTAATGTCTTTCATATAAAATCCACCATTCATAATAGTAAATTTGTTATATTGATGCTCAAGAATATTGAGACTCTAAAATATTGAGACTCAAAAATATTGAGACTCAAGAATATTGAGACTCAAAAATATTGAGACTCTAAAATATTGAGACTCAAGAGACTCAAAAATATTGAGACTCAAGAATATTGAGACTCAAAAATATTGAGACTCTAAAATATTGAGACTCAAGAGACTCAAAAATATTGAGACTCAAAAATATTGAGACTCAAAAATATTGAGACTCAAGAGACTCAAAAATATTGAGACTCAAAAATATTGAGACTCTAAAATATTGAGACTCTAAAATATTGAGACTCGAAAATAGTGATACTCGAAAATCAATGAAGTTGTTATAATGAAGGGAATCTGCTGTAGTTTATAGAGATTTTGTGAAAGTAACTTTGAAAAAAATGCAAGAAAATAATCAATATTTGATTGATATGCAAAATGGGTTATTGATTTAATATTTAAATGTTTATTCATGTGTTGATCATAAAAAGATGAAAATTTTGGTTTATCATTATTTATTTATTTTTTTAATTTATTTTTTTTCTATCACAAAAATTGGCCCATTTTTGTTTAGCAGAAATAAAAATTTCTTTGACTGCGCAGTTCAAAATTTTGATTATTGTGAATTAATGGTATAAATTTTGATTATTGTGGATTAACAGTATGAATTTTGATTATTGTGGATTAACAGTATGAATTTTGATTATTGTGAATTAACAGTATGAATTTTGATTATTGTGGATTAACAGTATAAATTATGATTATTGTGGATTAACAGTATGAATTTTGATTATTGTGGATTAACAGTATAAATTTTGATTATTGTGAATTAACAGTATGAATTTTGATTATTGTGGATTAACAGTATAAATTTTGATTATTGTGAATTAACAGTATAAATTATGATTATTATGGATTAACAGTATAAATTTTGATTATTGTGAATTAACAGTATGAATTTTGATTATTGTGGATTAGCAGTATAAATTTTGATTATTGTGGATTAGCAGTATAAATTTTGATTATTGTGAATTAACAGTATAAATTTTGATTATTGTGGATTAACAGTATAAATTTTGATTATTGTGGATTAACAGCATAAATTTTGATTATTGTGGATTAACAGCATAAATTTTGATTATTGTGGATTAACAGTATAAATTTTGATTATTGTGAATTAACAGTATAAATTTTGATTATTGTTGATTAACAGTATAAATTTTGATTATTGTGGATTAACAGCATAAATTTTGATTATTGTGGATTAACAGTATAAATTTTGATTATTGTGGATTAACAGTATAAATTTTGATTATTATGAATTAATGGTATAAATTTTGATATTTTTTATTACATTTTGAAAGGATTAAAAAACCCTAATAACTGTACAAATTGATGATTGTAATTTCAAAAAGAAAAAGTTAGCAAAATGTTGAAAGTTATGAGAATAAAAAGGCTCTCAGATATAATGTTTCAAGTATTCTTTTCTATAAGTAATAATTTTCAGACAGATCTATTTGACCTATAGATGGGAATAATAGGTACTTCCACTCTGGGTCAGAGTGAACCTGGGAGTAATGGCAATGGAGAAATTACTCCTCTCTCCCCAGAACTGGAGCCTCACCACTAGAGGCAATTTTGTCTCATACCCAGGATACCCATTTTTGGAGGAAGCCTTTTTATAACATCTTGGAAAGATTAAAAAAAAATCAAATAACTGGACAAATTGGTGATAGTAATTTCAAAAAGAAAAAACTAAACATACTTCAGAGAATAAATCAACAGAATTTCTCTGTTATGAGAAGAAAAAGAAAATTTGTCAAAATGGCATTCTTAGATTCCTGGGGGTACCGTAAAAGTTGACTGTATATCAAAATTAATAGACTTATATTATAGTTACCCAGTCATTGTCAAAAATTCACCATGTTCATTCACTCTTCATCCAATCAGGTTTTTTCTCTTTCTGCTGGAGAGATGAGGTTTTCCCAAGACTTATAAAACATGGAGTGAAATGGGCCTTACACTACCATACTGGCCCATCATGTGTGTAGGAGATTTGAATGGAAATTGTCTCTATTTTCCATGGGTATTGGGACAAAACGAAGAGAAACAGCCTTTGCAGAAATTTGAGCTTGCCATTTCTGCATCAATAACTATTATTCTCATGGCAACTGTCAGTTTTGCAAGACTAAAAATGAAAACAGTTTTTAAAGATATTTTGGAATTTGTTTTTAATTTTGATTTTAAAGTTATTTTACTTCATCAGTATGTATTCGACACTGTTATTAAAAGGTCTACACGGCAATAAGCTGCGAATTGGCATAATGGTTAGAGTGTTTGCCAGTGGTCTGGGAGACAAGGATTCAATCCCTGGTTGAGTCATACTAAAGACTAAAAGAATGGTACTTGATGCTGCCTTGCTTAACAGTCCAGGAAAAGGAGTAGCGCCTTTTCCTACACCTCAGTATAGTAGCTGTTGAAAAGGGAGCCTTCAAGTCACCCTTGACGACAGTCAAACTTTATATATATATATGAATTATTTTTATATATACAGAATGTTTCAAAATCTTTGATATCCTTTGAGATGTACAGGATGTTTCAGAAAAAGGGATATCATTTTATAATATAAGAGGATCATTAAATAAGTTTCCAGACTTTTTTTTCGTATGGGCACTTTTATTGATATTACATACATGAAACTCAAGTTCCCTTCGAAGTAATCTCCTCCTGCAGCAATACACTTGTTGTACCATTCCAACAACTTCTGGAAGGCCCCATAGAAGTCCTCTTGTGTGAGCGTGTCACAGCCTCTTTCATCTCCTTAATTGTCTCATAACGACAGCCTCTAAGCATAGGGAATAAGAAAAAGTCACAGGGAGCAAGCTCTGGACTATAGGGACAGTGAGGAACTGTCTTGATGCTCATTTTGGTCAAATAGTCTGTGACGAGGATGGAGTAGTGGACTGGTGCATTGTCCTGTTGGAAATGCCACCAACCCGTTTTGAAGAGTGCTGGCCTCTTCCCTAGGAATCTCTTCCTGAACTCCCTTAAAACCTCAACATAGTAACCCTAACCCTTTGGTCAATCAACTGTGGTGTATTGGCTTCCTTACTCCTCCCACACCTCTCATCATCCCTCACAGACTCCGTGCCTTCCTTGAATCTCTTATGCCACTCAAAAACTGATGCTCGATTCATGCAAGATGGTCAAAAAGCAGTCTGAAGCATTCCATACATTTCTGTGACATTTTTTCTAAGTTTAAAACAGAATTTTATTGCATATCGTTCTTCTAAAGTGTTCTCACGTCCAGATTTCATTTTTGAAATTCACCAGTTGTGACAATCAGGCTTTAGTAGGGTGTATTCCGATTCCTGCAGCAGCTGTTCATTTGAACCTGAAATCATAAAAATTGGTCAGTCATCTCATAAGATGTATAGCAATAACATACTGAATTTTTAAGAGTCTACAACAACTTTAAATGCCTGTACAAAAAAAGTCTGGAAAAGTTGATAAATTCTGGTTCAAATAATCTCAAATTTTAGTAGTGTGTGCAGAAATTACTGAAAATCATATGTTTAATGTTCTAACATCTTTTCTTTACAAGTGAATGGTATTTTCATGCCTTAAAAGAAAAAAAACAAACATTAGGCATAAACTTTTCTGCAGTTTCTAGACATGAATTTAAATGTTGAGGTCCTTTGAACCAGAATTGGTCAGATTATAAGATTATGAAATATCAATTTTCCTGCCCCCACTTTCTCTCTCATATATATATATATATATAAATTCATGTATTCTGAAGATTTACTACAGAGCCATATAGCAGTAGGAAGTGATGAAATCAAAGAGGTGAAAGAGTACATTTTCTTAGACGGTGAATATGTGCCAAAATCCTTCGGTGAATAAGATCAGAATGTAAGGCATTTACCGCAATAAAAGATATGCTCAAGGCAAAACTGGACAAGACCCTATGTGTCCGTCTCTTTAATTGGACTGTTTTGCTTGTGATGTTATAAGCAAGCGAACTGTGGGCTATCATGAAGAAGGAATATAGACTGGTTACAACACAGATGACTATGGAAAAATCCATGCTAGGAATATCATGGTATAAGCACATTCAAAGTGAGGTAATAATAGAAAGGAACAGAATGAATAATGTGATTGCGGAGTATCAAAAGCAGAAGTTCTACTGGACCAAATACATCACAATGTTCACAGACAACAACTGCACCCATGCAGTTGTTAAGTGATATATGTAAGAACAGAAATGACTACTTGGAAGACCTCTCTGATGATAAGCAAGATGAAATTGTCTAGCAATTTAAGCCAACATGAAGAAGAATGGCAAGACTGATTACTAAATGGAAATGCATTGTGGCCAGAGAAGTTGAAAATATATATATATATATATATATATATATATATACATGTAAGGACCACTCTCTCTGTCATAAGCAGGATGTGACACAAGATCAATTTTTAAGTAGAGTTTAATAGGTTTGAATTTAGAGTTTTAGGTTTAAGAGTCTTGTCCGTCCTATTATTCACCCATAACTGACAGGAGAATAATTGGATTTATACTTTTTCCAAGAAATTATTAGCACAATGTGAAATAAAGCCTTGTCCAAGTTTTGAACTCATGTCCCCATGTCCAT
The DNA here is from genome assembly GCA_963585895.1 of Sepioteuthis lessoniana. Lineage (NCBI taxonomy): Eukaryota > Metazoa > Mollusca > Cephalopoda > Myopsida > Loliginidae > Sepioteuthis > Sepioteuthis lessoniana. The sequence continues at coordinate 73,754,115 of OY757935.1, forward strand.
TAAACCACAAGTACCTCCTTATATATCATCATCTTCATCATGTCGTACTGCTAGCACAGATTTCTCTTTGCCCAATCGGCTAGGGCTGTAGAATACACTGACTGCAGCTCTGCAGAGGGGTAAGACCCCCCACAACGAGTGTCCTGGATATGACACTAAACAATCTGATGGTGAGGTTCCAGCAGTGCTGGAGCTTTGGGGAATGTGGAGTACCCCTTCATTGCCATCGCTCCCTGGTCCACTCTGGCCCTGAGTGGTAGCACCTGATAGGGCCCTATCGATGGGTTCAATAGAACTAACAGCATACTTATGCTAAACTGAATTGTTTGAGTAAACTGAATAGCTCAAAATAGAAATGTTTTTGACAATTAAACTTTACTTACATTTAAATTGCGTGCTCATGCTTAACTGAATTATTTGAAATAGAAATGTTTTTTGACAATTATGTTAAACAGAACTGTTTTAAATAGAACAGATTATTTACATAAAAATGGATTTTTCCTTTTACGCTTAGTCAGCATCCATGTAGTGCATCCATATAGTAGAATTGACATGACCATTGCTTGGAAAAAATTGTTTTATTTTATTGGATATGTCTGACTTCCATATGATCAATAACCTTTCAATAGCAGTCTTTGCTAGTTGGACATTGATGTCATTTTTAGTAGATGAGACACAGCTTCTAAGGTATGTGAACTTATATATATATATATAGAGAGAGAGAGAGAGAGAGAGGGAGAGAGAGAGTGAGGAGTATTTAGAATAGCCTCCAAAATAAATACAATAAAATAAAAAAAATTGTTTTAGTTGGTTGGTTGGTTGGTTGGTTGAGTTTTTATGGCATATCAATCTTTGTAGGTTATTCAATGCCAAATCCATTTTTATACAAATAATCAGTTCTATTTCAAACAATTCAGTTTAGCCTGAGTACACAGTTTAATTGTGAAAAACATTTCTATTTCAAGCTATTCAGTTTAGTCAAACAGTTCTAATTCAAACAATTCATTTTAGTATTAGTATAGTTTTTGTCCAGATGCAATTAAATGTCAAAACAGTTCTACTTCAAACAACTCAGTTTAGCATAAATATGCAGCTTAGCTGTATTTGACCCATAGATAGGGTTCTATCAGGTGCTACCATTCTGGGCCAGAGTAGACCTGGGAGCAATAGCAATGAAGGGGTGCTCCTCACTCCCCAAAGCCCCAGCATCACTGGAACCTCACCATCAGATTGTTTAGTGTCATATCCAGGACACTCGTTGGTGGAGAGGTCTTACCCCTCAGCAGAAGTGCAGTCAGTGTATTCTACAGTCCCAGCCAAATGGACAATAAATTGTTTTAGTTTTTAAAATTGTAATTATGTTAGATTATTTGGCATATCAACTCTTGTGGGTTATTTGATGCCAAATCCTATTTACATATATGATTTTTAAGTAAATTGTTTGTAGATAACATTTTCTAAATGAGCCAAAGCTCGTTGTTTGCATACTGTTAAATGGTTTTAAGTATTTTAATATAACACTAATAATTCTATTGGCATACAGCTTAATAGTTTCAAGTATTACCATCTAATATTAATAGTTGTTGTTGGCGACCATAGTCAAGGGCGACCAGAAGGCTCCTTTTTCAATAGCTACTACACCGAGGTGTAGGGGAGGTGTTGTATAGCCATGACCAACAATACAAACACATATGCTCGCAGTATCATAACAATGACACAATAAAGAAGAGCGAGACAGTTCTTTAGAAAAATATACCTCTCACTTTATTGAAAGGGTTGGAGACCAAACAGAACTGCAATATATTGACCCCCACTCTTATGGCCACAACGGCATTTCTTTTCCGTTCTCCTGGGCTGCTCAACTGGGGGCCTGGGGGCCCAGCCTCTCTGGGTGCTGGTTTTCTCTACCGCTTCTTATCTCCAACTGGTTGAACTTCCTGTGCCCCAAGTTATATAATAGTTCAATGCCCACCTTCTTCTTGTGGGCATCACAAATCACACTCATTCAACCCGTCCATGGTCAAGGTTATATTCTGATATTCCTCAACCGGATGCACCTGTTATTTACATAGGTGCATTTCCTATTTTGACAGCCTGGCCGGGTCGGAGGTCAATATACAACAGAGGGCGCTACTCCTTTCCCTGGATTGCTCTACTTTACCCTTGATACATACACTGTATTTCTGAGTGTTAAGCAAGGAGGTATCAAGTAACATTTTTAAAGTCTTTGATATGACTTGACTTGGGATTAAATCACTTTAATTTCAATAAACAGTTCTATTTGATCAATAGATTGAAACCTTACAGGTCTGAGTCAGAGTGGAACTGGGTTTATTGGCAATGAAAGGGAACTGGAACCTCACCATCAGATGGTTTAGTGTCATATCTAGGACACTCATTGGGAGTGAGGAGGTTTTACCCCTCTGCAGAGATGAAGGTGACAAATTCTACAGCCCCAGTAAACTGGGTTGTATAAAATTACGTCCTGAAGGGAAAGGCCTGACATAATACAACTAGGCATCAGATTACCTTAGCGACTCCCCCTCCTGATTTTAAATTCAGAAAATTTTTCTTCTCTTAGATGGGTTGTCCTATCAAGGCTAGAAAGCCCAGTCTTTTCCACTACAAAGATGCATCAAAAGTTTTGAAATATTTTGTTATGTACTAGTTTGTGGTGCATATCTCATATGAGTAAATCTGTTGAAGCTGTGAAAGTTATTCATTGAGCTTAGTAGTATTGTGGTAGTTGGTGTGCTGACACCTTGTGCATTCGGCCGAAGCAATGAAAAACATTTGTTGTGTAAAAGGTGAAGATGCAGTTGATCACAGTACAGTAAGCAGATGGTTAAAAAATTTTTACTTGGGTTGAAAGAGCCTCGATGATCAGGAAAGGTCAAGTAGGCCTAAAATTGTAGATTCCAAGCCATAGAAATGGTGAATTGCACTAGGAGAGTATCAGGCAAGCTTGGCATCTCACAGTTCAATGTGGTTTGTCATCTTCACAACCTCAGTAAAAGCATCTAGAGCTACTGAATTATACCTCATGTACTACCAAAATATTGCAAAACTTTTGACTCAACCTAGTATTATCAAAAAAAGCCATGTTTATGTACTACCGAAATATTGCAAAACTTTTGACTTACCCTAGTATTTTACCTTGAGCAGAGGGAAGATATGGATTCATGCCTTTCTTGAGGGCATGAGTACAAAGTGAAATACAAAGTGGCTTATCTCGAATTTGAACCTTAGATTCACTGATTACATTTTTTCAATGATTACTATGCCACTCTGTATACGACAAGAGCAATAAAATAAAACACATCTAGATGAAATGAAAAGGATAGGATGAGCTAGAAGATATTCCTTTGAATAAAAATGGGGAAGTTGGTGACCAGTGAAGCCAACATATTTGTTTTTACACCTCAGAAACTATTTTCTTCAGGCTACTGAGAGAAACAAGCACTTTTCATGGTGCGTATATATCAGGACGATATTTATAGATATGATTCTATGTTTAGCCAAGGGCATATTTCTGAAATAATATTCCTCTCTCATATTTAATATCGTCAGAAGCAATCAATATGGCCTGTGTACTCAAAGCACCTACCTCAGCAATATCAAATTTAGAGAACATTTAAGTATGTTTAAAATAGGTACATGTGTTTTTAGAAATACTTTTAGCTATATACTTAAACATATGGCTATGTAACATATATATATATATATATATATATATATATATATGTTACATAGCCATATACACGAATATGGCCATGTGCGAAATGGGTGAAATGGACATCGAATGTTGATAACGATAGACTATATAAAGAACATAGGAATCTCGAAATGCGAAAACACGTAACGACTTCTCGTTCAGGTACGAAACCTTTTTATTAACTTTGAGTTAAAGGTTTCGACACAAGGAGGAGAGACACATCTTCTATGCTGTCTTATTCATTTGGCCCCCATCTCGAGCGGCCCCCCATAGGGCGCAAGTTCGCCTCGCGTCTGCGAGCTCCAAAAGTCGAGCCTCTTCGTTTGGCGTCTAGTACTCAACTCTTTAACTTTCTTCAAATTCTCACACAAACCTCCGCGCCCTTCCGGTGCGTGACGTCACCTGCACCCTGTCACCCCATTTCGTCTCGGACTACTGTGACATCTGAGTGACACCTCCATCCGCCTGCCCGCGTTAACACCTGCCTCAATGTTGCACCTAACTAACCCATGTGCTGAGCCGAAAGGTTCTCAGCCTAACTAAACTCAAAGGCATGAACCGAAATCCCTTGGCCATTACGTTACATATATATATATATATATATTATAAAAATACAAAACTAAAAGTGCATATAAATCACAAAATATTTACTGTACTCAGTATAGAGAATGCAGAACTATATTGCATATATAACATATTTCAATGAAAGGAGGATTCTAGTCCAAGTAAATCAACTGATAATAATGCTAATCCCTCATCTTTGAAATGATCGAAGCATTATGGACCTAACAACCAAAATGAGGATACTAGTCCAAGATTATCCCTCATCTTAGAAATGATCACGACATTATGATTATAACAACCAAGATGAGGATACTAGTCCAAGAAAATCAATAGATAATAATGATAATCCCTCATCTTAGAGTTGATCAAGACATTATGAACTTAACAACAAAGATAAGGATACTAGTCCAAGATAATCCCTCATGTTAGAAATGATCAAGACATTATGAACTTAACAACCAAGATAAGGATACTTGTTGAAGATAATCCCTCATCTCAGAAAGGATCAAGGCATTATGATTATAACAACCAAGATGATGATACTAGACCAAGATAATCCCTCATCTTAGAAATGATCAGGGCATTATGATTATAACAACCAAGATGAGGATACTAATCCAAGATAATTCCTCATCTCAGAAATGATCAAGGCATTATAATCATAACAACCAAGATGAGGATACTAGTCCAAGTAAATCAATAGATTTATTATGGTAATCCCTCGTCTTAGAGTTGATCAAGGCATTATGATTATAACAACCAAGTTAAGGATATTAGTGCAAGATAATCCTTCATCTTAGGAATGTTCATGGCATTATGATTATAACAACCAAGATGAGGATATTAGTCCAAATAAATGATAATAATTCCTTGCCCCAGAAAGTCAGACAGAATGACAACTTGACATAACAAAATTTGAACTAAATACAATGTAGAATTTTTCCCGGAGGAATTTTTCCAAGAGCATTGGTGATGTGATTTTCATTCTCTTGAGCAAAAATTATTAATAATCCGTTAGAAGAAAGTTTTTCAATGAAGGCAAATAAGCATTGGTAGAGAAGGCAACATATAATATAAGTAATGATGCCTTTATATGACAGCCATGATTTTTTCCAATATACAGCTAGGAAGATCTATGTAAAATATAAATGTAATGTAGAAACAAGTGTATGAAAAATTTAGTCCCATTACTCACTGTATAAATTTTTGGACATTTTTTTTATGAGATTGTAAAAGAATTCGCTTGTTTCTTTGATAGACTTTAGTTACAAGATACTATTTACCAACCCCTCCGCTCGGGCAGGATATGACACAAGGTCAATTTTTAAGCAAAGTTTAACAGGTTTGAATTCAGAGTTTTCCTTCTCCTAGACTAGTTGCCTCACCAAGGCTGAAGAACCTAGTCTGTCCTACTATTTACCCATAGCTGGAGGGAGAATAATTGGATTCATACCTTTCCCAAGGGTATTAGTGCTATGTGAAATGCAATCAGTCTCATCCAGGATTTGAACTCATGTCGCTGTGTCCATTTCCTACGACGATAACAACTACACCACGGGCACCTCCTTTAGTTACAAGATAGCATGTGGAAGTGGTTTTGTTTTGTTGCATTTTTTTATGCCAGATCAACCTTTGTGGAATATTTAATACCAAATCTTGTTCATTGGCTGTTTACTGAAAGACAAATGTCTATAAGAACGGCCGAAGTCTGGTCTTATTATTTTTTTTCTTTGTTTTGGTAGAGGCACGAGCGTAGCACGTTGCGATCACGGAGGCGGCTTGACTCTTTCAGAGTCATGCCGGGGTTACTGTCGGAGCCGATATGATGCAGAAATAACCCGAAATCGGCAATGAAGACAGCGCATCACTAAAGACCTCCCTGATGCATCTAAGATGTATGATTGAAATATATACAAATAAGATATCCAGAGGAGATGAGTTGGGAATTATTCGAATTGACACTGTATGAGAATTCTTTTAATTCTCCAGGAGTGCTCAACATATGATTATAAATTTATAAACTTATAAATATCATTCAGAACAAATTTACATAATTTGTTCTGGAAGAAAAACTCTGTAGACTGTCATTTGGCTATTATAAATTTATAAACTTATAAATATCATTCAGAACAAATTTACATAATTTGTTCTGGAAGAAAAACTCTGTAGACTGTCATTTGGCTATTATAAATTTATTTCAGTTAACCACTGAACTATGATAACATTTTTAAATAAGCCAGAACTTATTTGTTTTCACACAGTTAAATGGTTTCAAGTATTCCTATCTAACGCTAATGATTCTATTTAATATTAATCATTTGTTTGTACACTGTTCAATGGTTTCAAGTATTGCTATCCAACGCAAACAATTCAATTTAATATTAATCATTTGTTTGCGCACAGGTTTCTAGTATTGCTATCTAATACAATTCATTCTACTTGATATTAACCATTTGATTGTGCCCAGTTAAATGGTTTCAAGTAGTCCTATCTAATGTTAACAATTCAATTTAATATCAATCATTTGTTTGCACACAATTGAATGGTTTCAAATATTGCAATTTAACATAATTAATTGTTTATCTAGTATTCTTATCTAATACAAATAACTTGTATACTGCTGTATGGTTTCAAATTGCCATTAATAATAATAATAATAATAACAATGATAATCCCAAGGAATTGGACACGGCGACATGAGTTCAAATCCTGGACAAGACTGATTGCATTTCATATAGCACTAATACCCTTGGGAAAGGTATGAATCCAATTATTCTCCCTCCAGCTATGGGTAAATTGTAAGGCAGACTGGGTTCTTCAGCCTTAGTGAGGCAACTAGTCTAGGAGAAGGAAAACTCTGAATTCAAACCTGTTAAACTCTGCTTAAGAATTGACCTTGTGTCATATCCTGCCCGAGCGGAGGGGTTGGTAAATATGATAATCCCAAGAATGAACAGTTCTATTTGACCCATAAATGGGACCCAAACGGGTACTACCACAGTGGATCAGAATGGACCTTGAAGTAATGTTAATAAAGAGGTGCTCCCTAAACTTCACCATTAGATGTATTTTAATGCCATACCCAAGACATATAGAAAAAGTAGCTTGTTTCTCAAGTAGATTTTCATAACAAAATATGTAGAATTGGTGATTTGTTTCTGAGCCAATCTTTAGTTATGATATAGCTTATAGAAGAGGTAGCCTGTTTTTTTAGCTAGTCTTTAATTGAGATAACTCGAAAAAGGTGGCAGCATTTATAATATTGGTTTTAGGCTTCATTAAAGATCTAGAGAATTAGTGCATTCGTTACATGACAGGGCTATCTAAAAGAGATTTTTGGTGGTTCTTTCTTCTTATATGGACATGGTTTTCAATAGCAACTGCACTCATTGTCTGTGTTGATGGAGAAGTTCTGGAGAAAAGCAGATAATGGAATATTCTATTTTTATTTGGCACAACAACTTTTTGCTTTGTAACATCTATGTTCAGCTGATTTTATTTCCACAAAATATTTCGCTGCTCTTAAAATCAAAAACATGAGATAGAATTTATATACAAATCCTTAATTAGAACACTCAAGTCTTTTTTCATATCTAATTCAAAACTTTATGTTATTTAATTTGATTGTGGCAGTAAAAAAATCTTCCCTCAAATTTGATCTCTGACTGAAGCAGCTGTATAAAGACTTTAGTTTACACATTAAATGTGATTCAGAATTGATTTACTGTCACTTTCATAAAATCCAAATCTCTGCTGATCTTACTGTGTATTCCATATTTACTTTTGGCATCTTGTTGTAGTATAGTGATTATTACAGAGTTGTGAGTTCAATCCTCAGCATATCCTGTACATGTGGCATTTTACTTAATCTAACCAGCACATAATGTTATGTTTAATAAGCTAGTCTCACAAATTATTTCTATTGGATAGTGAGTTCAGTTCCCAGTCAGCATTTTCAAGTCATGCTGATAGCAAGGAGTTCAGAGACTCTCTTTTACCATCTTTCCTTATCATCCATCGATTCTGGTAGGTCCTCTAAGCCATATCCAGTGTCTGCACAGAGCTGATGTATGTAAGTACTTGCTGGTCGGACTACACTGCTGTATCCACGTCCATAGAATGTCACTAATGAATTTATCCTTGCTTCTTTAGCAGTGTCCAGCATGTCTTGTTTATCTCTGATGGCTCGTGAGATGGAAGGTAAGTGGCCATACAACTGTTATTTTGTGGAATGTTGATTTCAGGATTTGTTCAAAACAGCAAAAAGTATTCTTGTGTAGTTCTCATTTAGCTTTTCCTCCGTGCATTTCATTAGTGTCTTTGTGGTGCATCAATACAGTAGTACTAACACCGTCATGGATTGGAAGAGGTGCCTGTGGTGTAATGGTTATTGTCGTAGGAAATGGACACGACGACATGAGTTCAAATCCTGGATGAGACTGATTGCATTTCACATAGCACTAATACCCTTGGGAAAGGTATGAATCCAATAATTCTCCCTCCAGTTATGGGTAAATAGTAGGGCAGACTAGGTTCTTCAGCCTTGGTGAAGCAACTAGTCTGGGAGAAGGAAAACTTTGAATTGAAACCTGTTAAACTCTGCTTAAAAAATTGACCTTGTGTCATATTTATTTTATCAGAGAGATCAGATTTCCATATGATTGATAATCTGTCAATAGCCATCCATGCTTTTGCCAGGCATATGTTGACATTGCTTTCTGTAGATGAGATATTTATATTATATGAAGTGGTCTATTAATTGCAGAGGCTTGCCACTTAAAGAGGAGATGTTTAAAACATATGAACTCTGTCTTATTTGCATTCACATAGCGGCTAATGCCACCTGCTTCTTGCTCCAGGCTATGTAGTAGAAATTTGGCTTGGGCAGCTGTATGAGCAAGAAGAACTAGTAAAAGTAAAATTGGCGACTGTAGTCGAGGGCAATCAGAAGGCTCCCTTTTCAATTGCTACTACACTGAGGTGTAGGGGAGGGCACTACTCCTTTCCCTGGATTGCTCCACTTTATCCTTGATATGTACCTTATATTGCTGAGTGTTAAGCAGGAAGGTATCAAGTACCATTCTTAAAGTCTTTGGTATGACACGACCAGGGATTAAACACAGGTCTTCCGGACCATTGGCAAACACTCTACCCACTAGGCCAATGAGCCGGTATAACATAATGTAAGTAAAGTTTTCTCCCTTTAGTCGAGGGCGATCAGAAGGCTCCATTTTTAATTGCTACTACACCGAGGTGTAGGGGAGGGCTCTACTCCTTTCCCTGGATTGCTCCACTGTATCCTTGATACACACCTTATATTGCTGAATGTTAAGCAAGAAGGTATCAAGTACCATTTTAAAGTCTTTGGTATGACACGAACTGGGATTGAACCCAGGTCTTCTGGACCATGGGCGAACACTCTACACACTAGATCAATGATAGATCATATAATAGTTTAGATCTGTCAAAGTTTTTGAGGGATACTGTCATCTTGTCCTTTTTAGTGTAAAACCATTTTCTTTTATTATATCTCTTGATATTCATGGTATGTATCTCCTTGCAAGACTCCAGCAATCATGCTGAAGAAACCTGAGTCACTATCAAGTGAACAACCCACTGCTTTCATGTTTTTATAAAACATCATCATAACGATTACAGTTTTCTTTGGGGGGGGAGACAATATGCAAATAGTATTTGCTCCATCTTTTCTCTTTCTTATCGAATGCCTTGGAGAGATCTAAAAACAATTGTGTTGCCTTGAGATTTTTTGCCTGTACTCCCATGATTTGATGCATCGTCTGAAGTTATGCATAGATTTCTTTGAAAGCTGTTTTGATTTTTCCCAAGAATATTCACAACTTCAGGTCAGATACAACTGACAAATAGGACATTTTAAACTTTAGCAGCTGTAGTATAAAGAGTTCTGCCTTTGTAGTTCTACATGATTACAAGGTTGCCAATCTTGGAGAAGGAGAGGCTGTTGCCTTTCAACCATTTCTCTATTGTGTTTTGTTTCTATGGTATTGCATAATCAAAAAAGGTATGTTATCAAATTTTCTTGCCTTCAGGAGGTATTTCAATGTGGCCTACAGCTATTCTGATTTTGATGTTTTTAAGCATTGTGTCAGGTTCTTCCTCCATAATCTATTCTAGCTGGATGTCTAGTTGGCTATTAATGATGTTTTTTTACAAACTTATTAGTGATTTTAAGAGGGTTTCTGAGTAGATTCTTGAAATGTTCTTTCTCCTTCTGAAGTCTTTCTTCTTGGCTAGCAGCTTTTAGTTTTGCTCTTGGGGTGCTTTTTTTCCCGTTTACTTTATTTACTGTTTGCCATGCTAATTATGATAATCTATCTTCTACTAAATTTACGATTTTATTGATTCAGCCTTAAATGTATTCTAGTTGTTCTTTTTTGTATGTACTGATTACTTCTCTCTGGGTTTTTTTAAGTTTTATGCATTGGCATTTGTTGGATAAACAACCTACTCTTCCAGAAATCAAAGAGATAGATGAACAAAGGAAAAGAAGAAAAGCAGCGGACATCAATGGTATCCCCACCAGAAATATGGAAACATGGCAGTCAATCATTGCACACAAACTTCTTCTCTTCTGTTGGGAGCAGTGTAAACAATCCCCAGCCTTCATTGAGAGTTATCACCATCCATAAAATCAATTGTGGAAAATAAGACTTTTCAAACTATCATAGACCCACCCTGCTTTCATTTGCTGGAAAAATTTTACCAATATTTTTTTCCTGCCATTGCTTTTTATGGTATAAAATTCATATTTAAACGGATTTGAAAATTTTACCTCACTGTAGCTTCATTGATAAATGAAATAAGATTGACTCCAATAAAGGCTGACGGCTTTTTACTGTTACTACTGCTGAAACAATAAAGTTTATTCATGGAAATGTCATTTACCCAAGTTTTCACTAATCCAAACTCTTCTCCATCAACAATCATTTTAAAGTTGGCAACTGTTGATGAAAGCAACCTGAAGGCTTCCTTTTCAATAGCTACTACAAGGAAGGCTTTTTCATGTAATCTCATTTTTCCCAAACTGTTATTGACTCCCATAGAACTTTACATTTGGTTTATAGTTTGGTTAGTATGCACTCAGTTGCTGCTTCTATATGGTCAGTAACTAAATTATCATAATGATCATTTAGCTCATGACTTACAGATGTCTCCTGAAGAGAATCAAACTTCTCTCTTACAGTTACCATATATTGTTTGCCTATATCATGATTGACAAGTGAAAACCAGTCATACTGTGTAATTTTACCTGTTTGTTTTTTAGTTCTGTGTTGACACAAGTAAATCTTTGCTGAGATGTTTCTATGACAGGAAGATATTCCTTTAAAATAAATGCATGCAGCACAGTTCAAAGGGCTGTTTATCCACGTCTTGTTTATAAATATCTAATCTAGCTTCTCTCCTTTTTTTGGAATTTAGTGTTTAGGTATGTGAGACTGTTCTTGAGTGCAAACACTATTAGATATTCTTTATTTCTGTTTGGTGAGTTACCTAATCGGAATTTATTATTTCTGTCTTTGCCTATTAGAGCATTCATGTCTCCACCAATGATCAGAATGTTGTATTTGGGAAAGTGTCGGACAAGAGAAGATAGCATGTTATAGAAGGTGAAAATGTCTGTTTCATCACTGGCTTTGATGGGACTGTAAAGTAAGTAAAGTTGGTGACCTTAGTCGAGGGTGACCTGAAGGCTCCCTTTTCAATAGCTACCACACCAAAGTGTAGGGGAGGGTGCCACTCTATTCCCTGGATTGCTCCGCTTTACCCTTGATCCTTATCTTATAGCTCTGAGTGCTAAGCAAGGCGGTATCAAGTACCATTTTTTGAGTCTTTGGTATAACTCAACCTGAAATTGAACCCCAGTCTCCTTGACCATTGGTGAACACTCTACACATTTGACCAATGGACCAGTGATGAGACTGTTGCAAGAGACAATTGATAAAAACAGGATTTGCCATTAAATGAATCACATAGAATTCTTGGATGGATTCTCTCAATGTTGTTTAGTGATTTTATGGCACAAAGACTGAGAAGCATTCCAACACCTCCGATGGAGACATTGATGCAGATTTTCCATGCAGATCCAGAGGCAAATATCCATCCTTTACCAATATCATGGTATTTTAGTTCTTGGACCAAATCTAAGCTTCCCTGGTGTTTTTAGGGACATCCTGTTCTGATCTGGTTAGTAAGCTAAGTGAAACCAAAAGAGTTACCATATACCCCTAAGAGTAGCATATAGACCCATGTTAACGAAAGAATTACCATACACCCCTCAGAGTGGCATATTGACTCATCTTAACAAAAGAGTTACCATACACCCCTCAGAGTGGCATATTGACCCATCTTAACAAAAGAGTTACCATACACCCCTAAGAGTGGTATATTGACTCATCTTAACAAAAGAGTTACCATATACCCCTAAGAGTGGCATATTGACCCATCTTAACAAAAAAGTTACCATACACACCTCAGAGTGGCATATTGACTCATCTTAACAAAAGGGTTACCATATACCCCTAAGAGTGGTATATTGACCCATCTTAACAAAAGAGTTACCATATACCCCTAAGAGTGGCATATTGACCCATCTTAACAAAAGAGTTACCATACACCCCTCAGAGTGGCATATTGACCCATCTTAACAAAAGAGTTACCATACACCCCTAAGAGTGGCATATTGACTCAACAAAAGAGTTACCATACACCCCTAAGAGTGGCATATTGACCCATCTTAACAAAAGAGTTACCATACACCCCTAAGAGTGGCATATTGACCCATCTTAACAAAAGAGTTACCATATACCCCTCAGAGTGGCATATTGACCCATCTTAACAAAAGAGTTACCATACACCCCTAAGAGTGGCATATTGACTCATCTTAACAAAAGAGTTACCATACACCCCTAAGAGTGGCATATTGACCCATCTTAACAAAATAGTTACCATATACCCCTAAGAGTGGGATATTGACTTAACAAAAGAGTTACCATACACCCCTAAGAGTGGCATATTGACCCACCTTAACAAAAGAGTTACCATATACCCCTAAGAGTGGCATATTGACCCATCTTAACAAAAGAGTTACCATACACCCCTAAGAGTGGCATATTGACCCATCTTAACAAAAGAGTTACCATACACCCCTAAGAGTGGCATATTGACTCAACAAAAGAGTTACCATACACCCCTAACAGTGGCATATTGACCCATCCTAACAAAAGAGTTACCATATACCCCTCAGAGTGGCATATTGACCCATCTTAACAAAAGAGTTACCATACACCCCTAAGAGTGGCATATTGACTCAACAAAAGAGTTACCATACACCCCTAAGAGTGGCATATTGACCCATCTTAACAAAAGAGTTACCATATACCCCTAAGAGTGGCATATTGACCCATCTTAACAAAAGAGTTACCATACACCCCTAAGAGTGGCATATTGACTCATCTTAACAAAAGAGTTACCATACACCCCTAAGAGTGGCATATTGACTCAACAAAAGAGTTACCATACACCCCTCAGAGTGGCATATTGACTCATCTTAACAAAAGAGTTACCATACACCCCTAAGAGTGGCATATTGACTCAACAAAAGAGTTACCATACACCCCTCAGAGTGGCATATTGACTCATCTTAACAAAAGAGTTACCATACACACCTAAGAGTGGCATATTGACCCATCTTAACAAAAGAGTTACCATACACCCTCAGAGTGGCATATTGACCCATCTTAACAAAAGAGTTACCATACACCCCTAAGAGTGGCATATTGACCCATCTTAACAAAAGAGTTACCATACACCCCTCAGAGTGGCATATTGACCCATCTTAACAAAAGATTTACCATACACCCCTAAGAGTGGTATATTGACCCATCTTAACAAAAGAGTTACCATATACCCCTAAGAGTGGGATATTGACCAATCTTAACAAAAGAGTTACCATACACCCCTAGGAGTGGCATATTGACTCATCTTAACAAAAGAGTTACCATACACCCCTAAGAGTGGCATATTGACCCATCTTAACAGAAGAGTTACCATACACCCTCAGAGTGGCATATTGACCCATCTTAACAAAAGAGTTACCATACACCCCTAAGAGTGGCATATTGACCCATCTTAACAAAAGAGTTACCATATACCCCTAAGAGTGGGATATTGACTCAACAAAAGAGTTACCATACACCCCTAAGAGTGGCATATTGACCCATCTTAACAAAAGAGTTACCATATACCCCTCAGAGTGGCATATTGACCCATCTTAACAAAAGAGTTACCATACACCCCTAAGAGTGGCATATTGACTCATCTTAACAAAAGAGTTACCATACACCCCTAAGAGTGGCATATTGACCCATCTTAACAAAAGAGTTACCATATACCCCTAAGAGTGGCATATTGACTTATCTTAACAAAAGAGTTACCATACACCCCTAAGAGTGGCATATTGACCCATCTTAACAAAAGAGTTACCATACACCCCTAAGAGTGGCATATTGACCCATCTTAACAAAAGAGTTACCATACACCCCTAAGAGTGGCATATTGACTCAACAAAAGAGTTACCATACACCCCTAAGAGTGGCATATTGACCCATCTTAACAAAAGAGTTACCATATACCCCTAAGAGTGGCATATTGACCCATCTTAACAAAAGAGTTACCATACACCCCTAAGAGTGGCATATTGACTCATCTTAACAAAAGAGTTACCATACACCCCTAAGAGTGGCATATTGACTCAACAAAAGAGTTACCATACACCCCTCAGAGTGGCATATTGACTCATCTTAACAAAAGAGTTACCATACACACCTAAGAGTGGCATATTGACCCATCTTAACAAAAGAGTTACCATATACCCCTCAGAGTGGCATATTGACCCATCTTAACAAAAGAGTTACCATACACCCTCAGAGTGGCATATTGACCCATCTTAACAAAAGAGTTACCATACACCCCTAAGAGTGGCATATTGACCCATCTTAACAAAAGAGTTACCATACACCCCTCAGAGTGGCATATTGACCCATCTTAACAAAAGATTTACCATACACCCCTAAGAGTGGTATATTGACCCATCTTAACAAAAGAGTTACCATATACCCCTAAGAGTGGGATATTGACCAATCTTAACAAAAGAGTTACCATACACCCCTCAGAGTGGCATATTGACTCATCTTCACAAAAGAGTTACAATATACCCCTAAGAGTGGTATATTGACCCATATTAACAAAAGAGTTACCATATACCCCTAAGAGTGGCATATTGACTCATCTTAACAAAAGAGTTACCATACACCCCTAAGAGTGGCATATTGACTCATCTTAACAAAAGAGTTACCATACACCCCTAAGAGTGGCATATTGACTCAACAAAAGAGTTACCATACACCCTCAGAGTGGCATATTGACCCATCTTAACAAAAGAGTTACCATACACCCCTAAGAGTGGCATATTGACCCATCTTAACAAAAGAGTTACCATATACCCCTCAGAGTGGCATATTGACCCATCTTAACAAAAGAGTTACCATACACCCCTAAGAGTGGCATATTGACTCATCTTAACAAAAGAGTTACCATACACCCCTAAGAGTGGCATATTGACCCATCTTAACAAAAGAGTTACCATATACCCCTAAGAGTGGCATATTGACTTATCTTAACAAAAGAGTTACCATACACCCCTAAGAGTGGCATATTGACCCATCTTAACAAAAGAGTTACCATATACCCCTAAGAGTTGCAAATTGACCCATCTTAACAAAAGAGTTACCATACACCCCTAAGAGTGGGATATTGACTCAACAAAAGAGTTACCATACACCCCTAAGAGTGGCATATTGACCCATCTTAACAAAAGAGTTACCATATACCCCTAAGAGTGGCATATTGACCCATCTTAACAAAAGAGTTACCATACACCCATAAGAGTGGCATATTGACTCATCTTAACAAAAGAGTTACCATACACCCCTAAGAGTGGCATATTGACCCATCTTAACAAAAGAGTTACCATACACCCCTAAGAGTGGCATATTGACTCAACAAAAGAGTTACCATACACCCCTAAGAGTGGCATATTGACCCATCTTAACAAAAGAGTTACCATACACCCCTAAGAGTGGCATATTGACCCATCTTAACAAAAGAGTTACCATATACCCCTCAGAGTGGCATATTGACCCATCTTAACAAAAGAGTTACCATACACCCCTAAGAGTGGCATATTGACTCATCTTAACAAAAGAGTTACCATACACCCCTAAGAGTGGCATATTGACCCATCTTAACAAAATAGTTACCATATACCCCTAAGAGTGGGATATTGACTTAACAAAAGAGTTACCATACACCCCTAAGAGTGGCATATTGACCCACCTTAACAAAAGAGTTACCATATACCCCTAAGAGTGGCATATTGACCCATCTTAACAAAAGAGTTACCATACACCCCTAAGAGTGGCATATTGACCCATCTTAACAAAAGAGTTACCATACACCCCTAAGAGTGGCATATTGACTCAACAAAAGAGTTACCATACACCCCTAACAGTGGCATATTGACCCATCCTAACAAAAGAGTTACCATATACCCCTCAGAGTGGCATATTGACCCATCTTAACAAAAGAGTTACCATACACCCCTAAGAGTGGCATATTGACTCAACAAAAGAGTTACCATACACCCCTAAGAGTGGCATATTGACCCATCTTAACAAAAGAGTTACCATATACCCCTAAGAGTGGCATATTGACCCATCTTAACAAAAGAGTTACCATACACCCCTAAGAGTGGCATATTGACTCATCTTAACAAAAGAGTTACCATACACCCCTAAGAGTGGCATATTGACTCAACAAAAGAGTTACCATACACCCCTCAGAGTGGCATATTGACTCATCTTAACAAAAGAGTTACCATACACACCTAAGAGTGGCATATTGACCCATCTTAACAAAAGAGTTACCATACACCCCTAAGAGTGGCATATTGACCCATCTTAACAAAAGAGTTACCATACACCCCTAAGAGTGGCATATTGACCCATCTTAACAAAAGAGTTACCATACACCCCTCAGAGTGGCATATTGACCCATCTTAAAAAAAGATTTACCATACACCCCTAAGAGTGGTATATTGACCCATCTTAACAAAAGAGTTACCATATACCCCTAAGAGTGGGATATTGACCAATCTTAACAAAAGAGTTACCATACACCCCTAAGAGTGGCATATTGACTCATCTTAACAAAAAAGTTACCATACACCCCTAAGAGTGGCATATTGACCCATCTTAACAAAAGAGTTACCATACACCCTCAGAGTGGCATATTGACCCATCTTAACAAAAGAGTTACCATACACCCCTAAGAGTGGCATATTGACCCATCTTAACAAAAGAGTTACCATACACCCCTAAGAGTGGCATATTGACTCATCTTAACAAAAGAGTTACCATACACCCCTAAGAGTGGCATATTGACCCATCTTAACAAAAGAGTTACCATATACCTCTAAGAGTGGCATATTGACTTATCTTAACAAAAGAGTTACCATACACCCCTAAGAGTGGCATATTGACCCATCTTAACAAAAGAGTTACCATATACCCCTAAGAGTTGCAAATTGACCCATCTTAACAAAAGAGTTACCATACACCCCTAAGAGTGGGATATTGACTCAACAAAAGAGTTACCATACACCCCTAAGAGTGGCATATTGACCCATCTTAACAAAAGAGTTACCATATACCCCTAAGAGTGGCATATTGACCCATCTTAACAAAAGAGTTACCATACACCCCTCAGAGTGGCATATTGACTTATCTTAACAAAAGAGTTACCATACACCCCTAAGAGTGGCATATTGACCCATCTTAACAAAAGAGTTACCATACACCCCTAAGAGTGGCATATTGACTCAACAAAAGAGTTACCATACACCCCTTAGAGTGGCATATTGACTCATCTTAACAAAAGAGTTACCATACACACCTAAGAGTGGCATATTGACCCATCTTAACAAAAGAGTTACCATACACCCTCAGAGTGACATATTGACCCATCTTAACAAAAGAGTTACCATACACCCCTAAGAGTGGCATATTGACCCATCTTAACAAAAGAGTTACCATACACCCCTAAGAGTGGCATATTGACCCATCTTAACAAAAGAGTTACCATACACCCCTCAGAGTGGCATATTGACTTATCTTAACAAAAGAGTTACCATACACCCCTAAGAGTGGCATATTGACCCATCTTAACAAAAGAGTTACCATATGCCATTAAGATTGGCATATTAAAAATTGACACAAGTGAAATACTAGGAAAAAAGGGTACATTTCAATATAAAAATTCTATTTGGATAAAATGAACAGATGAAATATAGATGAAATACTCTGCTTCTAGCTAAATCATTAGCTTACTGTTATGGTTAAAGAGCAATGAACCAATATCTAAGATGGCCGACCTCTTAGGAATAGTAGGTGCTGTAAGCAATTAAGAGCTTGATTGATTGATTAATTGATTTTCATGGCCTGTCAATCTATTTAGGGTTATTTTATGCCTAGAGGTTAGGGAATTGCATACATTGTGTGTTTATATTTACATTTTTTGTGCTGTCATTTCTAAAGATTTTTTGCACACTGCAATATGATAAAAGGTATTTCTAATGAAAATGATTTGCACTGGGTTGTTTGGTTGCAAGTATTCCAATCTAATACTAATAATTTTATGCTTTCAAGTAATCATTTCTCTTTCAATCGTCATTTGCATGCACACAGTTATATGGTTCCAAATAACTAATTATCATCCTTAGTAAACAATTAGAGCTTCAAGTAACTATTCTTAATACAAATAATTTACAGTAATATAGCATTAAGTATTTCTATCAAATCCAAATAATTTTGAAACAGACCTATTTGATACATAGATGAGGCCTTAACAGGTACTTTTACTCTGGTTCAGAGTGGACCTGGGATTAATAGGATTGAAAGGTTAACCCAGATTCCAGATCTTCGGCACAAAACCTCACCATCAGATGATGTATAGTGACATGTTCAGGACACCCCCTTTTTAGGGGTCTTACTCCTCTTCAAGGGGATACAGTCAGTGTATTCTAAGCCTTATCAACAGGTCTCAGTGAAATTGTAAATAGGTTTTTGATTTTTATCTGGATTGTTGCATGGACAGGCAATGATAACTTGCTGTCACTTGTTCTCAAATAGGATGCTAAATGTTGCGAATTGCTAACAATGTCATACTGTGACAGAAAAGGAAGGATACAAATGTCTTAATAATCAACACTCTTTATTTATTGTCTTCGGATTGGCTCTTAACATGTGAATTTTTCATGCAGTTGGCTACAATCAATTTATAGAATTTCTTGTCTCAAAATCTTTGATCAGTTCTTAACGTATGTGATTCAGCTGGTGGGTAGGCGCTGACTGACTCCTCTTGCAGGTGCCAAGTAAAAGACACGCACTGAATGGCCTGTTACATAACATATTTTTTGGAACAGTGAAGTAATGTGATAGTTGTCTGTAAGGGAATTCTCTTTTGTAGTAATTTCTCAGAAGTTCTTAACAAAGAGTGAGTGTCTGTTGGTGGGGGTATAAGAGGTTGTCCTATTGTACCAGTTTTGAAGGAATGAACGGTGAAGGAAGTGTACCTTGGAAGTCATCAAGTATAATTTCAAATAGTATCGTCCCTTTTCTAATTCCTCCATTTGCTGTGTCATTTCTTGAAGTGTGGTTTGGTTTATTTGTTTGACTGTATGAAACACAGGATTGTGCAAGTGCTGCACCTTTTATATTTACTAGAACTAACTCAATGCAACTTTCTGTTTTCTAAACTGAAAATTTATCTAGATAATAAAATTTGAGGATGTGGACGTTATCAAAAGAAATTACGACAATACAGCTTCCTCATATTATCATAGTTTTTGACAGATTGGTCTGGTTTATTTGTTTAATGTTACAACAACTCCTTATGAGTTATTTAATGTTGATGTTTGATTCATTTGTAAATGATCAATTAAAGTCATAACTGTATTTTTATGTTCCATTGCATTTTTCTTTAATACATGTTTTTCATTTCTCTAAAATCACCTGTTTGCACAGTTATATGATTTCATATAAAATTGTTAAACTGGCTTAAGTATAAAATAGCCCAACAAGGGTTGGCAAGCAGTAAAAAACAACCAGCCAACCAGCCAACCAATAAACCAACCAACTAACTTATCTGTCAACTAACCCACCAACAAACCAATCAACCAACCCACCAATCACCAAACTGACCAACCAACCAACCAACCACCAAACCAACCAACCACCAAAGCACCAAACCAACCAACCACCAATCCAACCAACCACCAAATCACCCAA
Organism: Sepioteuthis lessoniana; assembly: GCA_963585895.1. Lineage (NCBI taxonomy): Eukaryota > Metazoa > Mollusca > Cephalopoda > Myopsida > Loliginidae > Sepioteuthis > Sepioteuthis lessoniana. The sequence goes on from OY757935.1 coordinate 73,774,836, forward strand.
CCAACTTCCAACCAATCAGCTTTCAAACCAACCAACCAACCAACCAACCAATCACCCAACCAACTTCCAACCAATCAGCTACCAAACCAACCAACCAACCAACCAATCACCCAACCAACTACCAACCAATCAGCTACTAAACCAACCAACCAACCAACCAACTACCAAATCAACCAACCAATCAATCACCCAACCAACTACCAACCAATCAGCTACCAACCAACCAACCAACCAACTACCAAACCAACCAACCAACCAATCAGTCACCCAACCAACTAAACAACCAGTCACCCGTTTTTATTCTTATCCTCACTGACACAATGAATAGAAAACTAAATAAAATACTTATCGCTTTTTTTAAATAAGATTTTCTCTCTTCTATGGAATATTCTTTAGTTGTGGTTTCATGAATTTGTTTAATGGCTTATCAACTCTTTATGGGTTATCTAATGTTTCATTTCTAAATGTTTGATTATAATCATAATTGTATTTTCAATGTTCCGTTGTATTTTTTTTTTTATTGAACTTCTTTTTTTTACTATAATTCATAATTACATAGTAATATGATAGTAATTATTTATTCCTATCTAATCATCAAGTCGCACTATCAGCATGGATTCCCCCCCTCTCTCTCCGTCCCTATCATTCATTGCTCCCGGCAGCTCTTTCAAACCACTTCCTGTTGACACAGGATGTAGTTTGAAAATAAGTTCTAACTGGTCGGCCAAAATAGGCACATCCATGTGTAAGGGTCCATATAAAGACATCACTTATGACTTCATCCTTCCTTCACCAGCAGTCTCCGCTAATCAGTAGCAGAAACGAAAGATATGACGTGAAACTCAGAACATTAATCATAATCGAATAGCACCAAAGAGGTCTTGATCTGAATAATTCAAGAATGTAAATATGTTATAGTACCAAATTGAAATAAAACCAACAGTTTTTTTTTAACAAAAACTGAATAGTTGGATTTTAACTAAGTTAAAATTTAAGAAATTTAAAGTGAAGTCCTTGTTTCTTCTTTCTCAACTAATGTCACTGGAAACCATGGGAAGTAACATGGTGGATGTGAAATAAGGCAGATGAATCCAAAATTGGGTCAACCGTGAGCTTCACCAGATGCTTGGAGGAAGAACCTCACAGGTCAACGGCTGGGATGAAATAGTTCTGTCAAGAAACTAATGCTATTCATTTATAAGGGTGGTGTCTATTGGTGAAAAAACAGCCTACGAAATATCATCACAAGTCTAATTCAAACCGATTACCACCAAATAGAAATAATTTACTCATAGTCGTAAAGTTTCAAGTATTCCACTCTAACACCAATAATTGCACAATTTTATGGTTTCAAATGAATAAATAAATAGAAATAAATATAATAATAATGGTAATAATCAACGTTTGAAAATAACTATAACGGCAACTATTCTTAATATAAATAATTTACACACTCGTAAATGGTCTCAAACATTCCTATCTATGCTAATAATTTTTAAACTGATCTATTTAACCTATAACGAAAAGTTAGAACGAGTTACCTTCACGTTATAATTAAAAGGAAAATAAATGAACCGGAACGAGATATCAAAAGGTTTTTAAGAAGGTTTAATGGCAGCCAGAATAAAGGGTACATTTATGCTGCAAGTCTCGTTGGAATGAAGAAAATAATTATCGAGTTGAGAAAGAATCACAGCAGGTAAATGTCGGAACGAAATATACGTCGCTGTAGACATGACAAATATTCAGTTGCTGATTTTAGAACTGGAGTAAATGTTCAGCCGTAGATGTGTGGTCCTGGCTGCTGTGGGAGAGAAGTAATCGCTGTCTCCTTAAAGGTTGTCCAGGAATGAAGTAGTTGAATTGTCAGAGGCGGAATTAATACGTCTAATTCGTATCCTGGGTCTAGAAGTGTAGACCCAAAGGGTCCATGAACCAGACGGCTCTATCCTCATGGTGGTGAGCCGCTGTTGATAAAGGAGCGAACAGAAATACGTCTGTCCAGCTCAAAAGATTTTGAGGAAGAGATAATTTAGCGGGCTTTCACCAAATTCGATATGCCCGGAAAAGTCATCCGGGCCGAATGGGATTCGTTATCCCCATTGGGTAAAATTATATGACGAGACCAACGGTCAAAATTATTTACACGCCAAACATACGAAGTTCTTTCTGCTACAAATCCATGGACCTGAGAGTAATTGCGGCGAAGGGGTGACTCCACATTCCCCTGAGATCCAGAACTAGAGTCTCACCACCAGATGTAGTTTAAAGTCACACCCTGGTTACACTCTGCTGAAGATCCTGTTGGTATATTCCAAGCCCCGCCAACAGGGTAATTATAATACGATTTCATGTCAATGATATTTTATAAACATTTGTAGCCTCCAGTAACTATTCTTAATACGAACAATTTGCATGCAGTTATATGGTTTAAAGTATTTCTATCAAACTTGAAAAATTCTAGTGAACAATAATCATTTGCTAGCGCATAGTTATAGTTTCATGTATTGACACATGAATAAATTTTGTAAAGATTTATTTGACTCATAGATGGGACCCTAACAGATACTGCCACTTTGGATCAGTGTGAACAACAAAAGACAACTTTATACTTCCCGGGGCTTCAGAACTCGAGCCTCACTATCCCTGCAATTCAGAATTAAATACAGGACGTCGGGATTTTAAAGTCTTACAGCGTGTACTCACAGAGAGATGTAAACACACACACATATATATATACAAGCGCACACTGAAATCATATATATATATATATATGTTACAGTTTTGATGTTGTTTGTGGAGGTTAATTAAAATAAAAATTAACTAAAAACACGAAAACGTTTTAATCAAATGCGTCACTTTTAAATAGTTGTCCGCTTATACACGGTTTTAATGAATATTCAAAATTTTAAAAAATGAAGGTGTGTGTTAGTGTGTGTGTGTGTGTGTGTGTGTGTCCTAAAAGAAGGTAATGCAATTAAGGTGTGTGTGTGTGTGTGTGTGTGTGTGTGTGTGTGTCCTAAAAGAAGGTAATGCAATTAAGGTGTGTGTGTGTGTGTGTGTGTGTTAGTGTGTGTGTGTGTGTCCTAAAAGAAGGTAATGCAATTAAGGTGTGTGTGTGTGTGTGTGTTAGTGTGTGTGTGTGTGTGTGTGTGTCCTAAAAGAAGGTAATGCAATTAAGGTGTGTGTGTGTGTGTGTGTGTGTTAGTGTGTGTGTGTGTGTGTGTGTGTGTTAGTGTGTGTGTGTGTGTGTGTGTCCTAAAAGAAGGTAATGCAATTAAGGTGTGTGTGTGTGTGTGTTAGTGTGTGTGTGTGTGTGTGTGTGTGTGTGTGTCCTAAAAGAAGGTAATGCAATCTTTCATGAGAAATTTCTACATGCGGAACTGCAGAAATCGAGTCAGTGAAATTGTCATATTCACTTGAAATTAATACGTACAAAATTTGGGAATAATTCTTTTTTTTTTTCTTTTTTCTTTTTTCTAACTTGCAGGTACCGCATTTCATTTGGTTTCTCCAAAGGACATTTGATAGAACTTCATTTTCTGAAATAAAATTTTTGCCATTTTATAAATTTGTTCTTTCTTTCTTTCTTTCTTTCTGTTTATTTATTTATTTATTTTTAGCTTCTGGCGACAACCTTTGAATTTTACTACTGAAATTCTATCATCTATTAAAAATAATAATAATAATAATAATAATAATAATAATAATAATAATGATAAATAAATAAAAACAAAAACCAAAAAAATCCAGTAAAATTCTTTTCTGATGACAATCCATTTCAATTGACTGAATAATCCCAGCATTTGGTTACTAATCTGATTTCTTTAACGATTCACTTGGCAAAGAAAAATAAATATTTAAAATTAAAAAAAAGGAAAAGAAAATATTCTTGAAGATTTGAGGACATTTGAGATCTTTTCTCTTCTGAGCGATTTGATAAATTTTGGTGAAAGAGCAGAACTCTTAACCAATGTGTGTTCACAAATAACAAAAGCAACTTGGCCAATAATTAAATGGAAACCCAAACACTTAGATAATATTACCCCACCCCAGTAAAAATAACAACAAAAGCACATCATTATTGGAGGTACATAGCGTAACGGTTATCGTCTTAGAAAACAGACTGGAAATAGGTCGAGGTTATTTGAATTTCCCTTTCTTGTTAATGCCCTTTGGAAAAGGCGTCACCTTCTATCGTCTAAAACATCAGATGATAGAGCAAAGACACAGTTAAGATCCTAGGTGCTAGGGCTTGACATGACCAGTTGAGAGATCAGATAGGGCCTCTACTACCACCCGTTTTGCCCAGTAAAGGCCAAAGTGGTGTGTTGTATTTCACGTGACCACTGCAGTTGCCGGGTCACAGATTGGTCAGCCACCAGGATCTTGTCTAACCATAATGGGCCGACACCCAAGACCCACGGGTAGCCTCGTTTGACGAAGGAGGTCCCTTACTCTTCTAAAGAGATACAGTTGGTGTATTCTATAGTTCCAGCCAACAATGGTGGGTCGCAAAGTAATTGGATGAACAAAGGACTAATATAGACACTAACATATTCTAACAGAGATAAAAATGAGGAAAAATGTCTTATGGGGCCCGGCAGAGGTCAAGGGGCAAGCTGTGTTGCCGTTTGATATCTGACTCCATTCTGAGGTTATTTCATTTTACCCCACGTTGTCTAGTTGATATAACTCATTGAACAAAAAAAGCCCAAAAATAATTATACAAAAGAAGACAGCAACAGATAGGAGACGAAGACGTTTCTTTTATATTTTTCCTTTATTTCCTGGGTTCAACAACCATTCAGTAGGTGAGGTAATTTTCCCGGAATACAATTGGAATGGTTGAATACCCCAGTCAAGGTGTTTAAAAGTACGTTAATCGTTTCTTGGTATATGTGTGTCCTCATTTGGTATTTTAAAGCTTTAACTATGTGTTAGTCGCTTTTGTGGTGTTTGTCCAAGTCCAGTGTTTTAGTTTATAATTCGATAGGTCCATTTCATATTTCATTTTGGTATAACGTTAACCGAGACGAGTGCTACTAGTGAAAGGACTAGCCAAAGCGTCGTCCAAAGACGAATGCATGGCGTCTTCCATCAGTTAGCAAGGTGTTGTCACTTCGCCGGTCACTGCCTGAAAGGGAACGAGCTTCCTCCTTTTGTCGGGAGGTCCCTTTTTCTTTACGCATGCGTCGTCCCTTTTTCCTGTCAGAGACCTCTGGGAGTTTCTGCATATTTTAATAATTTTCTTTGTTTAATTCAATTTAATTTTTTTTTAAATTTATTTATTCATTCCCTACAGACTAAAGGGTTAAAGCATTGAAAATGTTAGCGAAATAAGATTATTAGCTGATTTTTGGGAGATTTTTAAAATTGAGATATAATTCATCCAAAGATTTTCAGAAAACTTTTCACACAAAAACCATTTTTCAGTGTAAATACTAAACAGCTTTACACGTATTGTTTTGGGGTTTTTTTTTCGCTTTTTTTTTCTTTTTTGGAGGGGCGAGGATATTTTGGTACAAATAAATTTTATATGACATTTTTCTCCCACCATTTTCTTACAAATGACACAAAATATAATACAGCAAAAGTACAAAGAGAAGTGTTCTGTTCCCCCGCCCCCGCCACTCTAAAATTTTTCTTATGGATCGTTCTGCCAAATTTTCTTCTGAATAATATCAATTCAGAACCAGATTTTCAGACGATAAACACATTTTAAGGGGAAAATTACCCGTTTGACTTTTAGATAGAGGGATCTGTTACAGCCACAGATCTATTTCCTCTCGCGAATCAATACCCCAGCCAAGCGATTCGGCCATACACTGACCAATCAGGAGCAGAGCGCATTGATTCCTTCTTCTTCTTTAGAACTATTTTTCTAGACCTTTTTGGTAGTCGGCCGACGGTCAGAGAGCACCTAATTAGCAGTCAAGACAGACCTCTCTTGCGTCCTCTACAAAGGACTTTCCATACGGAACGCCTTCCCTGAAGAACACGCTGCTACTAGCTTCACACATAAGAACCAGCCTTGCAGTCCGTCACACGAGCTACTTGGTACAGTGACACACTCTTCCTACAAACTCAAGGACCAACATACTAACCAGTGACACCAAAAGGGACACTTTCTTTCTCTGACTCTTTTACTTATGCTAAAATAATAAACCTTCCGTTGTTGTGTTTCAAAAGAAGTTTCGTTATTTATTTGTGTTGTCAAATAATTCATAATGTTATGGAAACTAACCATTAAAAACACTAAACTACCATTTTATGTATGATTTTTTTTATCTGTGCTCATATTCAATTTTTCTCCCTAAGCTTCAAAATCTAAATCTAAAAATCATCAAGTTTCGTCTCAGAAATTTAGACAACTAACGATTAGGCAATTCAGTACTTAGATGAGTGACCACTTTGAAAGTAGCTTATACCGTAAGCAACCTGAGACCAGTATGCCAAAGTGGCTTATACCGTAAGAAACCTGAGACCAGTATGCCAAAGTGGCTTATACCGTAAGCAACCTGAGACCAGTATGTCAAAGTGGCTTATACCGTAAGCAACCTGAGACCAGTATGCCAAAGTGGCTTATACCGTAAGCAACCTGAGACCAGTATGCCAAAGTGGCTTATACCGTAAGCAACCTGAGACCAGTATGTCAAAGTGGCTTATACCGTAAGCAACCTGAGACTAGTATGCCAAAGTGCCTTATACCGTAAGCAACCTGAGACCAGTATGCCAAAGTGGCTTATACCGTAAGCAACCTGAGACTAGTATGCCAAAGTGGCTTATACCGTAAGCAACCTGAGACCAGTATGCCAAAGTGGCTTATACCGTAAGCAACCTGAGACCAATATGCCAAAGTGGCTTATACCGTAAGCAACCTGAGACTAGTATGCCAAAGTGCCTTATACCGTAAGCAACCTGAGACCAGTATGCCAAAGTGGCTTATACCGTAAGCAACCTGAGACTAGTATGCCAAAGTGGCTTATACCGTAAGCAACCTGAGACTAGTATGCCAAAGTGCCTTATACCGCAAGCAACCTGAGACCAGTATGCCAAAATCAGCAAAACTTCGTAAATTTGAAATTCTAAGTCATACGTAAAACATCAATTATAGCAAGATAATCGGATTTAAGCAACGATTTGGCAACTTAGGGGTTAGATGAGTGACCATGAATGACGAACAGGTTCTTTACGAAAGTCGAGGGCCGTGTGTTTGACTAAACAATTCTAAGAGAATATACAATGATATCGAGTCAATAATTTTAACTGACTAAAATTTGCTTACACTAACTTTGTCGTCTGAATCAAATTTGACTGTCACTAAGAAATTAGCTCACTATTCGTTGTCAGAAGGTTTTCGTCACGAACCTTTGGACCTTCTAAGATGAGTGACCATTTTGCTACATCATTTTTACATCAAACAGGACACCCCTGGGCTATTTTGTTCCATTTTTGTCGATGTTAACCAAACAGTTTAGCTTGAAGATGACAAAAGTAGAAATTATGAACATGTTTAGTAGCGACAATAATTTATACATTCAAGAGCTTGTTGGAATTATGAACAAAACAGCCATACAGTAGTATAAAGCCTGCCGAGATATTTATACTGCTAAAATGCAGAAAGACGAAGATAGCTAGATGACAAGGAAAAAGAAATTCTGCAGATATGTAACATTGGAACACCGAGGTGTTCAGTTTCACGTAAAAATAATGTAGAAAAAAATTAAACGGGCAACTTTTCCATGAAAAATGGTTTATAATCTGAACGTTTGTTTCTTTATACTATTCTGAAGTAAATTATTTCGATATTATAAAAAAATATCTTAGAAGTGGAGGGTTAAATGTTACTCGTTCGACAAATTAATGTTTGGTTTGGTTGGGTTTTATGACATATCAACTATTGTAGGTCATTTAATGCCAAATCCTTTTTATACATATACATTAAATATATATGATTTGGTTTAGTTTGGCTTTATGGCATATCAACCTTTGTAGGCTATTTAATGCCAAATCCTCTTTATACATATATATTAAATATATGTGATTTGGTTTCATTATGTTTTATGGCATATCAACCATTGCAGGTTATTTAATGCCAAATCCTCTTAGTACATATATATTAAATACACTGGATTTGTTTTCATTAGGTTTTATGGCATATCAACCATTATAGGTTATTTAATGCCAAATCCCCTTTATACATATATATCATATATATATATATGATTAGTATATACATTTTGTAGATAACATTCTTAAACAAGCCTGAGCTCTTTTTTGCAAACAGTTATATGGTTTAAAATATTGTCATATAATAGTCATAATTTAATATCAGTCATTTGTTTGCACACAGTTTGTTCTATTTGATCCATAGATAGGACCCTATCAGGTGCTACCACTCCGGGCCAGAGTGGACCAAGGAGCAATGGCAATCAAGGGGTACTCCACATTCCCCCAATCTCAAAGACTGGAGCCTCGACATCAAATGATTTAATGTTATTACCTAGATACTTGTCGAAGGAGGTCTTACCCTTCTACTGAGATGCAGTTGGTGTATTCTACAGTCCCTGCCGACTGGGCTGGTCAAATTAGAATTTTTACAAATCACAACGTTTTTATCAACATATTTATTTATTTTCGAAAGTCCGTGGTGTTTTCTATTTTTTTGTGAGCGGCACATATCAAATAATTTGCTGTTACACCGCCACTGAGTGAAACTTGTAGCGGGAGCTGTGCTGCCAACAATTGAAAGTTGTCGTACGCAAACTACTGTTTGCACTAAATAAATGAGAGGAAACAATTCAGACGCTTATCGGAGAGGAAATCTAAGTGCTTTAATGTTTCCACGGGCAGATAAATGCAAGAACAATTCACGACGAATTAATAGCAACATTTTATTGCCGGAGCAAACTTTATAGTATGGATACAAAAACAATTTGAAATACTAAAAGAGTAATTAGAAATATACAAGAGAACAGCTATTAATACTTTGTTAATAAATTCATATCCAGTTGAATGCTGGAGAGATGCTGTATTGGTACCGGTGGTGTCAGATTAAAACGTGTTTCCTTGAGAACTTTTGTAGCTTATGATTGAGGTTTAGTGTCAATTTTCGAAGGTTTTTGTGTTCTTGTTTTCATTAAATCGAGTTGTCAGTGGTCGGGTACAACCAATAAGTCTTTTTTAAAAAGATGTAGGGGGACATGTTATTTGGTAGATATGTTTAGTCCCCCAAAATTTAACGTTGTTGTTTGGTATATGTGTGGGGTTTATAATTTTTATGAAGGTCAGTGGCTAAGGGCAAGGCTGTGTTGCCGTAAGTTATCTGACTCCATATTTTGGTTATTTAGTTTTATCCCACGTTGACTTGGCCGGTGCAATGCCTTGCCCAAAGAAGGTCCATAAGAAATATAAAAAAAAAAAGAAGATAGGAACAGACAGGAGACGAAAAACTTTTCTTTCAGACTTTCCTTTATTTACCTGGTGAATGGACTAACCAACGCTACGTCTAAAGACATAGCGTGGTGCCCAAAACACCAGATAGTAAAAACGATGTTGTCGGTTCGACGTCACTACCCGAAAAGAGGTCGGTTCACAGAAAACCTGAGTATTTATCTCTTTTCACCGGCTTCAAATTCGCCACGCCAAAATCCTTCTAATTTTGGCGCGACCGCTTCTCATTGGCTACTTTACATTTTATTATTTTTCTTTTTTCTGATTTTAACCGGATGGATGCGTGGAGCCTTATGCGTGGCGACGCATTTATACATTTTGTATCAGGCAGCCGACGAGTCAACATCCGGTTGGGAGTTCTTTGGTAATTCCTAAATCGCCACAATACATCGCCACCCGAAAAGCGGAGCTTGGAGGATTCTTAGAAAAAAAATGAATATTTGTAAGGGTGTCACGGCTCTCTTTAAAGAATTTTTAAATTTAAAAATTTCTTTTTTTTTTTTTTTGGTGTGTCCAGCCAACCCGCTTTTTTGCAAAAAGATTGTATTGATTTTTAATTGTCCTATTTTCTAGGAGGATTATTTATCAAATTCTTGTATCTTATTTGCAAATGTTCAATAATTTTGGTAATTTTTTTAGGGTGGCTGGAAAACTAGGACTCGTTGGATATGACAGGTTTTTTTTCCATTTTTTTTTTTATGTGCATTAGTTCCGGTAATACATAGAGTTGTTGAATGTATTCGTCTGATTTGAGAGGATTATTCTTCATTAACTCTTTTGCTTTTTCTTTGGAACTTTTTTTTTAATATCCGGGAGTAATTTTTATTTATTTTTTAATTTTTTTTTTTTTATCCGTGAGTTTTTTTGTTCTTTTTTTGTTTTGTTTTTTGTTTTTGTGTGTGTGTTCGCTCGCTTTTTAAACGTTGCATTTTCTGTACTTGTGACTACTTTTCTTTATTTTTATTTATTTATTTATTTATTTATTTTTTTTTTTTTTTTTAGTCGCTAGTATTTGCTGGAAATCAATTTTTTTTTTTGTGTACCTCGTGGTACGTTTTTTTGTTTTTTTATAAATATGTCACTTTGGGTAAAAAGGTTATGAGCCAAGAAGGTGGCATAGAGGAGTAGTGTGAGTTTTTGGGGTTCTCTGGAATTCATAGCAGTCGTGTTGGTGTTTTTAGTGAGGTAGTAGGAGAGATAAACCATGTGGCGACAGAAACCGAAATAGAAGTAGGGTGAGTGAAAGTTAAAAAAAGTTAGTTACCTTATTTTGCAAGTTGGGAAGTGAAAAAGTGTTGAAAGATAATGTTTTGCTTAAAGAAATTCCACGTCCATTTGTTTTCCGGAAGTTAGTTCGGCGGGACATTTGAAAATTTTTCTCGGTGTTTCGCTGGGATTTTTTGTTTTTTATTTTTTTTGTTGTGGTTTTTCGTTTTTTGTTTTTTTTTTGTTCTGTTTTGTTTTCTTTTTTTTTTTTTGTGTGTCACGTGGAAAGTCGTCTGTCTCCAGCTTATGATGATTTTTTTTTCTCCTTCTCCTTTTAAAATTTCTTGTTGGGATGTCTTCTTTATTCCGGGTGTTCATTCACGTGTTCGGGGTTAACCAATGTGGTTCTTAAAGGTTTTTCGCGTCGAGGTTACCAATGTGGGATTTGAAAGTGTTTTTTAGCGTCGAGGTTACCAATGTTGGGGTTTAAAAGTTTTTAGCGTCGAGGTTACCAATGTGGGGTTTAAAGATTTTTATGGTAGTCGATGGCTAAGGGCAAGACTGTGTTGCCGTAAGTTATCTGACTCCATATTTTGGTTATTTAGTTTTATCCCACGTTGACTTGGCCGATGCAATGCCTTGCCCAAAGAAGGTCCATAAGAAATATAAAAAAAAAAGAAGATAGGAACAGACAGGAGACGAAAAACATTTCTTTCAGACTTTCCTTTATTTACCTGGTGAATGGACTAACCAACGCTACGTCTAAAGACATAGCGTGGTGCCCAAAACACCAGATAGTAAAAACGGTGTTGTCGGTTCGACGTCACTACCCGAAAAGAGGTCGGTTCACAGAAAACCTGAGTATTTATCTCTTTTCACCGGCTTCAAATTCGCCACGCCAAAATCCTTCTAATTTTGGCGCGACCGCTTCTCATTGGCTACTTTACATTTTATTATTTTTCTTTTTTCTGATTTTAACCGGATGGATGCGTGGAGCCTTATGCGTGGCGACGCATTTATACATTTTGTATCAGGCAGCCGACGAGTCAACATCCGGTTGGGAGTTCTTTGGTAATTCCTAAATCGCCACATATGTTCAGTTTAGTGGTATGTTATGTTTGGAAAAAGGCACCTGGAAAAAGGGAAAATAGACACATGGAGACAAATGTAGTAAATGAAGTAAATGAGTAAAGATATGAAACGGCGCGGACAAAAGGAACATTCAAAACGAGGCGACAAACAAAACAAATTTATATTCAGGACAAAACATGCAATGATATATTTAATATATTGCTATTGTTCGTAAAATAGTCCTCTGTGTGTGTGTGAGAGAGAGAGACTAACACAACTAAAACTACAGAAAGAGTTAAATAACAAAAGTGTCCTATTCATGTTGACTACGTATTTTAAAATGTTTATTTCTTCCTATGGTTTGAAACAGTTGCAGTTTTCGAGGCTGGAAAAAGTCTCACAGACAAAGTATATTGCAGAAATGAATGTCTGCGTGCCTTATACATTTTGTGTCTTTTGACGTCTGTTGGTGAATTAGAGAGTCGCACTGGAGAGAGTGTGTTAGCCCTGCAATTGAAATTGGGAAAAAAAGGAAGAGTATTTGAAGACGACGTATTTATAGAAAATACATGTCTTGGAATCGGCTTCAAAATACGCGGGACGAAATTCAAACGAAGGTGTACTTTTAAGCAAGTCACATGGTTCTCCTGTCCAATGGTTTCCTGAGACTGAATATTTACTTGCGTCCGCCATCTTTGTTGTGGGAACAAGTGGCATACCGCCCAATTTAAATTATAGGAGTGTAAGTCCTATAAAGAAAACTTGTGTGTTTGACGCTAGTTGAATGTTGTTGTTTTTTTTGTGAGGGTCGAGAGCAGTTAGTTTGTGATTAGCATGTTATTCACTACCTGAAATGATTATTATTATTTTATTCTGTGTTTTTTGTTTATCAACTCTAACACCAAACTATATCTTGCTGAATTATGGTTAAGAGTGTTTGCGATTCTTTAGTGAATTAAATTGCATTTTTGTTGGCTTCGAGTGACCGTGGTAACTTTGATTCCTAGTTGCAGCGGTTTGTCTGTTAGAGAAAAGAAAAGTGTTGCAGTATCATGTCTGTTAGGTTGTGTTTATGAAAAAGGGTAAGGTAGAAACATTTCTTTGTAATGGAAGTTAATAGCCGCAGTCGTATGGTCATGGCTAAGTTTCGTGCTGAGTGCTAAACTAATTTTTGTTGTGAAAATTAGGCTATGGAACATCTTCGTTGTTTCTTCGGAAAATTGAATGTGTCAGGCTGTCCATTTTTGTTGAAGAATCTGCTGGTGAGTGCGAAAGTTGCGTTGTGCATTTATTGAAGAATTCATGTCCCCAAACTACGGTTGTTTGTTTTGCTGAAGACTTGTTCTTTCAAATCAGAAGACTGCGTTTTCATTGTATGGTCACCAATTTGAGGAAAAGGATCGAGTAAGCTTTGGTATCGACGACTTGTACCAAAACTCACCGACACAATTATTAAAGAATGAGGAACACAATTCGGACACTTGTAGCAGAGGAAATGTATTATGCCTTAATATTTCTTTGTGCCAAACAATATACAACAATTCACAATGAATTGACACCAACATATTCATTGCTTGAGCAAACTTAATGGAAAGGATACAGTAATTACATGAAATACTAAGAGTACATTATGAAGAGAAAGTTCTATCTATTAGTTGAAGAGTCCTTTAAAGAATGAAAGTTATCGTATGAAGACTTACGTCAAAGCATAGTGCCGTGCGTGGTACGATAAGAGGTTTGTTGTGGTGAAAGCCTCCCCTTTCTTGTGCATACTTTCTGGTTATCGTGGTAGGAACGAAGAGAGAAAAAGTTTCGACTTTGCCTCGGGTTTTATAATACTACTCTAGTCATACCACTTAGCGGCCTTTAGAAGTAATATTTGTAAAGCAAGGGATGTAATATCCACACCCACTTCACGACATCGAGGTTGTCAGAGGGAAGAGCAATTTTTTTTTTCCTGGGTGAGGCTATCTTAGGAAAATGAACTCGACCAGCCAAGTTCAAATAGTGAATGGTATTGTTTCATTTCGTGCTAATGCTGTTGTGTAAAGCATGAACCCGTTTCTTTTTTTTCCTCAGATATCCATACACTGAATGGCAGATTGAGTCCTTTAGTCTCGCTATGGCAACCAGTCTAGAAAGAAAACATTGAATTCAAACCAGCTGTACTCCACTTCAAAACTGACCCTGTGTCACATCCTGCCAGTTACATTAATTTGGTAACCTTCCTTAGTGAAACTCTGCGGAAATAAATAGCAGTTAACTCCCTTAGTCACTAACACCGACTTACACTCTTTCACTGCCAACCCAGATGAAATTATAAGACTTACACTCCTATAATTCAAAATGGACGTTATGCCACTTGTTCCTGAAACAAAGATGGCGGATGCACGTAAACAATCAGTCTCGGGAACCCATTGGTCATGAGAACCACGTTTTTAGTGCCGAAAACTGCGTCCGTCATTTCAATTTCGTCCCGCGTTTTTGGAGCCTACTCCATGACACGTATTCTCTATATTCTCTACGTATGCTCATTTTCCAACAATCTCTCTCTCTCTCTTCGCATTTTCACTTACAGGGCCAACACACTCTTTCTTGTGTGACTTCCAGAGAGAACACTGTCACTCTCTCAATTTCAACTAACAGAGTCAACACACTCTTCCTCCTTTTTATATTCGACTTCCACGACCAACCAACATGTCACCCTACAAAATAAACACGCGTGTACTTTCGCTTGTCATTTTATCTAGTATCTATGCCTAAGGCAACCAAAAAACTAAAAACGGTATCAGAAGTAAAGTACTAAGTGGGGGAAAAATAGACCATGGACCTTACAGTTGAATGAAATGAATAAACTTTAAACAAGTATATGACAACAGCATGTGCGTGTCTCTAGCTGAACCACGATTAAGGTAAGAATTTAGAGAGATTTTCACATTCACAACTTGACTGGGCAACCTCTCATACTCCCTCACCCAGGACCAATTGCCACAGACCCAACCTAGCAAAAGAAATGAACAAATTCGCATAAACCATGTTAGATTCCATTAAGATGCTAGTGGCGACGTCAAAATTAACAACTTATTAACTTGGTCCGAGGACGAAGGTCAGGAAATCAATGAAATATTTCAGGAAGATGAAGATAGAAATATGGAAAGCTATATAAAAAAAAAAAAAAAAAACTTTCGTAAAGCCAAACTTTTGAGTCTTACCATATGAACTAATGAGACATCGACTAGAGACGCACGTGATCCTAAAAAGGATCCAAGTAAAGCTATGTTAATATGACCGTGAATTTGAGGAGACCGTGTTGGTGGATCACTTTATATTTGGATTACACTCCAAATCAACGCAAAAATCCCGACTACGAGAAGGAAGAGCTTTAACAATTGCGTCAGTTCTAAAAGTTGCAGAAACAGACAAAGCTACGGCCAGACAAGTGGTGGCTATTCGTGCAAAGACAGGGTCGTACATAGACAACAACCACCCACGCTATTAAAAACAAAAGCGCGAAAAAAAAAATGCTCGTACTGTGGTACAGTCCACGAGGCAGGACAATGTCTAGCTAAGAGTAAAACGTGCAGAAAGTGCAAGAAAATTGGCCACTTTACACGCACATGTCTTTCAAGTGAAAAAAGAATGGATATGAATATGAGTAAAAAGTTACCTCGGTACAAATGAAAGACAAGAAGCACCAGAACATAGCAATACAGCCACACAACAGAGCAGCAGTGATGACGAATCTACCGATGGCGTGTATTTCCACGTGATGGAAACCAATAACTCTAACGGAAAAGAACTTCTTAACAGATTGGTTTCTTTGTTTAATGGCATATTAACATTTGTAGGTTATTTAATGCCAAAGCCGTTTTCCTAGAAGAACAGTAGTAGAACTATTTAACCCATAGCTGGGAGGATAAATGGATCCATACCTTTCCCAAGGGTATTTGCCCGAAAGTAAATGTAATAGCGCGACTGGAGTTCGAACTCGCTTACTACAGTTTCGCAGTCCATTGCTTTAACCATTACACCATCGCTTTAACCATTACACCATCGCTTTAACTATTACATCATGGCTTTAACCTTTACGCCATTGCTTAAGCCATTACACTATCGCTTTAACCATTACACCACCAAGATGAAATCCTGCAAACAAAATTTTGGCGATATTAAGAGCGTCCTCCTAATTGTGCATGGATTTAAAGAAAATTGCTGTAGCCATGATGTTGCACTTAATGAACACTATGAGAGAAAAAAAAACTGCAAATTTAACTATGATAGATTGTGGGTGCGAACGTCCGAAATACCTTTCTTTGGACACATAATATCAAAAAAGGGAATAAAACCAGATCCCAAGATGGTCGAGACGATCACACACATGAACACTCCGGAAGATAAGAGGCAGCAAGTTTTCTGGTGTTCGTAAATTACTTCAACAAATTTTCTCCACAATTAGCTTCTTTAATCATTACGGAACCTGATGTCCGAGTCACCTGGACTCGTCAACAGGAAGAAGCCTCTGAGACCATCAAAATGAGATAAGGAAAACCATAGTGTTAAGATACTTCGATCCAAACGCCCCCATAACATTACAGGTCGACGCTTCAACCAAGAGAAGAACTGTTACAGAAACAAATTACCAATAGCATTCTCCAGTGAGACACTAATACGACCTGAAACCCGATACTCCAACATCGAGAGAAAAATATTAATTCCTAACACTATGTATAAGGGCACAGAGTGACTAAACTCTGACGGCAAACCATTAGAGTTGATAGCATTGAAGAATTTGGCACAAGCGTCAGCGAAATGAGCAAGAATGCTACTAAAAGTGGAAGATAAGTCTTGACGATCATGTCTTGATTATTACCCCGGCAAAACAGTCTCCGTCACAGATTGCTTATGAAGGGCATCCTTCATATCCGGAATGTTAGTCAAGGGTATTGATCTCAATATACACATATTGAATCAACACCTCAATGCATCTCATACACGGTTACAGACAGTAAAAGAGGAAACCGCGAGAGATCCTACTCTAAATAAGCTAACAAAAATCTTCACAACAGGATGGCTAGCAGATAGAAGCAGCTGCCAATACGCTGGAAATTCAAAGAGTGGTGGTGTTCTATTAAAAGGAAACCAAATCATAATACCAGTGTCACTCCAGCTAGATTTACTGCAGCAACTACGTCTATCCCACCAGGGAATCGAGAAAAAAAAACGCCAAGAGCAGGAACATTAGTATTCTGGGTAGAGATCAATCGGGACTTCGAAGATATGCTTACAAAATGTCCAATATGTCAGAAGAACCAGCCAAACCTTAGAATGGAAACATCCTACCCTTGACAATAGGTAAGTACTGATCTCTTTAGTATAAAAGGTTTAGTGTTTTGGGAAATGGTTAATTTCTCTAATACTATAAATTATTTGGCAACACAAATGAATAACGAAACTTCTTTTAAACAACACAACAATGAAAGGTTTATTATCGTTGCAGGTGTAAAGGAGTAAGAGTGAGAAAGTGTCACTTTTGTGTCGCTGGTTAGTAAGTTGGTCCTCGGTTTGTAGGAAGCGTGTGTGAAGCTAACAGCAGCGTGTTCTTCAGCGATGATGTTCTAAGTGGAATCAGTAGCAGTGGATGTGAGAGAGAGAGAGGTTTGTTTGGGCTGCTGGTTAATTGCTTTCGGCCCATCGACTCACTACCCATAAGAGACTAGAAAAAATAGTTCTTGAGAGGAAGAAGGAATCAATGCGCTCTGCCGGTTGATTGGTCAATTAGTGGCCGAATCGCTTGGCAGGGGCATTGGTTCGCGAAAAGAAATAGATCTGTGGCTGCTACAAAGGTAATGAATATCTTCTCAATACATATCAATTTAGCAAGAATTTGTTTGTAGGATGCCTCCATCCCACCACATCTACATCAGTAATAAATCAACTAAAGCAAATGTTTAAGAAAAGAGATGTAGTGGAGATATTCTACCGTGATAACACACCCCAATACACAAGTGACGGGTTGATCAACCTCTCCCAAAAATATAACTTCAAAGACATCTCATCATCAAGCCAATGGATTCGCTAAGAGAATAGGGTGGAAGTACGAGGTGCATACGATAAGTTTCCAGACTTTTTTTCGTAGGGACACTTTTATTGATAGTACACACATGAAACTCTAGTTCCCTTCCAAGTAATCTCCTCCAGCTGCAGTGCAACTGTTGTATCATTCCAACAACTTCTAGAAGGCCCCATGGAAGCCCTCTTGTGTGAGCGTGTCAATGACCTTCATCACAGCCTCTTTCATCTCCTCAATTGTCTCATAACGACATCCTCTGAGCTTAGAGAATAACCAAAAGTTACAGGGAGCAAGGTCTGGACTATAGGGACAGTGAGGAACTGTCTTGATGCCCATCTTGGTCAAATAGTTTGTGACAACGATGGAGTTGTGGACTGGTGTATTGTTCTGGTGGAAATGCCGCTGACCTGATTTGAAGAGTGCTGGCCTCTTCCGATGGAATCTCTTCCTGAACTCCCTTAAAACCTCAGCATAGTAACCCTAACCGTAACCCTTTGGCGAATCAACTCTGGTGTATTGGCTTCCTTACTCCTGCCACACCTCTCATCATCCCTCACAGACTCCCTGCCTTCCTTGAATCTCTTATGCCACTCAAAAACTGATGCTTGATGGTCGAAAAGCAGTTTGAAGCATTCCCTACATTTCTGTGGCATTTTTTCCAAGTTTAAAACAGAATTTTATTGCATATCGTTCTTCTAAAGTTTCAGATTGCATTTTTGAAATTCACCAGTTGTGACAATCAGGCTTTAGTAGGGTGTATTCCAACTGCTGCTGTAGCTGTTCATTTGAACCTGAAATCATAAAAACTGGTTAGTCATCTCATAAGATGTATAGCAATAACATACTAAATTTTCAAGAGTTTACGACAACTTTAAATGCCCAGACTAAAAAAGTCTGCAAGCATATTGAATGCACCTCGTATTCAAAAAAAGTTGTTAATGAAGGCCAGAGAATCAAGCACAGACTGTCACTGAGTGATCGTAGGCTTACTGAGCAACACATATATCAGCCTAGCTCAAATCGCCTGCAGAACTACTCAATGGCCGACCTATGAGAACACACCTTGTTTCCAAACAGCAACCAGAAGACGAACACACTCGGTATTGCTTATAACAAAGTAAGGAACAGTGTAAGAGATTAAACCAACGACAGCATGTACCATAGTCATCAGATCTACACACAAAACTAAGATACAAAGCTGTGGAAATCAGTTGTCATTATCCAAGGCCCAAAAGAGACAAAATCATACGAGGCGAAACAGAACAACGAGAACGTCCATCGTAGTAACTGACAGTTCCTCAGACCTGCTAGAATAAAGTCGGCTTAACCCAATCTCAACGCTAATAGCAACCACCCACCAACAACACCAGACAGTGCATTACGCTCACCAAACATCAAAATAAAAACACCGCAAAACACATCTCTGTCACCACAAACAAAACGGTATGGCACTCCCAACCAAGCACGTTCAGACAAAACACTAAAGTTGTTAGTTTCCATAACACTATAAATCAATTGACAATACAAATAAATAACGAAACTTCTTTGAAAACACAACAAGGAAAGGTTTATTATTTTAGAAGAAGTAAACGAGTCAGAGTGAGAAAGTGTCCCTTTTGGTGTCACCAGTTAAGTATGTTTGTCCTTGAGTTTGTAGGAAGTGTGTGTCACTGTAGTAAGTAGCTCGTGTGACAGACCGCAAGGCCGGTTCTTCTGTGTGTGAAGCTAGTCGCCGCGTGTTCTTCAGTGAAAGGGTTCCAAGTGAAATGTCCGTAGCAGAGGACGCGAGAGAGGTCTGTTTTGGCTGCTCTCTGGCTTGTCGTGACTTCCAAAAAGGGATAGAAAAATAGTTCAAGAGAGGAAGAAGGAATCAATGCGCTCTGCCCGCTGATTGGTCAGTGTATGGCCGAATCGCTTGGCGGGGGCGTTGATTCGCGAGAGGAAATAGATCTGTGACTTCTACACAACCATTACAGACAAGACTTCCGAAACATTCACAAAAATAAAAAAATTTAAATTCAAATTAGGGGGAAAAATACTCCCCTCGCTCCACTCTTTCTTTCCGGTATGTCATCGTCACACAGGTTGAATTGAAGACTATAAACGTCATATCGTAAGTAAGAACGAACCTACCAACCTTTCATAAAGAGGCATATCATATTACCGAGTAATCTCCCTTGATAGAACTCTGCAGAAATAAAGATCAATTAACTCCCTTAATCACCAATATCGACTCTCTTTTCCTGCTAACCCGGATGGAACAAACATACGTGTACCTTCACTTATCATTTTGTCTTGTCTTTATTCCTGAGGCAACCAGAAAACTAAACGAAGAAGTTGGGTTAATACACTTATAACAAAGGCGGTGGTTAAGTTACCCTCTCCGTTATATTCAAAATAAATTTGTATGAGTCGAACGAAGATACCGAAAGTTTTTAATTTAGAAGTTTAAAAAAGCCTTAAGTTGAGAGGTAGCCGTTGTGCTGGTCGTCGTAGTGGAAAGAAAACAGTTAAAAAGTGATGAGCAGGCATTTGGCGTTCTGCCAGTTGTTCTCAGTCCCATAGATTTTGGAGTGAGGAATAAATGTCTTCAAAATAGATAAGCAGAATAGAGATGGAATAAGGCAGCTAGGTGTCTGAGCGAGATTTGCATCACTACAGTCATAGCAAAGGTTTTGTAGCTGAATAAGGACAGGAATGATGTAATCAGCCATGAGAGAAGAATGATGATCTCCCACAGAGTTAGGAGAAATGAAATAGCTGAACGTCTGAGCGTAATTACGCGTAGCTGTAGACATAGCAAAAGTTAGAGGCGACATTAAAGTGTTCCTGTAAGAGGCGTAATAAATACATCTGATTTATATTCAACTGGAAACCTTTGGTCTGGAAGAGTAGACTCAAAGGTCCATAAATTAGACGGCTTTCCTCATGGTGTAATGGTTCTGCTACTATGAAGACAGAGGACAAAGAGTACGTCCATCCTGCTCGAAAGATTCTAAGGAAGGGGGAGTTTGGTGGGATTTCACCATTTTTATGTTGCCTGGGAAAAATGGTCAGGACAAAATCAGATAAGTCATCCTCATTGGGTGAAAATATGCGACAACCATAACAGTCAAATTAATTTACGCGCCAAACAAAAATACGAAGTTCTTTCTGCTACACACTCTAGTGCTACTAGTGCCTTAGTATGTCGTTTGGCACAAATAATACAGCAATAAGAATATTAGTAGATTAGTAATACAAATTTTGCATATTCACTAAATCTGTTTTTGTTCTTATTTTCATTACACAAATTGCGATAAAGATGAAGATGTCGACCCTGCAAACTTTTAGAAAATGAGTGAAGAGACACAGCAAAAAACTTGGGTGACAAAAAAGAATAAATTTAGATGCCAACTTTCATTTGGTAATAAGGAATTTGAAGTTCTTGTTGATTCGACTAATAGTTTTTGGTAACAGCGAGTCTTGAATAGTTGGTGGTGCTGCTATGTGGCCAAGTAGTGTACAGACGGCCTGAGAGTTGGACGTGGCGGATCACAGAAACAAGCTAATCGACGTCCCAGTGGTTGATTCGGCAGTTAACCGGGATTTGGTCCACGTAGGCTTCGAACGAGTTGATGAAGTGTGTCCGAGTGGTGTCGTGAGGCTAGCAGTTGGAAGACCGGGTCATACGGTCAGAGTTGCTATGCGTCGCTGCTCTACTAGGGAAGTGGACGGTAATCTGAGCAGTCCGTTTGCTCATGGACTGCTTTGTTAGTCTGGGCGTTCGCTGCATCTGGATGGTTCCTAATATAGCATCGTCCTCGTAGTAGTTTACTAGCCTGAAAGGGTTGTAGTGAAGAAATAAGACCTATGTTCTGAAAAGGATAGTAGTGAAAAAAAAGACGAGTCCTTAAAAGAATGGTTGGAAAGAAGAGGCTGGACTGCTACGTTCACACATCGTAACACGGAAAAGGAGGTGATGGCGTCTGATCGTTTGGGACTGTTGAAAGAAGGTAAGAACAACTGGAAGAGCCACATATTAGATCCTCTTCACCTGAAGCCAGACAGGCCAAGTTTTATCAGTCTGAACTTTTTTTACGCTATTTATTCTGAGACGGAGGGTTTCTTTTTGCTAAATTTCTGGCCCCGAAGAAAGTAGAAGCTTCAGGTTGCGACACACATCTCAGACTATTGTTCTTATCTTGGTTGTTATATTCACAATGTTTCGGCCGCTGTAACCTTCAGCCTTCATTAGGTGTCTTATGTTAGAGTTGGTAACCTTCAGGGAATTCCAAAGTAAACCCTTTATTTCACTCTACGCTAAGCTGTCCATGCCTAAGAACATTTCATCTCAGTTAATTCACCTTCTTTGTTATTTCGCCTTTTGATACTAGGGGACAATAACCATTACATTAAGAGTGCCTCTAATGCTAGAAAATATATCGTCACAATCTCAAACAGACCTTTCAACCCATAGTTGAGAATCTAACAGGTAATACCACTGCAGGTTAGAGTGGACCTGGAAGTAATGGTAACAAAAAGGTGACTCCACACTGGAGTCACACGATCAGACGCCATCACCTCCTTTTCTGAGCCACGAGAAGTTAATGTGGCAGTCTAGCCTCTTCTTTCTAACCATTCTTTTAAGGGCTCGTCTTTTTTTTTTCACTACTATCCTACAGAACTGGAGCCTCACCATCAGATACAGTTTAGTGTTATTGCCAGGACCCCTTTTCTTAAGAGTGGAGTCTTACTCTTCTTCAGAGGATGCAACAGTCAGGCCTCGTCAACAGAACAGGAAGGCTGTTGATAATATAACCACCTGGAGAAAAGGACATTAGACATGTAAATAATTATAAGCTCTTTTGGGTCTTTCTGCCGGTCATTATATAAATCACCAATGGCCAAATAAGGAGAGTGTTCGCCCATAGTCCGGGAGACCGGGGTTCAATTCCAGGTTGAGTCATACCAAAGACTCAAAAAAATGGTACTTTATGCCGTCTTGCTTAGCACTCGGCACTATAAGGTGAGGATCAAGGGTAAAGTGGATCAATCTAGGGAATGAAGTAGCACCCTCCCCTACACTTCGTTGTCGTAGCTATTGAAAAGGGAGCCTTCAGGTCATCCTCGATTAAGGTCGTCAACTTTACTTACTTACATTGGTAAGATATCAGAGAATGTTTTGGTTCAGTTTCTTCTGGTTTAATAGCATATCCATCTCCGTAGGTTATACACCAAAGAATCGCCCAAACAAGTCATCGATCGAATTACCAAGAATACCACAGAATAGGCATTCAATGACTTTATTTTTTTTTTAGCCCAATGAATAAATATAAGAAAAGGATGTTATAACATTAGGTAGGAAGCCAACAGTCAGGGGAAACAACCCACTATGCTCTCCTGGGAAGTGCCTTGGGTGGTGTCATAGTTAGCAAACTAGACTAGCAAACCTTCGCGAGTGATTTCGAGTCTTACTGGGTGTCCCATTCGTATGGCTTTGTGCCAGCTTAGTAAATTGTTACTACACTCTCCTGTGCCAAGATAAAATAAAAAGCATAACACTTCCGGTTTTATTTCCTGTATTTGTGTTCACATATGATTATTCTTCTCTTTCCCCAAATCCAAATTAAACAAATCTACGGTAAAGCAAACCCTCTTGTATATTTCTACTTACTCTTTTAGAATTTCAAGTCATTTTTGCATCCAGGCCATAAAGTTTGCTCAAGTCTACCAACCTCTGTGGGTTTTTTAATCCTTGTAGAAGAACAAGTGATACTATTTAGTCTATAGCTCAAGGAATAAGGAGGTTTATGTCTTTCTAAAGAGAATTAGTCTGGAAGGGAACATAAAAATGCGACAAGAGTTTTTACTCGTTTACTTTGAGGTCAAGCTAAACAACCCCCAAGCGAGGCTCACTCCTGGCAACTCTTGCAGGAAAGCTGGATAGAACTATCTTCAGTCTACCTCCAGTGAAAGAATGAACTGGAGTGGAATGAACTTGAGCAAAAAGTCAGAGCTAAACAACCCCCAAGTGAGGCTCACCTCTGGGAACTCTTGCAGGAAAGCTGGGTAGAACTATCTTCAGTCTACCTCCAGTGAAAGAATGAACTGGTGTAAAAAGTGAGAGCTAAACAACCCTCAAGTGAGACTCACCTCTGGTAACTCTTGCAGGAAAGCTGGGCAGAACTATCTTCAGTCTACCTCCAGTGAAAGAATGAACTGGTGTAAAAAGTCAGAGCTAAACAACCCTCAAGTGAGACTCACCTCTGGCAACTCTTGCAGGAAAGCTGGATAGAACTATCTTCAGTCTACCTCCAGTGAAAGAATGAACTGGAGTGGAATGAACTTGAGCAAAAAGTCAGAGCTAAACAACCCCCAAGTGAGGCTCACCTCTGGGAACTCTTGCAGGAAAGCTGGGCAGAACTATCTTCAGTCTACCTCCAGTGAAAGAATGAACTGGTGTAAAAAGTCAGAGCTAAACAACCCCCAAGTGAGGCTCACCTCTGGCAACTCTTGCAGGAAAGCTGGGCAGAACTACCTTCAGTCTACCTCCAGTGAAAGAATGAACTGGTGTAAAAAGTCAGAGCTAAACAACCCCCAAGTGAGGCTCACCTCTGGGAACTCTTGCAGGAAAGCTGGATAGAACTATCTTCAGTCTACCTCCAGTGAAAGAATGAACTGGAGTGGAATGAACTTGAGCAAAAAGTCAGAGCTAAACAACCCCCAAGTGAGGCTCACCTCTGGGAACTCTTGCAGGAAAGCTGGGCAGAACTATCTTCAGTCTACCTCCAGTGAAAGAATGAACTGGTGTAAAAAGTCAGAGCTAAACAACCCTCAAGTGAGACTCACCTCTGGCAACTCTTGCAGGAAAGCTGGATAGAACTATCTTCAGTCTACCTCCAGTGAAAGAATGAACTGGAGTGGAATGAACTTGAGCAAAAAGTCAGAGCTAAACAACCCCCAAGTGAGGCTCACCTCTGGGAACTCTTGCAGGAAAGCTGGGCAGAACTATCTTCAGTCTACCTCCAGTGAAAGAATGAACTGGTGTAAAAAGTCAGAGCTAAACAACCCCCAAGTGAGGCTCACCTCTGGCAACTCTTGCAGGAAAGCTGGGCAGAACTACCTTCAGTCTACCTCCAGTGAAAGAATGAACTGGTGTAAAAAGTCAGAGCTAAACAACCCCCAAGTGAGACTCACCTCTGGGAACTCTTGCAGGAAAGCTGGGCAGAACTACCTTCAGTCTACCTCCAGTCTTTGGTGGAAAGAATGCAGAGAATCTGTGAAACAGTGATAATGGCCAAAGGGGGTTATTTTGATAAATCAAAAGTTGTTTTTTTGGGGGGGGGGTTTAATTTGTATTTAAAGTGGCTCAAGAAGACTTGTATTTAGTATAATGAATAAAACCATTGTGGTGCTTAACTTGTTTCATTAAGAATAACACTTTTAGGATGCAATATTAGATTTTTTGAGGATGACCAAATACTTTTGACTGGTATTGTATATATATTATAAAACCGAAAAAACAAATAAAAAAGAGAAACACAAGCAAACATTGACCCCCATATAAGGTGTGATCAAAAAATATTGAGACTAAAGCTTCATAATTTATATAAGAAACTGGTGTCTAAATATTTAAACCAAGAGTAGACATTTGTAAAAACAAATCATCTAGCCAGTGTAAATAATATGTTTTTGACAAAATATAAGAGAGTGCATATGCACCAAAACTCCAGTCTCAAGGATAAGATTTAAGGATATAAAGGAAATTAAAAGAAATAGGAGGACACAGTTTTGCACCATCTCAAAGGAGAAATTTAGGAGGTGCTTTGACTTATGGAAAACTCACTGGAATAAGTGTGCCAAATGCCAAGGAGACTATTTTGATGAAAATTAATGTTTCTCTCATCGTTCATTGTTTATTTATGTTTTGATAAATACTATTTCAGTCTTGGTACTTTTTGAAAGCACCTTGTATAAAATTGTCAAATCACACAGCAAAAGTCCATAGCATTTCACTTTGTATAAAAAAAAGAAGTATATAATTTAAATTTAAGTTCTTGGTATGATACTCCTTTTATCTTTACGCAGCATTTACTTAATTTCCTTCCTACTTGTAAGATTTCAAACAACCTCTGCTTAGTTGAAAGTTGGAAGTTCTTTCAACAAATACCAGACATTCCTTAAACTGAGCAAAAAGAACTCTTGTTGATATGTCTATAGTTTTCAATCTGTTTCATTAAGACGGTTGATTGATGTTCAATAAATTCCAGTCGCGCTATTATGTTCACTTTTGGATAAATGCCCTTAGGAAAGGTATGAACCCTCTTATCCTCCCAGCTATGGGTTAAATAGTACCACTACTATTCTTCTAGAAGAATAGATTTGGCATTAAATAACCTACAAAGGTTGGTATGCTATTAAACAAAGAAATCAATCGATCAATCAAATCAATTTTTTTGACAAGATAAAATACTGAAATTGGCATCAAAGTAGAAACAAAAATCTGAATATATAGCGGGCCATATACAGTGTATCATAAAAGTGAGTACACCCCTCATATTTCTGCAGATATTTAAATATATCTCTTCATGGGACAACACTGACAAAATGACACTTTGACACAATGAACATATAACAGAGTTCATTTATTTCCCCCTCAAAATAACTCAAAATATAACCATTAAAAGCTAAACCCCTGCTAACAAAAGTGAGTACACCCCTTAGGGAATGTTGTCAATATTAACATACACCATGTCAACTATCAATATTTTGTGTGGTCACCATCATTATCTAGAATTGCCTTTACTCTCCTATATATTTTGCTCTGCAGTGGTCCGGGAGATCTGGGTTCAGTCCCTGGTTGTGTCATACCAAAGACTTTAGAAATGGTACTTGATACCTCCTTGCTTAACACTCAGCAATATAAGGTACGCATCAAGGGTAAAGTAGAGCAATCCAGGGAAAGGAGTAGCGCCCCCCACCTTCATCTTGGTGTAGTAGCTATTGAAAAGGGAGCCTTCTGGTCTTACTTACTAATATATTTTGTATTAAATAGCACTGATTCTTTGGATATTCACAGTCCTTATTTACTTTATATATATATATATATATATATATATATATATTTTATAGGTACGTATTCCCTACAGCGGACACGGCCACCTCCGGGGCTACGTCTTCCCAAGTTGAAGTTTTGAGTCCTCATAACATAAGCCTCATGGGCAGGAAATATAATAGTATAATTTTGAATGGAGGAATTGATATATTATGTTAGAAATTACCATGCGCAGAAAATCCGGCAAACACCTACATGCGACATACAGAGCACTGAACAGCTGTTTTGACCTTATTAGGTCTCATCAGCAGTGCACACCATGATCTCTACCACTGGAGATCGAACCAGCAACCACAGTATGCAGAAGCCAAAACTCTACCACTGGGCCACCTGTTCATGTCACATATAAGCGATGCCGAATTTACAAGTCATGATAAATAGCGTGACCACTTGACCTAATGTGTCTTTTTTATAGGTACGTATTCCCTACAGCGGACATGGCCACCTCCGGGGCTACGTCTTCCCAAGTTGGAGTTTTGAGTCCTTATATATATATATATATATATATATATATCTTAAAAAATATATCTAAAAAAATCTTAGTAAATAACATACATACATACATACATATATATATATATATATATATATATATATATATATATATATATGTATGTATGTATGTATGTTATTTACTAAGATTTTTTTTAGTCTGGTTACCTTTAATACCTGCTGTTACTAAGGGTCATCTATCAGTATCAACTTATTAGAGTTATAGAGTTAAAAACAAATAAATACCTGAATGATACGACGGCATATTATTTAACATTATTCAAAACCTAATGATTATCCCATACTAAAGAGTTCTATTGTTCTATCACAGATTATTTAATGAATATAAACTTAATTTTTACGGCTCTTCACTTTTCAGCATTTTGGTTTAAATCGAAGATCTTGCAAAATTTAGTTTACTTCTTCAACTGGTAAGTTATATCCTTGGGGACAATTCTAAAATCTAGTTAAGCGTTTGCAAGTAAAATCTTCCCTTGAAGCAGAAAAAGAGGCAAGTCATTCATTACTAATTTGGTGCCAATTCCTTTTTACATACAAATACCACAGCTGACCAGCAGACAGATCAGCACACGCTGACTGACCAACACTGCAAGTGGGCCCAGTGGCACGGAAAAAGCCGTGGGAGTGGCGGTCTTTCATCTACTGCAACCTTTATCGATGTTTGTACTCATTGCGTGATTGAATTATTTGTCTGCTTAGATTGGATTAGCCTTCATCTGGAGCCTTTCCTTGCATCGTGACCTGGCCAAAGAGATGGACTCTTGCAAGAGGTTTTTCTACATGGCTTCATTGGAATGCATTGGACAGGCAAGCACTTGGGTCTAGCACTTTAACACTTTCGGACAGACACAACAACTATGCACACATGTACGCTTACACGCCCTTACACAAAGACATGTAAACAAAATAGGAATATAAACATAAAGGTGTGAATATATACTCAAATATTTCATATATATATATATATATATATATATATATATATATATATATATATTAGTAATTAATCAGGATGTTTGAGTTGTAATTCCGGTGGTAACTATAGCTATTATCTGTCAAGATGTGGCAGTCATCATTATATATATATATATATATATGTATGTATGTGTTTGTGTATATTTATATGTATGTACATCTATGAATGTGTGTATATATATATATACATATATATATATATATATATATATATATATATATATATATATATATATACTCTATTTGGTTGTTTGGTTGGTTGTTTGGTTGGTTGGATTTTTATGGTATATCAACCTTTGTAGGTTATTTAACACCAAATCCACTTTTATACAAATAATCAGTTCTATTTCAAACAATTCAGTTTAGCATGAGTACTCAGTTTAATTTTTAAAACATTTCTATTTCAAGCTATTCAGTTTAGTTAAACAGTCCTAATTCAAACAATTCAATTTAGTATAAGTGTAGATTTTGTCCACAAACACTGTTAGATGTCAAAACAGTTCTATTTCAAACAATTCAGTTCAAAATAAGTATGTAGTATTGATGTCAAAACAGTTCTATTTCAAGCAGTTCAGTTTAGCATAAGTATACAGTTTAATTGTCAAAAATATTTCTATTTCAAGCTATTCAGTTTAGTCAAACAGTTCTAATTCAAACAATTCATTTCAGCATAAGTGCACAGTTTAGTTCTATTTAACCCATACATAGGACTCTATCAGGTGTTACCACTCCAGGCCAGAGTGGACCTGGGAGTGATAGCAATGAAGAGGTACTCCACCTTCCCCAAAGCTCCAGCACCACTGGAACCTCATCCTGGGATTTTTTAGTGTCATATCTAGGACACTCGATTGGGTGGGAGTCTTACTCCTCTGCAGAGGTGCAGTCTGTGTATTCTATTGCCCCAGCCAACTGGGCAAATATATTCTATTTATGATCGTGTATATATATATATATATATATATATATATATATATATATATAAATGTGTGTGTGTGTGTGTGTGTTTATATGTATCTATATATATATATGTATATATGTTTAGATTGGTAAATAGATTTAAAAATATGAAAAACAAGTTATTCAGAGGATGATTTTAATAACAGTTGAATTATTTACCAATGTTAAACATTCTGATTTTTTATATTAAGCCACCATCTGGGCTATATATCTTTTGAATTATATTCAATTTTTAAATATCTTTATGAATCATATTCAATTTTTATATATTTTTTTAATCATATTCAATTTTTATATATCTTCTGAACCATATTCAATTTTTATATATCTTCTGGATTATATTCAATTTTAAAAAGGAAATGAAAAAATGAGAAGAATCTAAACATTCTCTCCCTGTTAGTTATATTCTGTTTCCAAATTTTGTGATGTAATTATTTTTTAAAAATTCTATTTTTTAGCAAAACTTATTTGCTATAATATTTTTTTTTTGTAGTTGTTTGTAATTTAGGGAGAATTATTATTAGAAGGATTATTGAAAAACATTAAAAGGGTGTATAAATAGAAATGGTTTTTAAAATCTAACTACTCGCTCTTTCTCTCTCTCTCCTTCTCTCCCTCTCTCTCTCTCTCTCGCTACATATATATATATATATATATATATATATATCCATATTTACCAACCCCTCCACTCGGGCAGGATATGACACAAGGTCAATTTTTAAACAGAGTTTAACAGGTTTGAATTCAGAGTTGTCCTTCTCTTAGACTAGTTGCCTCTCCAAGGCTGAAGAACCCAGTCTGTCCTACTATTTACCCATAGCTGGAGGGAGAATAATTGGATTCATACCTTTCCTAAGGGTATTGATGCTATGTGAAATGCAATTAGCTTGGTCCAGGATTTGAACTCATATCGCTGTGTCCATTTCCTATGACGATAACCATTATACCACGGGCACCTCCATTACACCACAGGCACCTCCACACCTGTTAAATTCTGCTTAAAAGATGTCCTGGTGTTTTCTTCTACTTATTTTGAGGAATTGGTATATATATATATATTTACCAATTCCTGGTGTCCTGGTATTTTATTCTGCTTATGCGGAGGTATTGGTAAATATATATATATATATATATAGATGTGGAGGAATTGGTAAATATATATATATATATATATTTACCAATTCCTCCACATATATATATATATATATATATTTACCAACACCTCCGCATAAGCAGAATAAAACAGCAGGACATTTTTTAAGCAGTGTTTAACCGGTTTGAATTCAGAGTTTTCTTTCTCCTAGACCGGTTGCTATAACAAGGTTTAAGAGCATCGTCTGCCCTACTATTTACTCATAGTTTAAGAGAAAATACATGGATGCATACCTTTCTTAAGGCTATTAGTGTTAAGTAAAATATAAACAGCCTTGTCCTGGATTTGAACTCGAGTAGCCATGTCCTATGATGTTAACCATAATACCAAAAGTGCCACCTATGTATACCTTTTATCGTTACTTTAATTATAGGTTTTTTGTTTTGATTTTTTTAAACTAAGTCTCAACTTACTTGGAACACCCTCCAGGATTCACTGGTTTTAAAAAACAAATAGCAATTTGAATTATAGGTAACAAATTCTTTAAAATAAATTAAAAAAAGAGGAACACTTAAATATTAACATATAAAGATATTTTCAATGAAAAAATAATCCTTTTCTTTTCTCTTCAAGCCAGAAATAAGGTAGGGGTGTCTACATCATATTCTAAGCACAAATGTATCATCTCCATCCAATGAGGGTCATGGTACCTGAAATAAATTGATAATAGAGCTACTGAGTTGTTTGTGTCTTTAGTCACTTTGGATGGCTTTCACCTGCTGCTGTCCACTCAGCTGACAGCTGATTTGACTCCAAAATGAAGTGGTGAATCCATGTTTCATCCATTGTCAAATATTTATGCAAAAACTCCTTTTTGTTGCATTGAAACAATTGCAAACAATGCTCTGAATCATTGATACAATGTTGTTTTTGATTGACTGTGAGCAAATGTGGCACCCACTTTGAACACAGCTTTCTCATTGACAAATGTTCATGCAAAATGGTGATACACTGCCTTCTGTTGTCTCACACAACTTAAATTTACGATTGGCCAAAACGAGTTTTGGGAGTTTTGGTTGTTTTCCAGGACAACTGCCAAATTTGGGTGACCTGAGGATTCAGCATCATTTGTATCTGTGCCCGTGGTGTAATGGCTATCGTCGTAGGAAATGGACACGGCGACACGAGTTCAAATCCTGGACGAGACTGATTGCATTTCACATAGCTCTAATACCCTTGGGAAAGGTATGAATCCAATTATTCTCCCTCCAGCTATGGGTAAATAGTAGGACAGACTAGGTTCTTCAGCCTTGGTGAGGCAACTAGTCTAGGAGAAGGAAAACTCTGAATTCAAACCTGTTAAACTCTGCTTAAAAATTGACCTTGTGTCATATCCTGCCCGAGTGGAGGGGTTGGTAAATAGTATCATTTGTATCTGTATGACCGTGTTTAAAATCAGTATGCCACCTCTTAACTGTTGTTTCCAATGGAGCAGAGTCCGAATAACACTTATCAAGCCATTCTGTTGCCTGTACAGTATTTTTCCCATCAGAAAGCAATGCTTTATGAACACACAAAATTCAGATTTTTCCATTGTTTTGAAAATTTGCAACAGTAGCTTCCCTTAAATAACTGTAATTTGTAAACTTATAATCCGTTTGGGCCGAAATTTTGACATGTGCCATTTGAAGGATAATGCGTTATAAAAATTATATTGATTATATGGCACCATCTATACGTCAGGCCTGGGACTTATTGAGTGATGTAGATCTGTTCATTTCAGCAAGAAAAAACAAACCATGATATGTATATATATATAAATATAAATATATATCATGTTTTGTTTTTCTTACATATATGAATAAATGTAGAAAAAAACAAAATAATCCAAATTTGATGAATTTACTATGAAAGTTGATGTTGAACATTTCAGTTATAATAAGCTTCTTCAGGACTTTAAATTCATCAAAAGAGTTGTTAAAATAATGATGGATGTTTGATGAAGTAGCTGAAAAAAGAAAGATATCTTTTGTTTTTTTTCTAACATATATATATATATATAAATCTGCATATTTATCAAAAGTATCTTTACAGTCTAATAATAAAATCAGGTACATACACAGACAAATGTAACTGCCCATACATTTATACACAACACACATACACACACACACACAAATTTATGCATATAAAGAAAGCTTCAAAGAATATGCAGTTGTCTAAGATTTCTATTTTCCAGTTACACCCTGTCTCTTTCATTTGTACATTTACCTACAAACAGACACTTTTTCTATATGCACATGTATTCAAACAGTTGCATAGAAGTATAGATTGGTGCATACAAACACATCAACCAGCTTCTTTCTCTCTCTCTCTCTCTCTCTCTCTCTCTCTCTCTCTCTCTTGCGGGCTATACACAATTAGGCTTTTGGCTACAAATAATTCTTTATAAAGTTAGTCAGCTCATAGAATTTCCTTCTCTGGCCACTTTTACCTGATTATTTCAAAGAATCTTCCCTAACATGGCTGCTCTTTAGAGCATCTCTTCTCACATGGGAAGATTTACCTTGACCTGTCCAATCTCATTTAAATATTTTGCTCTTAAAGACCACAGCATTGTGTTGAAGAATAGGTGTTCAAGTAGCATAACAGTTACTGGCAAGGAAAATGGAATCAACAAGCTGTGTTCACATTCCTGGCACTTATGTCTTTGAAAAAGGAATGAATCCATCTGTTTTCCTTCCAAACTATGGATAAAATAGTAGACAAGATTGGGTTCTCTAGCCTTTGAGGAGCAACCAGATGAGGAGGACAGTTCTGAATTGAAAATTTCTTGTAAACATGTTATGGGCCATGGTAATAAGAGAAGGTCCATTATACTGGCAAAAACTGTGGAATTATCACACTTAGAGGATATTTTATTTTGGGATATTTTATTTAGCAGTAAAAAACTAATAACAAATAAGTCACAAAATATAATAGAATAATTTTTCTAAGCCATGTAGAGGAAAATATAATTGAATAAGCCAATACTGAGAAAAAAAAAAAGAAAACCAGTGGCAAAAAATTAGTATTAATACCATGGCGTTCTATACTACAAGCCACTTCATAGCGCACACAAGTCATTTGACTGGAGGCCAGTTTTATTAAAGGGAGAGAATTAGGTCGTTTTAGTTTCAGTTTGAGTTAACTGCTGTGTACTCTGTATATACCCTTGTGTTGTTGGTTCGAGAAATTCAAAGGGATCTTTTAATTTTACTTTTGGCTGAAATATCATTTAACTTATTTAGTTGAAGTAAGTATATTTGATTATTTTAGTTTGAGTTGATACATTATTTTTTATCTAAATAGTAAAAAGGAAACTTTGGGGCT
The DNA here is from genome assembly GCA_963585895.1 of Sepioteuthis lessoniana. NCBI lineage: Eukaryota > Metazoa > Mollusca > Cephalopoda > Myopsida > Loliginidae > Sepioteuthis > Sepioteuthis lessoniana. The sequence goes on from OY757935.1 coordinate 73,808,646, forward strand.
GAAATTCCCTTACACAAAAAGATTTAATTAAGTTTAAAGCTTTAACATTTTTAAATTAAAGTTTAATCCATTTTTGGCATTTTTCCTCTTAAAGTTTGTTCAACATTTTTTAATTAAAGTTTAAAGAATTATTTATTGATAAAATGAAATTCTTTTTGAGCAATTTGTGTTATTTTAAGAAGCAAAACAATAAAACATTAAACAAATTTGAATAGATTTTAATTTAGTTTCTTCAAAGACGTAAAACAAACTATTTTTATAATAAAATGAACTAAAAATGTTTTTTTCTTTAGTTTAATGTCATTACTTAATTTGATATTTATTTTTGATATCATTAAAAAAAGAAAAAAAGAAACATTGTTAGTGTGGGTAAAAACGTATCATTAACGAAATTAAAGTTTAATTTTCTCAAGTTTTTAACCATGATAAAAATCAGCATAAGTCAACATTTTTCTATTAAAAATTTAAGTTTGAATAATAAATTTGAATAAAATTTTAATAGAGAAAAGTTTGTTAACATTTCTCTATTAAAACTTTATCCAACGTTTCCATTAAAATTTAGAAAAATAAAATTTCTTTGTGCTTTTGCTTACAAAGTTAAAGAATAAATTATCATTTTTACTTCATTAGTAACTAACTGGTGAACTGTAATGATTTTACTAATTAGAATTTTTAAAAAATGACATCAATAAATTTTATTACATGGAGTTAATGTCAATATTTTAATTGATTTTTGTTTTATTTTTAGAAAGATATCCACTTACATCTTTCGAAGTTTTCATTTTTTTGTGCTTATTTTTACGGCAAAATTTATTTTAAAGGAATAATAATAATAATACAATTCTATTTATCACATTTATTTTAACATTTTTCTGATATTGTTGCTAAAGGATAAAATTCATTATCTTTATTTTTAATTGTTTGGCTTTAAGGTAAAAAAAGTTATATTTTATTTATATTTATATGTATTTTATTTATATACTTTATATATATTTTAGATATATCCTATTTATATACTTTATATATATTTATATATATTTATATCTATATACTTTAAATCATATTAAAATAACCAAAACTAAAGGAAATGCTACTTATGAATGTTTTTAAATTTAATATAAAGTTTTAAAGTAATAAATTTTTTAAATTTGTTTAATGGCACTATGCAACCATTACTATTTTTGTTTGATTAAAAACAATTTTATTGTTGATAATAAAATGATTAATAATATTGGGCAAAACTGCAAACCTGACAGTATTCCCCAAACAAAACCTTAGCCCGCCCCCATTTTTTTAAAATTAAAAAGTGGGCTCTCAAGCTGAAAACAACCCTTGAAAATTTTTTGTTTTAATCTATTGTTGTATGTATTTAGGCGTTGTAGGTGGATAAAAGCTTTAATTAAGAGTATAATTAATTTAGCTTGTAAATTTCCCCCTAAATTGAAGTAGTAAGAAAAATATTTGTTAAAAAGGTTTAATCTACCATTTCAGGTATTACTTGATTCCTAGCCATGCCTCGGAAGTGCTGTGTGCTTGTTTGCAAAACAAATTACAGAAGCCAGCAAGACAAAACTATGTGTACTGAGATAATAAACTACCAGTTTATCGTTTTTCAAAAAACAAAGACAAAAGAGAGCAATGGATAAAATCAGTTCCAAATGCCAATCTAAATGTTACTAACAATACTGTTTATTTGTCAACAACATTGGCCTTCAAATTTTGATACCATAGAAATTCATGGAAAAAGACTTCCAAAAAATCCACCATCTGTATGGCCAGGTGTGCTAAGTAGTCAAATACCAACACCCTTGGCTGTTCAAAGGAATATAAAATAAAAAAATTCCAGAACTGTTAGAAATCAAATTGCAAAGGAACTTTTTTCAGAATTAGATAAAATTAATTCTATGAATTTGAAAGAAAGTCTGCTTCAAACCAAAAAAAACTTTGTATGTCCAATTGTTGCATTTTTGGATGAAAATATTCTAACTGTTCAATCATCAAAATTTGTTAATGGTATTCCTCTCTTTATGTTGAGAATTTATAACAATTTGCACTTTGAAATATTTTATTATGGAGTTAAGTGTTATATTAGCAGCCTGTCCAAAAATCATATAAATACAGTTGATACTTGGTCAAAACTAGAAGAAATCATCTGATATTTAAATTCTATTGCTAGAAAAATCACTAGAAAAATATCCTAAGTCAACAATTTTTAGCAATGACTCCCAAAATGGCTGGAATAAAATATAGATATATGTGTTTTTGGGTACTCTGCAACGTCATGGACATTGTATATAGATTAAGAGACGATTTTCAATTCCCCTCAGTAACAACATTAGGAAGGATGAAGTAAAAAATTTCAAAACTTAATGAAAAATCTTTTTTGTTATCAATATTTAGTACTCTTAATACCAGTCAAAAAGGATGCATAATACTCTATGATGAAGTATGTATATAAAAAATGGCAAACAATTATTTGGTAAATTTCTTACAAAATTGATTCCATTTTCAAAATTAACATCAGCCTTTTTATTTGAACAAATTGAGTTAATAGTCCAGGCCATCACATCTGTACCAGTTGATGTAAAGGATATTATATTTGATGGCAACTGAGTAAATCAAGCTTTTTTAAAATTATATCCTACACTTCCTGAAAAACTTTGGTTGACTGAAGATAAGAAACATTTACTTTTTCATTATGTTCATCTGTTGAAAAATATTTGCAATTTGTGGCTGACAGAAAAAACAAGAGAACTAATCTTTGATGATGGAGTAAGACAAGTTGCAAAATGGGCACATCTTAAAGAGTTATATCGTTTTGAATCAGAAAGACTAGTCAAACTTCCAGATTTAAATGAAATTTCCATTGCTCCAAAGCCAATAGAAAGACAACAGGTTTCTACTTGCACTTCTCACTCAGTCTGGAATAAGTGTAGATAAGAATGATACTGCCCTCTTTATAAACAAGGTTTTGACATGGTGGAAAATTTAAAATGTTATGTCACTTCAAATTGATAAATTACATAATGATCCTCCACAAGCTGAAATCAGATCTCCAAATTATATCCGACTTGATTTTATCATTGAATTTGGTAAAATGGCTCTTAATAAGGCTGGTAGTCAAGGTAATCGTAAAAAATAATTATCCCAAAACACTGCTACTGCCATACATCATACTGGCAATGGAATTGTTAGTCTATGTCGACACCTTTTAGCTACAAGTCATAAATATCTACTACTTGGGCAATTTTTAACTGATCCATTAGGAAAAGAATTTGGTAAACTTCACCAAGGATCAGGTGGCACCTATTTCATTAATGTTCAACAGTGTATTGAAAAGCTACCTACTAAGCAGATATCTTTACTTTTAAATCAAAATCTAAATATTGATGAATTTGATGATAATCCAGGTTACCAATGTACATCTTGTGATAATAAACTTTGTGAGGAAGGTTCAGAAATATTTGACAATCTGAAAAATTTAGAACCATCTCTTTCTAATGAAATTTTAGTGAATGTGAAACCTATTTTTGTTGTGAAAAGTATGGAAAATATACTAATTTAACTGACCGTGGAAAACTAAAGTTCCTTCTGACCACACTTGCCAATGGTTATTTTTTGTTTCATCCTTTTCCATACAATAAAAGGAAAGGTTTGCTATAAATCATTAAGTAACAGTTTTATGCTTATTTGTGAGTTTAATTTTTTCAACATGGAGAAAAAGCATGCTCCTATTTTTGCAAATATAGTTTTGAAAAATGTTTGCAAACATGGCACACCCAGATCAGAAAAAGAACCAGCTCTAAAAGCTTTGAAACTTTCCAAGAATGATTTTGTTTAATTTGTCTATATTTCTGAGATGACTGATTGTTATATACACATTTCAGTTGATGTCTTCCAGCTTTCTCGGATTCCGTTTGTCAAACTCAGTAACTGTAATGTACATTTAAACCAAACTCTTTATTCATTCGCAGAGAATAGATTGAATAAAAGAGTTCAGTGACACCTGTAAATAATATAAATATTTCTGATTCACTATTATGGGTATTATATCTTTTACCAAAAATCATAATTACCCCTTTGTGTTGTTTAACAATTATCAGTGTCCATAGCAAAAATACATATTTTCATTTATTTATCTTTCACCTCATCTTATCATCTGCAGGTGTGAATCAAAATGTTATTCTAACTATTTTCCAAAGTGGATGACTTAATTTTCTTGTAAAATTTCTGAAAGTCATACATTTTTCAATTGGCCTGCAGTTCTGGCTGTCAGTTGCGCCATGAGTTGGCCTGTAGTATAGAACACCATGATGAATTCTTAATCACCACTCTTTGACCTTTTATGACAGTCTCAATTCTTAATGGAGTTCTGCAATTTAAAACAATATTCTTTATTAAAGTCATTTCAATGTTATTGAATACCTGTTTATAAATGTTCTTTTGTAGAAGGAGCATTTGTAGAGATTCAAAAAGAAATTAAAAAAATAATAAATACAAGAAGGTAATGGTTTCCCAGAAGGTCTCTAACAGGAAATGAAATCGACACATGCCTAAAAAGAGGGGCTTCCTGTCACCGAAGAAAAATTCTCTTATTAAGCTGTGACTACTTCTACAGAAAGAACCTTTTCTCTTAGCAACAAGTTGTGAGTTCACATGCTGATTAGGTCCCGGGGCCTAGTAGCCAGCTGTGTCTCCTACTGATTGCCACTTCTGCTAAACACACCTATCTGAACACACAACAAATTTCAAACTTATAACTCACCAAAGATGACTCTATTATATTTCAACGCCTTGTCTGGGAGATGCGACTATTTCTACTGGTAGAGAAAAATGTCTACACCACAGAATAATCATTAAAATGTAAAATAAATTTTGAGTTAAAAGGTATCGTTATTTCTTTCCTTCCATCTTCAATTCTTTTGCAGCTTCCACAAAAAAGACAACAAGTGAATGGGGTAAGAAGAAGAGAAAGGAGTCAGATACGAAAACTCAGAATCCTCCTAATGAAACCCAACACCCAACCAACACCTACACTACAAGCACAAATAACAAACCTTCGTCAACATCTTATTTGTTATTAGTTTATTAATAAGTAAGTAAAATTGGCAACTTTATTCAAGGGTGACCTGAAGGCTCCCTTTTCAATAGCTGCTACACCAAGGTGTAGCAGAGGGCGCTATTCCATTCCAAGGATTGCTCCACTTTACCCTCAATCCTCATCTTATAATGCTGAGTGCTAAGCAAGGCAGCATCAAGTACCATTTTTTGAGTCTTTGGTATGACTCGACCTGGAATTGAAACTCAGTCTCCCGGACCATTGGCGAACACTCTACTCATTAGGTCTGGTTTATTAATAATAACTAATTAACTACCAAATAATATTTAATATTCAATAACTTATTAACTGTTAAATAAAAAACCCTTAATGAACATCCTCTAGGCATTGTAATTCCATAATTTTTGCCATGGGTCATAAATCTTGAAGAGGATGCTGAAGTAATGACTTGGCAAACAACCAAACACTCAAAAGTACAAGTTGATGTTCAATTAACGTAACAGTTACTGGAAGGAAAAATAGAATCAGCAAACTATATTTGCAGTGAGGAAAAGTATAAATCCATTTTTTTTTTTTACTCTTTCTATAAATAAAGTACTTACTTACTTGGACTTGTATTGGCTTTCACCCTGGTTGGGTTGAACCAGCTTCCTCCCGAGCAAGTAATACGTTGCTCATTGAAGAAGATACTTTGGGATTTGATTGAGGGAAGGGTCCCAAGTCCTACCCAGAAAAACGCCCTGTTTGTCGCAGATTTTCCACAGACGCATTGACTGAGCGACCTGAGACTGGTGGTTGCCAGAACAGACACCACCTGGATTTTCACCTGAGCCTCTTTAGCCGGGTTACGGCTCTAATACCGTAGGGTGCCAGACCAATTGGCCTTGGGTGGCCCTTCCAGGAACTGAAGTTTTCAATGGCATGGCTCTGGCACTACCCGTTGCCACTGTCCTGCCACGTTGAGGAGGGGTTGGACTTTATGAATAAAGTAGTAGTACATAGGGACCTCTCTAGCCTTGGAGGGCAATCAGTCTAGGAAAAGCAATCCTCAGAGTTAAAAACCTACCAACATACCATGGGCCAGTGTGGGGAGGTAAGATCCATTACTGTTCATGTTTAGCAGACTTTAAAGAAGGGCTGTTACTACAAACGATATCAATGATATTGCTTCGTTAATAATCTGCAAGTTCAATATGAAATTCATATAAACTTATATGATAAATAATGTTCATCAATAGATATGAATAGTAAAGTTGGCAACCGTAGTCGAAGGCAACCAGAAGGCTCCCTTTTCAATAGCTACTACCCCGAGGTGTAGGGGGAGGGCGCTACTCCTTTCCTTGGATTGCTCCACTTTACCCTTGATACGTACCTTATATTGCCAAGTGTTAAGCAAGAAGGTATCAAGTACCACTTTTAAAGTCTTTGGTAGGACTCGACCTGGAGTTGAACCCAGGTCTCCCAGACCACTGGCAAACACAATAAGGATCATTAACAAAGCTGATATATATACAGTTAGGTCACTCAAAGAGTGCTACTGATACCATGTAACCCAATACTTCCTGCTCCATGTTTGAGTGATAGGTAACAGTCAAGAGCATAGTACAAAATGAAATGTCATCAGCCCTGACCAGGACTTGAACTCAGATTGATGATTTCATTTTACATGATGATAAACATTATACTAAGAGTACATATATACCTGTATGTCTGTGTGTGAGATTAGAAGGAAGTTCAGCCAGTACATTGGTTTGGAACTTGAAGAGATTCAAGGATGAGCTTGTGAATTTCTGACAGCCTAAAACAAAAGAAAATTCTTTTCACAGGTCACTTATGTATTATAAGAAACATTTTTATTTGGGCATTTTGTTACCCAAGGAGTAAAACATTTATGAAAGTTTTTATAAGAGCTCATATTATATTACTCATCATATGTAATGAGGAAAGCTTTATTGAACACCCAGAAGCTGAAACTTTTGTTCATCTTTTATTAAAGACATTTTTCTACAAAGAAAAGGGAAAAAACAACATCTTTAAAATTCATTGTCATACATTGATCTTTATTTAAAAAACAAAATAAAAAGAAACAACAAAAAGTAAAACACAAAAACAAAATGACTTGATTGAAGATTAAAGGTTCATTTGTGGTTTGGATCCACAATTTTTAATGTCACCTTCTCCTGTGAGTCTGAAAATAGTCTTGTGCCTCCTTGCAAAATTTTCTCTCTTGGAGGCCCTGTTTGTGTGCATGTTTGTCGAAGAAATGCCAACTACACAATGGCTTCTGAGATGTGTTGTTGGGCTTTTAAGTGTCAATACAATCAGTTGTTGAAAATTAACTGAAGCTGCACAAAAGACCAGAAACTATAAAGTGGGTGAATAAGTGTTGTGTCCACTTAAGAAACAAAGAAAGCTGCTGCTGTGGCTGCTGCAATTGTCTACATCTGCTCAACACCCACACCAAATAATAAACAAGATTTTCTAATAAAGATGAGGCAGAATAGCTGTTCATTTCTGAAAAGCTACTTAAAAGATGCAATGCAAGTGATCCTTTCAATTTCAAATGGGGGACGATTAATTGATAGTTGTTGGTGTATACTGCATACACAATTTGAAAACTGAAAAGGAATTCTTTACTTAATTCAACCATGAGTATGGATTTAAGAACCCATCTGCTCAAGCAGGATGTGACACAAGGTCAATTTTTAAGAGGAGTTTAACAGGTTTGAATTCAGACTTTTCCTTCTCCTAGACTGGTTGCCATATCAAGGTTAAAGAGTCAGTCTGCCCTACTATTTGAACATTGTTGGAGTCACCTCTTTTCCTGAGGGTATTAGTGCTATGTGAAATGCAAACAGCCTTGTACAGGACTGGAATTTGAATTGCCATGTCTATTTCCTACAATGATAACCATTACACGACAAGCACCTCCATGATTCAGCATTGTTGGAGCAATGTTTACTTCCATATCAAATGGATGCAGAGAATCTAGTTCAAAACTGAATGAGGCTATTTGCATCTCACGTTGCACTGATACCCTTAGCATCTGTTCTCTTTCCCCAGCAATTGGTTAATAGTAGGATAGACAGTGCTCTTTAGCTTTGACAAGGCAACAGGTCTAGAAAAAAATATTTTTAAAAAATCCCTTTATATGACAACAAAGAATTTAACATTTATTAAGAAAGATGAAGGAGCGCTTAGCCTCACAGTCCCGGTAAGAGGAAATGGAATTGGTAACACAAGTACAAATCCTGGATTTCACTTCATGCTAACCCATGGTGAAAGGCATGAATCCATCACTTCTCTTCCCTGCTATGGGTAAATAGGAGGGCTGACTTCAGTATAGAAAAAAACCAAAAAAAACCTGAATCCAAAACACCACTACTCTGCTTGCCCAGTCGGCTGGGGCTGTCGAATACACTGACTGCTTCTCTGGAGAGGGGTAAGACCACCCCCAAACGAGTACCACAGATATGACACTAAACAATCTGAGGGTGAGGCTCCAGTAATGCTGGAGCTTTGGGGAATATGGAGTATCCCTTCATTATCATTGCTCCCAGGTCCACTCTGGCCCTGAGTGGTAGCACCTGATAGGATCCGATCTGTGGATCAAATAGAAGTAAACTTTGTAATTACACTAAACTGAATTGTTTAAAATAGAATTGTTTTTGACATTTAAACTGTGTACTTATGCTAAACTGAATTGTTTGAAATAGAACTGTTTTGTATGCTAAACTGAATTGTTTGAAATAGAACTGTTTTTGACATTGGATCTATGTACTTACGCTAAACAGAATTGTTTGAAATAGAAATGTTTTGACATTTAACTGCATATGTAAACAAAAAAACTATGCTTATATTAAACTGAATTTCTTGAAATAGAACAGTTTATATGTATAAAGATGGATTTGGATTTAAATAACCTACAATGTTTGATGTGCCAAAAAACCAAACCAAACCAAACTACTCTGTTTTAAAATTGAACTTGTGTCTTGGAGAGACTGGGTAATTTAATTTTTAATTACAGGAATGGTGGAATTCTATTTTGTGTTATAAAGGTATTGCAATTTTTTTTCTTGTTATATACAAGAGCTGGCATTATATTATTAATTACAAAGATGTTACAATTTTATTCCGTCAGAGTGCTCAATATTTTTAAAAAATTCATACTATCTTAATAATAACTAAATCATAATAATCAAAGTTTTTTAAAAAGATTATTTAATAGCCCATGACAGCAGTTTCATGTCTAATACAATGGTATATTTGAATCACTGAACTTGTTACATCAATTTGAATAATTATATTGAACATAAAACAGCTGGCATGGGCACCTAGTTAAAAAAAACACTGAAAATAACCAACTGTTCATTATATATATATATATATATATATATATATATTACAAATGTTGCTAAGTTTCTTCAATTTTTGATATTTGAATTAATACAGTAAAATCTACCAATTTTGTCTAATTTAAAAAGAAAATGCAGAATGTTATGACAGCTGTTGTATTATAATTTAAAATCATCTTTTCAAATTAAGATAATTAGAAACTAAATGCATCTAATGGCAAAAACAGAACATAATTATCAGTATTTCTATAAATGATATCACCCTGTTTCTATAATTGATACAACCCTATTTTTATAAGTGATATCCCCCTATTTCTATAATTGATACAACCCTATTTTTATAATTGATATCACCCTATTTTTATAATTGATACAACCTTATTTCTATAATTGATACAACCCTATTTCTATAATTGATATCCCCCTATTTTTATAATTGATATCACCCTATTTTTATAATTGATACAACCCTATTTCTATGATTGATATCACCCTATTTCTATAATTGATATCACCCTATTTCTATAATTGATATCACCCTATTTCTATAATTGATACAACCCTATTTCTATAATTGATATCACCCTATTTCTATAATTGATACAACCCTATTTCTATAATTGATATCACCCAATCAAAATTAAATGCCATAATTATAAATCACAAATATTCTCAGTTTTATGTTACCTTTATTGACTTCAATTTCAAAATTATGTTCTAATTCACACACACACACACACACACATATATATATATATATATATATATATATATATATGTTTAGGTCATTTGGTTTAATCGCATATCAACCCATGTCAAAGATGAAATATCTTTTTAAAATCTGTTGTTTATGTTTTGGTTTATCCACTTTTCCTCTTATCTTTTTCATACACACATATATATATATATATATATATATATATATAACTTGTAAGTAAATAGCTTGCAAGTAACATTACTTTTAAACAAGCCAGAGCTCATTAGTTTGTATGCAATTGAATGGCTTCAAGTATTGCTATTTGACACAAATAATACTATTCAATATTAATCATTTGTTTGCGTATAGTTAAATGGTTTTAACTATAATAAGTTATTGTTTGCACATAGTTAAATGGTTTAAAATATAATAAATGATTAAATAGTTCTATTTGATCCATAGATGGGATCATAAGAGGTAGTACTACTCTAGATAAGAGTAGACCAGGAAGTAATGGTAATGAAGGGATACTCCACATTCATTAAACCTCCAGGACTGGAGCCTCACCATCAGATGGTTAAGTGTCATATCCACAATACTCATTGGTGAGAGGGTTTTACTCCTCTACAGAAATACAGTCAACATATTCTACAGCCCCAGCCAAATGTATATATATATATATATATATTGTCATTCACAAACAGACTGTTTCATTGTATCATAACTTTTCCGTGTGGCTAGAAATGAGAGACACTCAAAGATGGGATCAAAGCCTGCCTAACTTTACATCAAGCTGATAACATACCCTTAAGCCAGTATGCAACTCAATATCTGTTTGGGAATTTTTCGTACATCCTGTTTGTGCATACATATATACATCAACTTTTGTTCGTTTACATTTGGCGCTCAATTTATTTGAAGAGCTTTGCATTATGCGTGTGACAACTGTTTATTCCTTCACCAAAGTACTCACCCCCCTCGTATATATTGTCATTGACTAACTGACTGTTTCATTGTATCACAACTCTTCAATGTGGTTAAACATGCAAGATGCTCCAAGTTTGGTATTTCAGAAAAATCAGTATCATTTTCTAATCTAATAACTTGAACAATCCTCGTTTAAATGATTTCAGATTTTAACTGCATGTTTTTTTTATCATTTAGGGTTTTTGGACTATTGTCTCCATCTTTATTGTTATTTCCATAACGTTTCAGCTGATATGTCCTCTGGCCTTCTTCAGGTGGAAATAATAATAAAGATAAAGATAATAGTCCAAAAACCCTTCATGATAAAAATCACCAAGCTTCGTCTCAGAAATTTAGACATTTAACTGCATGTGTGGAAATAACTCATTATTCAATATTTATTGTTTAAACATCTTTTCTTTCCAAGTGAATGGCATTTTTATATCTGAAAAAAAAACATTAAATGTAGAATTTTGAGTTGTTTCTTCACATTCTGTTAGAATCTGAGATCATCTGATTAAAAATTGGTCAAGTTACAAGATTACAAAATAATACAAGTTTTTCTAAAGCATCCTACATCTATCTCTCTATCTCTCTCTCTCTCTATATATATATATATGTGTGTGTGTGTGTGTATGGGCTATATCTTAACCATAAAATAAAATGAAAGGGTGCAAAAAAAAAAAATCTCACAACTTTGAGTTTCATGAGTCCAATCTTAAAGTGAATTTCTGTCAATTCTGACTCCAGACGTATCAATATGAATTCATACAAAGATTTGGCATGTAAAACAGAAAGCCATCAGTTTTTATTCTCTCTCTCTCTCTTTATATATATATATATATATGTGCGAATGGAGTAATTGTGTTGCCATTAGCGTTTGTTGCGAAGCTCTTCAAATATGAATTGACCTCTCGGTATCCGTTAAGCGGATGTATGTAAACAATAGTAATTGTGATTCATAACCATTTAAAAATTTACTTTGTTGCTACTGTTTCCTCGTGGCTGAGGGGTAGAAGCTTGGATTGGCGCTTGAGTCAACCGGGTTTTGATCCCAGCTATGGGAAGCTAGTATGTCTAGCCACACTGATGAGTTTTGATAGAACGAAACAGATCTGTCTGTGGATGACTTTATATATATATATATATATATATATATATATAATGAACTCTCCAGTCACTATCCACATGAGGACCCAACAGTCCAATTAAAGATGTGAACTGTTGGATTACCTACACAGGTGATTTTCTTTATTATGAAAAAGGCCTGTGTAGAACCAGCCACACCTTTTGGATGAGCTGATTACAGAAAAATGCTGCAACAATGTACCACGGATTCTCACAAACAACACACCTCAGTTTGGAATTTTTTTCCTTTTCCTACACTGGTTGTCTTACCTTGTTTGAGAGCTCAGTCTGTCAAATTTATATATATATATATACATAGTCATTCAATAGACAAGGTGAATATTGCCAAAGGAGTTGGCAGTTCTAAGTACTGTTTACAGTTGTACCTTTTTCAAGGAAATTAATAGTTATGGGTCCTTTTATGTCCCAGAAGACAATCAGCATGACCTTCTTTATTAGAGAGTCAATATGTTTCCATTCCATGGTCTGTCTTTTTAACTCAGGCTCGTGTTGGCAAACTCATGCTTCACCGATTTGTAAACATTTTTTAAAATAAAATATGCTTCTTTGTATACATCACACATTCTTCTGTGAAATTCATATAGTTTGCCTTTTTCAGCCACCAAATATTTGATGTCAGACCTCTGTTCAAGCCTGAAGCATACTGATTTGCCACCATTTTGAATAGCCTTACCACAAACATTTTTGCAAGATAAAAAACAAATTTGTTTTATAAACCAATTTATTTTGCTTTTTTAAGAAAAATTACCCATATTTATTGAATGATTCATATATATTTATATTTATGTATATATATGATATGCATTAGAAATGATATCAAACTGTTTTAAACACCAATCCAATAATTCATTTTCGCATTCTCATGATTAAAATGCTATGCAGCAGTTGATCTTGACTTTTCATACGGAAAAAAAATCTGCATCATATCATGTTATCTAGTACTGAAACTATATGTACTAAAAATGACTTCATAGAACGCATATTTTCTTCTAAAATTAAATGAGAGATCTTTGTTCGAAATTCATGTGGAATATTTTCTGATTTTGCAAAAGACCTGGAGTGAGGGTGGTTTGTTTGAATCGTGTTGAGAAGACATTCACCAAAGATGACCCTGAATCCTAATGACCTTTTAAGCTAATGAGTAATGGTCACATAGAAAAATTTTTGCCAAAGTGGAAGACTTGCGCGACAGCCTCCATCACAGCAGCAACAGCAGTGTTGACTATTTTAAAAGAGACAAGTCTCATTAAGTGGTCAGTAAAGTTTAGTTTCTTTTTCAATGTATCCACACACACACACACACATATATATATATATATATGCTGATTCTCAATCACATATATTTACATTTGTTGGTCTTGTTGATCAATCATGTATTTTGGCCTTTGAAGGTATTTTTGTCAAGCAGAAACAAGAATTAATAGATTGTTTTGTTTTTTTTTGGTTATGAGTGTGAAAAAAGACTTTAAATAGATTTTAAAGTTTTTGCTATTATCAGGACTTTTTTCTTATTTATTATATTTTATAATGCATTCTCCATAGCGTAGTAGCTAATGTGCTGGACAGCAACATTGTAGTGAGTTCAAACTTTACTTATGCTATTACATTCACTTTCAGATTTATATCCTTAGGAAAGGCATGAGTCAACATATCCCTCCAGCTATGGGTTAAATGGTACCACTTCTTTTCTTCTACAAAGATGGTTTTGGCATTAAATAACCCATGACGGTTGGTATGTCATTATACAAAGAAACCAAATCAAACCATAATATCATTTGTTTTTCTATCTACCCAACCCCTCTACTACGAGCAGGATGTAATACAAAGTCATTTTTAAGCAGTATACAACTGGTTTGAATTCAGTTTTCCTTCTCCTAGACTGGTTGCCATACCACTGTTCAAGAGTCCAGTCTACCCTACTATTTACCTATTGGTAGGGAAGGACTAATCCCATTGAAGTTTCACATTTTATTTTAATCACCTCAGAAAATTCAATGAATGTGTTAGTTTGGTTTGGTTTCTTTGTTTTAATGGCATATCAACCTTTCTAGGTTATTTAATGCCAAAGCCATTCTCCTAGAAGAACAGTAGTGGTACTATTTAACCCATAGCTGGGAGGATAATAGGGTTCATACCTTTCCCAAGGGTATTTGCCTGAAAGTGAACGTAATAGCGCGACTGGAATACAAACTCGCTTACTACAATTCCGCAGTCCATCGCTTTTACCATTACACCATGAGGACACTCCCTATGAATGTGTTAACTGAGGTGGAAACTTTTTGAAATCATAAAGATAATCCAATATGCTAACATATTCTTAATGACCCTGCATATCCACAAATGAATACAATTATATGATAGATATTTTTAGAATGCGTACATCTATCTATCTATCTATCTATCATTCCCTCTCTTTCTTTATCTATCTATCTACCACTCTCTCTCTCTCTCTCTCTCTCTCTCTCTCTCTATCAGTCTACTGCTCTCTCTCTCTATATATATATATATAAATATATATATACACTTCTCTCTATCTATCAATCTATCTATCACTCCCTGTCTTTCTTTATCTATCTACCACTCTCTCTCTCTCTCTCTCTTACTCTCTATCAGTCTATTGCTCTCTCTCTCTCTCTCTCTCTCTCTCTCTCTTTCTGTATATATATATTTACACTTCTATCTATCTATAAGCGATTTTATGGTTTTTTATGCTGCCAAGTATAGTTTTTGTTTGTTTGGGTTTTATGGCACATCAACCATTGTAGGTTATTTAATGCCAAATCCATTTTTATACATATTAACAGTTCAGTTCAACATAAGTACAGTTTTTTGTTTACACACAATTAAATGTAAAAACAGTACTATTTCAAGCAATTCAGTTTAGTATAATTAATGTCAAAACAGTTCTATTTCAAACAATTCAGTTCAACATAAGTACGCAGTATTGATGTCAAAACAGTTCTATTTTAGCAGTTCAGTTTAGCATAAGTATACAGTTTAATTGTCAAAAATATTTCTATTTCAAGCTATTCAGTTTAGTCAAACAGTTCTAATTCAAACAATTCAGTTTAGCATTAGCGCACAGTTTAGTTTTATTTGACCCATAGATAGGACTCTATCAGGTGCTACCATTCTGGGCCAGAGAGGACCAGAGATCGATGGCAATGAAGGGTTACTTTGCATTCCCCAAAGCTCCAGTATTACTGGAACCTTACCATCAGACTGTTTAGTGTCATATCCAGGATACTCATTGGAGGAAGGTCTTACCCCTCTGCAGAAAAACAGTGTATTCTATAGTCCCAGCCAACTGGTCACCCAAGTATGGTAACATTAGATCTAAGAGCTAGTTTTGGAGGACTATCAACATGGCCTAAGATATGCTGTTTCCCTTGCTGAGGGGTAAAACCCCAATGCCACAAAAAAAGGAGGTATCTTGGGTATAGCACTAAACTTTATTTAGTGGTTAGGGCCGAGTTTTGAAGCTCTCGAGTGTGTCGAGCCACCCGTTTGCTGCCATTACTCCCAGGTCCACTTTGACCCAGGATGGTAGAACTAGTTAGGGTCAAATAGATCTGTATGAAGATTATTAGTATTGTATCAGAATACTTGAAACCAAAATACTGTCTGCATACTATTTTATAACGATAATTACTTGAAGCTATAATTGTTAAGAAATTATAATCATACTCCTTAGAGAGTTTTTCACACCAGCATTAACTGATGGTCTTCCACTGGTGTTTGAGTGACAGCAAATCTCCCCAAGTCTCCAGGACTCTACTCAGTATTCTAGCTGATCTTGATAATGTTGTAGTTTGGACGGTCTCTATTTGTCCTCTGATTTCTAAGTCCTCCAATCCTATCATTATTACTATTACTACTACTACTATTACTACTACTACTATTACTACTACTACTATTACTTACATAAAAACTTATCATTGCTTGAAATAGTGTCTACCATGTAACTATGTGCAAATTATTTATATTAGATTGGAATACTAGAAACCACATTACTGTGTAGATGGAATATTGCTTCTTTTCAAGTATAAGTTTAAGAACAACCACATACATTGAAATAACAACATTTTTCATTGGCTGAACAAAACTAATAAAAAGGATATAAAATGGGTAAATGAATGTTTGTGTATAGAAATATACTTATTGTGTATATACAGCTTCAGCAATACCCTCTAGTGAGCATTAAGAGAAACTCTTAGGCGGACAAGGGTGGTAATCCCACAGGAATGGTGAGTTGAAGTTATTTTGAAATAGAAGGGGTGATAACACATTTTCCTTCAGCTTATTGTGTATATATGTAAATGTGAGGGAAATTTCAAAGAGAAACGAAAGTTTGTGAGAGACTTACAAATTTAACAAGTCTTCCTTCATGGTTGTATAGAATTAAATATATCCCTGGTGTGTTTGGACATTGTATGCTGTGTAGTATTTCTGTGATGTTATATTCAGTACAATACGAGATTTGCTTCGGATAAAAAGTTCGTTTCTCAGAAGATGTGACAAATCCTATTTCTAGAGAATTATGCTGGTAAAGCAGATGGGACCTTCACATTCTCTTTGTTTATATAGCTTCAGCAACACCCTCTAGTGAGCATTAAGAGAAACTCTTGGGTAGACAAGGGTAGTAATCCAACAAGAATAGTGAGTTGAAGTTATTTTGAAATAGAAGGGGTGATAACACAGTTTCCTTGAGCTACCAAAACTGTGTTATTACCCCTGGTTGACGGCTGATGAAGGCTGGGTATCGTATGTGCTTTCATACATTGTATGATGAAAAAAAAAATGATTATTATTCAATAGAAATAGTTACTTGAAACCATATAAATTCTGGCAAAAAAAACAAAAAACTGGCTTTGGTATAAAGTAACTTAGCAAGGGTTGACATAACATAAAACCAATCAACAAACTAGCCAACCAAGCTAATTATTTTTCCTATGAGAGCCAAGAAAGTTTTATACCATTAACATGAATGCATCTCATGTATCCGACTCAAATGGATTCAATTTATCATCAAATTAGCCATCAGACATCAATTCTGTTTTCAGATTTGCATCTTTTTTTCTCTGTATAACTTTACAGTATCACACATCAATTTTTTTCCAGCAAAACATGATAAAATCAAAATAGATATTATTAGGTATGATTTATTTAGCATATTCTAAAACATTGAATCTCTGTAAGCAAAATTATAAATGTGTAGCAGTGCAAATATAAACAAGTGTAAATTATTGAAACATTAAAGTTTGGGATGTAGAAAATGGACTTAATAAGACAAGTTCATGTTTCATTGCCTTAAGAATTGACCTTGTCTTGTATTTTGCTTGTGATGGAGGGCTTGGCTAAATAGTAGGGCAGACTTGATTCTTTAGCCTTTGTAAGGGAACCAGTTTGGAGAAAGGAAAAGTGAATTTAAAACAGCATTTTGCTAATTATCTGATCTTGTCTTATATCTTGCTTTTGATTGGGTAAAATTCAAACATTATACAATCAAAATGGATATTACTAGGTATTATTTATACACATTCTGCAGGTGGTGGAGGGGCTGGGTAAATAAAATTTGATTTGGTTTGGTTTTATGGCATACTGACCATTATTTTTACATATATATTCAATATATGATTTGTAAACATACTCACTATTAAATGGTCAAACAGTTCTATTTCTAACAATTCAATTTAGCATAAGTTAACAAAGTTAAATGATTCCAAGTATTGCTATGTATCACTAACAATTTAATTAAACATCAGTCATTTGTTTATATACAGTTAAATGATCAAATGGTTCTATTTCTAACAATTCAATTTAGCATGAGTCATTTGCTTCCATATCTCTTCTCTCGCCAGTTATTTACTAAACTGTAATAAAAAATATGAATTTGTAAGAGTCAAAAAATAAATGCTCCCTCATACATCTGTTTATGCATTTTTATTTTTGCATCGGTAGAGTTTGATAACGAACGATATCTAATAATTTAGGTATCATTTATTACCAAACTCTGAAACAGTAAATAGAATCTCACAATTTATGGTTATCCCATAGAGTGACAACAATCTGACAATGTCTGGTGGTGTCATGAGATACTGCTTGGGCGCTCTGGGTTAGTAGTAATGATGCTTCAGCCCCGAAACCATGCCTGAACCCAGAGTCATCATCTGATGATGAAGGCTTTCTAAGAAGCAATGCTGTTGTATAAACATCAGTTATTATATGATACCCACCATATATATATATATATATATATATATATATATATATATACCTATACATATATATATATATATACCTATATGAGATGTGTACTTATTTTTGTACTGCTACTTATACAATGCTGTAGTTTTTGCAAAGAAATAATACCTAATAATATGCATTTTATGTGTATAATATTCTATTTGAAATTATAAAGTCCTGGTATCGTTAGTTTAACTGGCTCATTGGCCTAGAGGGTAGAGAGTTCGCCTGTGGTCAGGGAGACTGGGGTTCAGTCCCAGGTTGCGTCATATCGAAATCTTTAAAAATGGTACTTGATACCTCCTTGCTTAAAACTAAGCATTATAAGGTACATATCAAGAGTAAAGTGGCACAATCCAGGGAAAGGAGTAGCCCCCTTCCCTACACCTCGGTGTAGTAGCTATTGAAAAGGGAGCCTTCTGGTCACCCTCGACTAAAGGGAGATAACTTTACTTTTACTCTCAATAGTTTAAAAGAAAATTAACTCATACAAAAATGTTAGAAGTGTATTTATTCATGGGTGATACTGTATGTGCATAACAGACATTCATTATTAAAACAAACTGTAAAAAAATCAAGTTCTCTTCTGATATTTCAGTTTTTAATAACCAAATCTAAGAAACATGAACAGGGCAATTTTTTTCTAAACCAGATTTTTATTACTTCTAGTGGAATATTATCCAATCAAAAAAGATATTATCAAATTTAATTTATTAACAAAGTCTACAGTATTGCAACTTTGTAGCCAAAGGCATGAAAAAAATGTCCCTTCAAAAATAAGTACACCCCTTATTTGTATTTATAGAATTTTATTTTTGGTTACAGCTTTAATGATGTAAATATATAATTCCTGATAAAATCCATTTCCATTGTATAATGTTCCAGCAGGAATAATAAAATCTTACAATCTTGAGGCCATTGGCCTAATGAGTAAAGTGATCGCCAATGGCCTGGGAGACTGGGGTTCAATCTCAGGTCGTCATACCAAAGACTCAAAAAATGGTAACACTCAGCATTATAAGGTAAGGATCAAGGGTAAAGTGGAGCAATCCTGGGAATCAAGTAGTGCCCTCCCGTACACCTTGGTGTAGTAGCTATTGAAAAGGGAGCCTTCGGGTCACCCTCGACTTAGGTCGCTAACTTTACTTACTATCTTTTGTTTAGAGGAAAATTACCTTTTTATAAATTATTGCTTAGAGTAAACTTATTTGTTAGTGATACAATAAATAATACGTAATAAAATCTGTTTTGATTATATAATGTTCCACTAAAAAGAATAAATTCCTTGGCTATGGTTGCCAGCAACATCTTTGATTTAGAGGAAAATTAACATTTTTTATTATTTAGTATTTATAATTGATACTGCAGCTTTTGAAATTTGTACAAGGAGATATTGTGTTTTGATATTTAATTTCCATTTTGTAGTAGTATATTTAATTTGTTTTTATATCTGGTTGTGTGTTCTCACCGGTCGGAAGATCGCCATTTATAGCGATGGGGATGACATTATTATTATTATTATTATTGAGGTTTTTGGTTTAAGTTGGTTTTGCGTTGGTTATGTTGGTATTACATTGGTTGCATTGGTATTACATTGGTTGCGTTAGTATTTTGTTAGTAGCTTTGGTATTTCGTTGGTAGCATTGGTATTTTGTTGGTTGTTATCCCCTCGCTAAATGTTGATGGAAAATTAAGGTGGTGGAGAAGAACGAAGACGTCGTTATGTTTTTGTATCAAGGTTTTAATGGCAGCATGAAGTAAGGGATTTACGCTGGTATGCTGTGAGTCTTGTAGTAAGGAAAGAAGGTAGGAATTTGTTAGAGTGTATCATCTAATTTGTTTTTAACTAGGATCCCTTGGTCTAGAAGAATAGACCCAAGGGGTCCATAAACTAGATGGCTCTCCTCATAGTGTATGATGCTGCTACTGCTATTCTGGAGCAGACATTAAGACGTCTGTTCCCATTGAGGATTTCTGAGGGAGAGCGAGTTTCACGGGCTTTCTTCAATTTTTGGTGCTGCTAGGAAATATGGTTCGGGCTGAATAGAACAGGTCATCCTGATTGGGTGAAAATATTCGGCGACCCTAACAGTCAAATTAAATTATGCGCCAAACAAAAATACAAGTTTCTTTCTGCTACAAATTCACAGCTGTAATATCCCACTCCATTGATGAAGTTTTTCATAAGGCCAAGTTGGATGCAAAAGATTGGAAGGAAGATGCATTATGAATTGGAAAATAGTTGTATGTTGTTTCAAACTCTGCTTAAAAGATTCTCGATTTTTCACAGATTCAGGATCAGCTAATCAGATCAAGTTAAAAATGCACACTTTTACTCCAGTATGACAGTTATAGGGAGGGATTAGAGAAATCAGGATTAATTACTTTACTAGAAAGAAGAATGAAAAGTGATCTAATTGAAACTTTCAAAATAATTAATGAAATTTATAATTATGGTAGAAGCTTTTTCAATATTTCTCCTTAAACTGGAAATTTACTGTTGTGACAGATTTCAAAAGCTAAGTTGATTAACCAAATAGATTTTTTGGCTTAGAGAGCAATATATTTTTTTGAAGAAATAGCCTAAACAGATCAAAAATATCTATAGTGTAAAAGATTTTAAGACTGAATTGAATGATTTCAGAAAAAAATGGTGAGAAGAAGAAATTAAAAGTGCATTTTTGGGAACTATTGGATAAATTCCTTAAGAGAATTTGATCTCTATATAGATATTGTATTGATAGTGTATATGTTCTGTGTTGAAATTCTGTTTTTTTTTCTCAAGATTGATGTGAGAAGATTGTAAAAAGTGGAGATGCCAAAGGAGACATAGCAAATAAATATTAATAAAAAAGTATCAAAATTATAATTGTTCAGTGTTATTTCATGTGATATTTACAGAAAATGGAAAGAAAGTTTTTACTAGCAGGAAATCTTAGTAATAAGTGTTTCTATATTTATACAACTGCTTCTGTTGTTGCTCTGAGTTACCAGGAAAATGATAGGATAGATATATTCATATTACAAATTTCTATAGAAATCTTATGATGAATTACCAAAATAACATTAGAAATAACTTTATAACAAATTATATATATATCATCATCATCATCATCATCATGTCACGCTGGTAGCACAAATATTCCTGACCCTCTCTCACCACTCCTCCCTATCGTTCATCGCCCTAGGCAGGTCTTCAGGACAACATCCCGTATCCTCACATAGCTGCTGAATGTATGTTCGTGTTTCATGTCTTTTTATGTGGTTTGAGTGTGGGTCATGGTTATCTTTTGATGGCTGTTTTATTCTCTTCTGTAGAAGCCACTCTTATAGAGGAGCAGCAGTAGTTCCCCGATCGAACTAACGATCCTGTGCGTAAAGTCGTCAAACTCACGTTCAGGACTTGTTTAGGTATTGAGTTTGGTCATCCATGGGTTTATTCAAATACCTTTACGTACATCATGCTGCTTCCTATGTGTACGTAAAAAAAGGGGGGGGGGTGGAGGTAATTTTGATTTAAGTTCTCTTAAGTTTTAACTTATATCATTAAAATCCCCATACCACACACACACACACACACACATATATATATATTATAAAAAATCCAATGTATATATATATATATATATATTATAAAAAATCATGCCCGTGGTGTAATGGCTATCGTCATAGGAACTGGACACGGCGACACGAGTTCAAATCCTGGACAAGACTGATTGCATTTCACATTGCACTAATACCCCTGGGAAAGGTATGAATCCAATTATTCTCCCTCCAGCTATGGGTAAAATAGTAGGGCAGACTAGGTTCTTCAGCCTTGGTGAGGCAACTAGTCTAGGAGAAGGAAAACTCTGAATTCAAATCTGTTAAACTCCGACAAAAAATTGACCTTGTGTCATATCCTGCCCAAGTGGAGGGGTTGGTAAATATATATATATATATATATACATGTATACTTATATACTTCTCATATAAAAATCCCATATATATATATATATATATGTATACATATTTACTTTATATATTATAAAAATCCTATATATATAAATATATATATATATATACATATATATATATTTTGAAAACCACACACACACACACACACACACACACACACATATATATATATATATATATATATACACTTTATATATGAAAAAAATCCCATATATATATATATATTCACACACTACTATCCAAAAGTATTTTGGCCACCCTCAAAAATATTCATTTCTCATCCCAAAAGTGTTATTTTTAATTAAACAAATCAAGCACCACAATTGTTATATTTGTTATACAACATACAAGTCTTCCTGGACCAAATTAAATACAAATTCAACAAAAAAACACAAAAACTTTCTTCAACTTTTTATTCATCAAAATGATCCTCTTTTGGCCATTATCTCTGCTTCACATGTTCTAGGCATTCTTTCTACCAATGACTGGATGTAGACTGAAGATAGTTCTTCCCAGCTTTCCTGTAAATTTGCCAGAGGTAAGCTGCACTTGTGAGCTGTTTAGACTTTTTGGTCAAGTTCATGCCACACAAGTTCAATGGGATTTAAGTCTGCTGAGTAAGCTGTGAAGGACGTGCTGTCCTTCTTTGCTTTTAATGTATTTCTGGCAGAGTTTACTGGTACATTTTATGTCATTAACTTGCATGAGTAGAAATCCTTGGCCCAAAAGCTGCATTCTAGATTGGATTGCATGATGCTACAGTATGTTGAGATACCTAGTCAGATTCAATTTACCCTTCACCTGGTGCAAATCCCTGACTTTGCAATTGGTAAAAGCCCCCATACCATAACAGAACCTCCCCAATGCTTTATGGTTGGTGTGATACAGAGTGTTGCAGCTCTTTCACCAACTTTTTGCAGTACATAGACCCTCCGATTTGAGCCAAAGATTTTTAACTTTGATTTGTCAGTCCAAAGAACTATTCCACTGCTTTACTATCCAGTCTTTGATTGCCTTGCCGCACTGAGACCTTCTGACATTGTTTTGCTTCCTCAACAGTGGTTTCTTGATAGTATTTCTATCATAAAGCCATCTTTTCCTCACATTGGATGTTGACACATTTTTTTCCCAACATTGGTTCAGTTGTGCAATGATGTTTGGAGCAATTGTTGTATACCCAGCTGTGTCGTTATTTACAACGAGGATCACATATATAAAAATATAAGATCATATTTTTATTCTTGGTGATGATACTTGTGTGGAGCAGAAAAGCAATTGCAGAGAGTTTGCGCACATGAAAGAATTGTCGGGAGACGGAAGAGCCAGTGAATACCAACTTTAGCCAAAATTCGGGAACTTATATAGTCTACAACTCTCACGTGACCTGCAGCAATCCCTCTTTTTCATTGACTATGGTTACACCCACGTCTTACTTCTTTGCTTTTCATTGGTTATGTTGTTTGTTCCCCATTGGCTACTTGCCCAAGTCCACTTCTGTGGGTGGACGCATTTGCCACCATCACCGAATTCAACTACATCCATAGGTCAAGGTGATATTCTGAAAATCACTTTGTTGATATTATCTTCAGCCGGATGCAGCTGTCTCAACATCTGCTAATACACAGCACCTGTGGTCATGATGACATTCCGGTGATCACTCTGATCTTATCAATGTATCTGTCAACAATATTAACACCTGCAGGTTACATTAATATATTACACAGTCAGCCTTATGTCTCACAAGCTGGGGACTTTGATGAAATTGTCCTCTACTCTTGTTGTGGCTTTTGGTCTACCAGCCCAACTTTTGGTCTTATTTTGTCCCATTTCCTGATGTTTCCCAACAGTATAATCCACTGTAGTTCATACTCAGTACTAAAGAAGAAAAACACCTTCATATCAATTTTTCAAAAGATATCTGGTAATACTTAGGTCAAAATTACTGAGGAAGACTTGTATTTAGTATTATAAATAAAAACATTATGGTGCTTAACTTGTTTCATTAAAAATAATACTTTTAGAATGAGAAATAAATATTTTTGATGGTGGCCAAATAATTTTGATTGGTAGTGTATATATATACAGTGTTTCACAAAAGTGAGTACACCCCTCATATTTCTGCAGATATTTAAGTATATCTCTTCATGGGACAACATTGACAAAATGATGCTTTGACACAAGGAAAAGTAGTCTGTATGCAGCTTATATAACAGAGTTAATCTACTTTCCCGAGTTATTTTGAGGGGAAAGTAAATTAAAGTGTTAATAAGCTTGGTAAAGGTATATGTCCAACTATTCTCTCTCCAGCTATGGGTAAATAGTAGAGCAGATTAGGCTCTTGAACCTCATTATGTCAACCAGCCTAAGAGAAGGAAAATTTTGAATTTAAACAAGTTGTTTTCTACTAAAAATTGACATTGTATTGCATCCTGCTTGTGATCGAAAGTTTGAGTAAATACTCTGGGTCAGAGTGGACCTAGGAGTATTTACCTAAATGATCAAAATCAGAGCCCCAACATCAGATGCAGTTTAGTGCAATACTGATGAGAATGAAGAGAAAAATAATAATAACTTATAAAGAAAAAAACAATGCTGAGAATGCTGATGATAATAACAGGTAATTCACTGACCCTTGGTCATTGTTTAAGAGTGTCCAACTTTCCTTAGAGCCTGAAATCACATTAAGCAAAATCTTTGCCCAAATTCCAACACAAGAATTCATTCTCTTCTTAAAGATTTGATTCAATTATGAAACAGCAGTGTTTTGGCAATGAAATTAACGCCCCCAAAAATGTTGAATGTCATGATCACATATGGAATCTGGAGTAGTGGCCCTGTTTTTTCCCAAAGCAGAAAATCTTATGATTGACTTTGGTTTGGAAAGATATCGTTTATAATCATCTGTGTTACCTAACAAAATTCATACACACTGGTGTTGCTCACAGCAATGGACTACAATCTGTGATAGTTATACTAAGATACAGCTAAATATTGTTACAATCATTGTTATTAATGATTTTTCATGTATTATCTTTCATCTTCCTAATACTAGTAGCTTCTTACTGTAACTCACGCAGGTTGATTCTTTTATAACATTGAGGAAGAACAATGCAGATCAGGAAGAAGAATAAAGAATAAACTCACTCCGAGACTCCAACTGATAATCTTTTCTGCCTCAGGCAAACCTGGTTCTAAGTGTCAGCTGGTTTACCAATTCAGCTACAAGAGAAATTCAAATCATCATCAGCATCAAGTCATACTGCTAGCACAGATCTCCTTGACTCTCTCTCTCTCTTCATCCCTATCATCCTTGCTCCCAGTAGGTCCTCCAGATTACATCCTGTGTCTACACAGAGCTGTGAAAGGGGTCCATTAGGGATCATCATTTATAATTTTGTCCTTGCTTCTACAGCAGGGTTCTGCATATCTTGCTTGTCTTATTTGGGTGGTTTTAGAGATGGGAGGTAAGTGACCATACAGATGCTGTTTCATAGGTTGTTGCCTCCAATATTTGTTCACTAGAGCTCATGTGGTGCATCTGTTCAGTAGTATTGACACCACTGCTACTTGGAAGAAATTGCATTTTAATTTATCAAACAGATTAGACTTCCATATGATTGATAACCTATTGATAGCAGCCCATACTTTCACTCGGCGCATATTGATGTTACTTTTAATTGATGAGATGCTGCTGACAAGGTACATGAACTTGTAAACTAATTTCAGAGAACCATCATTTAGAGTGGAGATGGCTCCTTCTTGGTTAAAACACATGTACTTCATCTTGTTCACATTCATGTAGAGGCCATTGGCTCCAGCTACCAACTCTAGTCTATGTTGGAATGATTCTGCTTGGGTAGGCGTATTTGCAAGAAGTGCTATGTCATCTGCATAGTCTGCATCTATAATAATTTCTGCAGGGTATTGTCTTCTTCAAGCCTTTTTTTAGAGTAAAGCCATTTTCTTTTAATTGATCTATCGACGTTCGAAGTATGTAGTCCAGGCAGATTATAAACAGATATTGGGCTAATGTATCCCCATACAGAACTCCAGCAACAATGTCAAAGAGGTCTGTGTCTCCATCTGGTGAGCAAACCTTGACTTTCGTGTTACTATGGACCATCATTATGGCTGTAACAGTTTCTTTGGGGAGACTATAAGCTAGAAGTATTTGCTCCGTCTTTCCTCTTTGTATGGAGTCAAAAAAAAAATAGGAAAGCAGCAGGGCTTGATGAAATACCACCAGAAGTATGGAAGACCAGGGAATTCAATGACATACTGCAATGACACGGTAATGTACATATTATTAAAACAATAGACCGATGGACAAAGGGATGCATCCTCCCCTTCCTTAAGAAGGGCAACCTCGGATTAGCCAAGAACTACTGAGGTATATCCCATACATCCATAGCAGCCAAGATATACAAGGCACAACTATGCAACTGCATAGAACTGAAAATTGAGAACATACTTAGGAAGAACCAAAATGGCTTTGGAAGAAATAGATCCACAATGTCACAAATTTTGACTATCCGTCAAATTCCTGAAGGTGTATGTACGAAAAACCTAGAGGCAACAAAATTATTTGTCAACTTAGTGAAAGGCCTTTGACTCCATACACAGAGAAAAGATGGTGCAAATACTACTCGCCTAAGGTCTACCCAAAGAAATCATCGCAGCCATAATGATGCTCTATAGACACACAAAAGTAAAAGTCCACTTCCCGGATGGAGACACAGACGACTTTGACATTGTAGCAGGTGTGCTGCAAAGAGACACATTAACCCCAAATCTCTTTATCATCTGTCTAGACTACGCACTTAGAACATCTATTCATAAATTGAAAGACAGCGGTTTCAAGCTGACAAAGGAAAGAAGCAGAAGATACCCCACACAAACAATTACAGATGCAGACTACACCAATGTCATAGCGCTTCAGGCAAATACACCCGCCCAAGCTGAAACACAGCTACATAGTCTAGAATGAGCAACTGCTGGCATAGGCCTCCATGCTAACACACACAGGTCAGAATATATGTGTTTTAATCAAAGAGGCGACATCTCCACACTAATTGGTAGTTCTCTGAAACTAGTAGACATGATCACCTACCTAGGAAGCAGTGTCTTATCAACTGAGACAGACATCAACAAGTGACAAGCAAAGGCACGGACAGCTCTTGATAGGCTATCGATCATATAGAAGTCAGACCTGACTGATAAAATGAAATGCAGTTTTTTTCCAAGCAGCGGTCATATCAATACTGCTGTATGAATGGATTACATAGACGCTAACTAAATGTATGGAGAAAAAGCTTGACGGCAATTACACAAGAATGCTGCGAGCAATATTGTACAAGTCCTGGAGGCAGCACTCCACAAAGCAGCAGCTGTTTTCGGCCACCTACCATCCATCACGAAAATTATCCAAGTTAGATGAACCAGACATGCAGGACACTGCTGGAGAAGTAGGAACGAACTGATAAGTGACATACTCCTGTGGACCCCTTCACATGGACGAGCAAAGGCAGGACGATGAGCTAGAACCTACATACAACAGCTCTGTGCTGATACAGGATGTAGCCTTGAAGACTTACCGGAAGCAATGGACGATAGAGAGGGGTGGCAGGAGAGGGTCAGGGAGATCTGTGCAACATGATGATGATGATGGAGTCAAATGCCTTGAAGAAATCTACAAACGAAATTTTCACATCAGGGTTTTTTGCATGAACTCTTTATTAGATTCAACAGATTGTCAGGATCTATGATGTTGAGGATCGATTCCTCTAAAAACTGTTTTGATTTCTGGTTCAATAGGATTGAGAAGCAGAGCATTATAAACCTTTGCTACTATAGAAGTAAGAGTTATGTCTTTGTAGTTTTTGGTGATTTTGAGATTGTCTTTCTTTGAAAAGAGGAAGATGCAGCCTTTTGTCCATCTTTCTTTCGAGTTTTGTTTATATACGCGTTGTAAAATCAAAGAAGTAAGTCATCAAATTTCCTTGTCTGCCATACTTCTGGGTGTATTTCGTCAAGGCTGGCCACTTTTCTGCTTTTAATTTCTGTCGGTACTAAGTTGAGTTCTTAACTCCCCTAAAGCCGCAGATAGACCTACCACAAAAATTATTAATAACCAACATGACATCAAACTAGGAAATCAAAATAATATGTATAAATCTACTCAATACTGCTGTCTGATTGGTTGGCATCATTTTTGGTTTCCTTGTTTAATGGCACATCAACCTTTGTGGGTTATCTAATACAAAAACTATCAATTAATGTGCCTGGCAGGTCCTCTAGATGGCATCCATCATCCGCATAGAGCTTATACACATATTTACCAACCCCTCCGCTCAGGTAGGATATGACACAAGGTCGATTTTTAAGCAGAGTTTAACAGGTTTGAATTCAGAGTTTTCCTTCTCCTAGACTAGTTGCCTCACCAATGCTGAAGAACCCTGTCAGCCCTACTATTTACCCCTAGCTGGAGGGAGAATAATTGGATTCCTACCTTTCCCAAAGGTATTAGTGCTATGTGAAATGCCATCAGTCTCGTACAGGATTTGAACTCGTGTTGCCGTATCCATTTCCTACAACGATAACCATTACACCATGGGCACCTCCTCTTAGAGCTTATAGAGCTTATATGTGTAAGTTTTTGCTGGTCGGCCAAAACAGGTGTAACCATGTGTAGGACTCGATCGAACATCATTTATGAATTCGACCTTACTTGTCTAGCGTATCTTCTTAATTGGATGGTTTGTGAGATGGGAGGTAAATGAGGTCACTTCAAAAAGTTCTTAGCCTCATCTTTCAACAAGAGTCCTAACGTTTTTGTACCATCATGATATACTACATCTCTGCCTAGAAAAACTCAAATGTTTATCGTCACTTTGAAAATCTGTAAGCAAGAGAAAAACTAGGAAATGCCCATTAAAGTGACTAGAGTTGCAGTCAAATATCTGCATAAAAAGGGATTGACCCTCTCAAGGAATTCAATGAAGACATGAGCAAGACAGTCAGTGAGGACTTCTCTCATTATTTAACCATAAAAAAGTGGATTGCTAATTGGAATAGGGTGAGTATTGAAGTTGATTGTCAGAACACCTAAAATCTGTGACCATGGACAATGAAATAAAGGAAATTCACAACAAGGTCATTAATAAATGTGTGACTGTCGAACATGTAGTAGAAAACATGGATATCAATGTTGGCTCCATTCATGCTGTTTTTTCTGACATCTTGTGGATTAGCAAAATATTTGCAGGATGAAAATCGAATGTTGTCACTGAATCAACAGTTGAACAGAGTGGACATTTTGTGGACCCTTTTGGCTCCTTTTCAGGTTGATCCAGCCAAATTCTTGTGGAGATTTGTCACTTA
This sequence comes from Sepioteuthis lessoniana, assembly GCA_963585895.1. Taxonomy (NCBI): domain Eukaryota; kingdom Metazoa; phylum Mollusca; class Cephalopoda; order Myopsida; family Loliginidae; genus Sepioteuthis; species Sepioteuthis lessoniana. The sequence continues at coordinate 73,838,455 of OY757935.1, forward strand.
GAATGAGATTTGGGTTCACCCCTTTGATTACAAATCGAAGCAAACCATTGAAACACACCAGTTATCTGACCCCTAAAAAGTAAGTGGCACCTGTCTGCAAGGTGGTGGTGTCTGTGTTTTGGGACATTGAGTGAGTGTTTATGACTGACTTCTTGCAAAATTATCAAAACATTATGCATCAGAATAATTGCAAGTGGATGAAGCAAGTGACCTTCTTCCATGAAGGGATAGCGAAGCTTAAACATAAGTGGACCAAGTGCATAGAAATCAATGTGTTGCATACTGACCTTTGACAGAGCTGTCAATCAGGGAATCCCAAGGTAGGATTTTTCAGCTGTGTAAACAGGAAGACAGTGATGCAAGGGTGTAAGCAGATCACATGGGTTGACAACTTTGGTGTTATTAATAATTATCAATACCCATAACAGGATGGAAATAAATTTATAATCCTAATGTGACCGATTTTTGTTTTTCTTAAATATATATATATATATATGTATATATATATATATATATATAGTGAATTAAAATCTCATTTAATACCAATTAACTAGACCTTATGCCAAACATCTTCACAGATGGGGGTGGGGTGGGGGAGAAAGAACTACCAGTAAATTCAAAAACTACTAAACACCCCATGATACAAAAAAAAGCAGTTAGTGAAACCCCAAACCACTCCAATTCCAACTCCAACACTTACAACTATAAACATATCGAATATCAAAGAGGGGTAAAGCAGACCAAAATAAGCACACTCCAGGAAAGAGGAACAAGGACCCCTATATAAACAAGTCTGACCAGACAAGAGTCATTTATACTGGAAACAAGAGTGAGTTCAAGTCTCATTGAGTACCCCATTTAAAAGGCCTTGTGCCACACATGTTCTCTGACGAAAGCAACAAGCTGGAAACATACATATATATAACACGTATGTAAGAACAAAATAAATAAATTCAAAAAATACAAATCTCTTTGTGGACCTTCCTATTTCAAAATACATCTTTATACTTTCTTTGGACCTACAACAACCATCTTTAAGTATATATATATATATATATATATATATATATATATATATATGAACTTATATATATATATATCTATATACAGATATAGATATTTAGAGATATATCAGTGCATTTGATCTATAAAAGAGCCAATTATTATTTCAGTTGTAAAAATAGTGAATGTTTGGTCAAATAAACAATACAAATATCACTACATGTTTTTAATGAACACAATCTGAGAGTGAAATATCTATTTAAAAAGTGAAATATCATCATACAAGTTGATGTAGCCACTTACGTTGGGTAAAAGAACAGAACTTCGAACAAAAATATGCAAAGACAAACATTGAAATGTTAAAAATCCCTTTTTTCATTTCGTTTTTCTAAACAATTTTTATTTCATTATCTTTTTTGTTAATAAGAAATTTACACCAGATGATTACAAATGGTAAAGAATACGTTGATATGAAGTAGAAGAAATTTGGCAAGAATGGTTTTATAATTTTTTGGCAATTCCGGGTAGATTTGAATAAACTAGGTCCCTGGAGCAGACCAATAGTGATCTCAACCCCTGAGCAAAAAGGGTTATTAGCAACTTTTATCACCCCACCCTACTATCTTTTCCATACAGATATGCACAATCTTAATCAGGAATTTAGCATTTGATTGCAAATTGGACAGGAATTTGCTTTATTCATTAAATTAAAACATTTTAAGTGAATTTTTCTAATAAGATTCTAGCTATGATGTGCTGGTTTTATGATTTTATAAAATAATGAAAATTTTTTAATACACTCAGATTGATGTTTTCTGTGTTTGTGCGTGTGTGTGTGGGTGGGTGGGGGTCATATTTAAAAAAACAACAGAAAAATTTATTGAGATTTGTGACAGCATTAGAGGTAGACAGTGATATGGGCCCCCTGGGCAAAAAGTGTTCTCTCTCCTTTAACCTATCCCACCCTACCATCCATCTGGTGCCAATATATTCAATATTAATCAGATGTGTTCCTAAATCTCCCCATCTCAAAATATATGGGATTTCCAATGCTTCAGAATATTGTTCTGCATGGATCTAATTGACAACTGGGATTAGTAATGTCAAACTATTTTAACTATAAACATTCATTGATTTAAGGCAACCTAAAAAAAAAATTGTTTTTTTACTCTTTGGCCCTCTTGTTATGTGGGGCCCAGGGGTACAGTCTTATTGCCCAATCACTCTGTCCACCCCTGTAGGGTTTAATGGTTTCATCTTTATCTTCATCAAGGTGTGTTGAAAGCATGGTTTCCCTGGCATCTTTCTCTCTCTCATTCTCTCCCTTATCATCCATCCCTGTCAGCTATCACTCTTGGCAAGTCCTCTAAACGGCATCCAGTGTCAACACAGGATGTAAGTCCTTACTGGTTGGTCAACACTGGTGTCTCCCTATTTAGGTACTATTTACCAACCCCTCCACTCGGGCAGGATATGACACAAGGTCAATTTTTAAGCGGAGTTTAACAGGTTTGAATTCAGAGTTTTCCTTCTCCTAGACTAGTTGCCTAACCAAGGCTGAAGAACCTTGTCTGTCCTACTATTTACCGATAGCTGGAGTGAGAATAATTGGATTCCTACCTTTCCCAAGGGTATTAGTGCTATGTGAAATGCAATCAGTCTCGTCCAGGATTTGAACTCATGTCGCTGTGTCCATTTCCTACGACGATAACGACTACACCACGGGCACCCTATATAGGAATCCATGAACATTGTTTATGAGTTCATCCTTACTTCTTTAGCAGTCCATGGCACATTTTGCTTGTCTTACTTGGGTAGTTTGTGAGATAGGAGGTGAGTGGCCGTACAGTTTACGTTTTGAGTCCAAGTGGTGTAACTATACAATAGTCTTGATATGGTCACAGCTCAGAAGAATTCCAGTTTTATTTTACAAGAAAGATCAGATATCCACAGGTCAGTAGCAGTCCAAGGTATATCCATGAGTATCTTAAAATTGTTTTTAGTTAATGAGATATTGCTACCAATGTACATGAACAAGTCTACTAATTTCAGAGGCCTGCCATCTAATGAGGAGATGGCACTATCTTGATTAAAACATGAACTCTCTTTTATCTGAGTTCATGTACAGACATGCTGCTTTCCCCAAGCTATGTAGCAGGTGAATTTACAAGAAGCCTTAGATCATCTGTGTAGTCTGCTTCAGTTATAGTTTTTGTAGGATATTGTCTGCTTCTTGCCTTTTTTACTGTAAATGTTAAACCATAGTTTAAAATACCTTTCCATACATAATTTGATCTGCTCTTATTAAAACAAAATAAGTTTTAATTCAAGACTGCTTTGGTCTATTAGATATACATCCAGACAGAAACGCGTCAACTACTTCTTTTGTCTCTCAAACCATTTCATTGATTGCCACATTTTCATTAATCAAAAACCTTGTCTCATTTTTATGAGAATCGGCAACATGCTTGTGTGTTTAGACCATCTCTAACAAAACTGAATGAGAAGATTACATTATTAAATGTTGTAACCCTGTCCGATAGTCAAACATAAACCAAACACTCCCCACCCTGACCCTCATGCCTGGGCCCCTAACTCTCTCCACATTCACCCGTCAACAAATGAGAAAATGTTTTGAAAGCTAATTTGGGGTATTGATCTGCTTGTAAAGTATTGATTGACTGTATTGATTTACCTTACTCTGTGTCAGTGTCTATATATAAGTATATGTGTGTGTGTGTATGTGTGTGTGTGTGTGTATGTGTGTGTGTGCATATCTTGTGGAAAGTGTTATTTGGGACTAACTTGTGTCTTCTATGGAAAGTAAATGAACACCTTGCTGTTGAAAGGAGAAGGCTCACAAGGTCAGTGTTCAAATGATGTCATATAACAACAGTTAGACTTTTTATTTTTTTTATGATCGACCTTTTAATAGTCTTCATATATTTACCAATATTTACTGAATATTAATACCATGCAGAAAATTCAAATAAAGTTTGTTATGGTTACTGAAGGAGAAAAATATGGCAGATCATGAAGTTCATTTATATTTGAGGTGGAGTCGCTGTGGCGTAGTGGTTTACAGGCTGAACTGTCACATCGCATTAAGCAAATTCAAACTGCTGTCACTTTTGAACTAATACCGTTGGGAAAGGTAATAACTCCCTTATCTCGTCCCCAGCTAATGGTTAAATAGTACAAAAATTGTTCTTTTACAATGATGGATTTGGCATCAAATAACCCCTGAAGGTTGATATGCCATTAAACAAAGAAACAAAACAAACTGTATATATTATCCATTTATATAATTAATCTTATCTGTTTTTCTCTAGAGGGGAGACATAACCCGGTTCTAAAGTTTGAGGGAGTTAGTGCATAAAATGGCACTAGAAATATACTGAATGATTTAAAATTTAACATATCTGATGGCATATAATGCACACTTTTTTCTAAAAATATCTTTTAAAATTCTCCTGCATCTTATATGCCATACGTAGGTTTAAAATTCACGATAGTTGGCCAAAGTTATCTAACTGGCAACTTTTATTAGCTTAGACTTTAGAGTGACTTTTATATACCTATTATCATTATTTAAAAGGATATTGAGGACCTGCCGAAAGCAATGAACATAAGGGAGGGGTGGTGAGAGAGGGTCAGAGATATCCGTGTGGATGGCACGACAAGATGATGATGATGATGATGATGATTACAAGTGTTATGATTGATAATATTCATTATATTAGTTTCATCATGTTTGATATTAGTACTTTGTTTTTTTCTTGATTTGCCCGGCTGAAATCAGGGAGCGTTTTATATGCTGTCAAATACGGTATTTCATTTTTATCTTGTATTAAAAATTAAAAAAAAAAACGAAGAAGATACAGTTTTGAAGAAAGTAGATAAAGTGGATGTGAATTTAACTCTCACTGAGTGATAATCTTTTATAATCATTATCGCTGTGATGTTTCTCACGACCCAAGTGAGTTGGTATTATGTGTATGTTAATTTACTAAGCTTTTTGCTTAGATGTAGCACAAGGCCGCATGAATGGGGCACCCAATGAGAATCGAACTCACTCGTGTAGGTTTGCTAGTCTACCTTGCTAACCATTACACCACTCCAGTCACCCTGTTGATCGGACTTTGAATACATCGACTGTGTTCCCAGTAGAGAGGTAAGAGCTCCTCAAAAAGAGGTGTCCTGGGTATGAACCTCATCATGATCATCATGTTGTGCCACCAGCATGGATATCCTTGCCCCTCTCTCGCCACTTCTCCCAATCGTTCATCGCCTCTGGCAGGTCTTCATGGCTACATTCTGTATCCTCACATAGCTGCTGAATGTATGTTCGAGCTAGTCGTCCTGCTTTTGCTTGGCCATATGTGGGGGTCCATAGGAGTACATCCTTTATGAGCTCGTCCCTGCTTCTCCAGCAGTGTCCTGCATGTCTGGTTTGTCTAACTTGGATAGTTTTCGTGATGGTAGGTAGGTGGCTGTATAGTTGGTGTTTTGTGGAGTGTTGCCTCCAGGACTTGTTCAATGTTGCTCGCATCATTCTTGTGTAATTGCCGTCTAGCTTTTTCTCCAGCCGTTTTGTTACTGTCCAAGTAGTACATCCATATAGCAGTATCGATACGACCACTGCCTGGAAGAAACTGTGTTTCATTTTATCGGTCAGGTCTGACTTCCATATGATCGATAGCTTATTGTTAGCTGTCCATGCCTTTGTTAGCTGCGTGTCAATGTCTTTTTTGGTTGATAAAACACTGCTTCCAAGGTAGGTGAACTTGTCTAATCAAACAGGTGACATTTCCACACTAGGTATGACCCAAACCAGCATAAAAAAGTAAAATAAATTTTTTTCTGAATTTTTTCCATAAATATAAATGCTGCATTGTTTGGAATTGGTTTATTGCAAAAATCATTTCAATCTTATCAAAAATATTTCTTTGAGACTATTCAAAATAGCAGTAAATCAAACAGAGTGGTCCAGTCTTGAACAGAGGCCTGTTATCAAATTTTTGGTGGCATAGATATGCAAACCATGTGAAATTTTTAGAAGAATGTGTACTATTTAGAGAAGCATATTGTTGTCAAAAATGTTTACAAATGAATTTTACATGGCTTGGTCACTCCAAACTTTAGTCAAAAAACAGTCCATAGATTGAATCTCTGGTAAAGAAAAATTCTGGGCACAGTGGTCAGTAAAGAAGGACATAAAAGGACCAATCATTATTCATTTCCTTGAAAAAAATGCAACTGTAAACAAATCTTCCTATTGTTAACTCCTTAATATTCACCTAATTTACTGGATCACCTTCATACTTATATATATAATAAAAGTAAATAAACAAATTGAATGTAAATATTGGTAACTTTAACATAGATTAGATTATTTTCTATTATCTGAAAATAATTTTAATAATTCTATTTCTTATTTAACCTTACAAAATCATCTTATTTTCTAATGTCTTAGAGCAAACTATATTCACTAATAAAGAGTCTGCAATGAACTGTCATGATTGCCATATTGTAAACATCTACATTTACAAGTATGTATGTACATGTATTCATAAATTCAGATTACTTTTTTTCTGTACTAGATTAAAAACTAAAATCAATTTGTTTGTAAGCTTAAAATAGATTCTTATTGACCACAAATTATTAAAAATGCATTTATAAATAAAATACAGAACTGGGAATGGTTATTTGTGGTTTAGCAAAATGAAAAATAAATTTGGAGGCAAGTAAATTCAATTCTTGTCATTTTTCAACTAAAGTCACCTCTTCCGGAGTGAATTACTAACATAAGGTGAGGTATACCTGGATTCCGAAAGTGATTATAATAACATGACTGAAATTCCAACTTGCTTCTTATGATGTCACTGTCCAGCATATTAACCACTACGCCATAGGAACTCTCCCAAATCTGCAAACAATGGAAAGACAATCAAAAGACTGAATGAAATGGAAGTTTTGGGTGGATTAATATGTTCAAGGAACCTTTGTGGGGGCCCATCAAGATAATAATAATAATAATAATAGACCCTGTGTACATGGACGACGTCAAGTTGTTTGCAAAAAATGAAAAAGAATTAGAGATTCCGATACAATCAATAAGAATATACATGGAAGATATAGGAATGGAATTTGATATAGAAAAATGTGCCATGTTCATAATGAAAAAGACAAATAGCAGAAAGAAGAGGTGTGCCAAATCAAAAATAATCAGACTGCTTGGAGAAAAGGAAAATTACAAGTACTTGGAAATATTGAAAGCAGTCATCATAAAAAAAAAACAGAGATGAAAGAAAAAAAAAGAAAAAAGTACCTTAGATGAATGAGAAAGCTTCTTGAAAATAAAAAAAATCTCATTAAAAGGATAAATACCTCAGCTGTACTCTTGTAAGATACTTGGGATCATTCTAAAAATAGACAAAGAAAGAGCTCAAAGAAATAGATGAGGACAAGAAAGTTGATGATGATGCACAAGTACTTACATCGGTGAGATGACATAGACTATATGTGTCAAAAAAAAAAAGCAGGAAGAGGACTCACCAGGATTGAAGATACCGTGGATGCATCAATACAAGGACTTGAAAACAAGATTTAAAAAAGTAAAGAAAGACTATTTGCAGCTGCCCGTAACAGCAGTGACAATAAAAAGATTAAGAGAACAATAACAAGGAAATAGAAATGAGAAGAAAAACAACTGTATGGATATTTCAAGCTAAAAACTGGCAAAATCTCACATGAGAAGACCTGGACTCCATAAAGAAAACCCTAAGAGAGAAACAATCTGAATAACAGCACAAAAAAAAAAAAACAACCTTAAAGACCGATTACATAAAAGAGAAAATAATAATATGCAACTGAATAGCAAGTATAGATTATGTTTGGTTTGGTTTGGTTTCTTTGTTTAATGGCATATCAACCTTTGAAGGTTATTTAATGTCAAAGCCATTCTCCTAGAAGAACCCATAGCTGGGAGGCTAAGAGGGTTCATACCTTTCCCAAGGGTATTTGCCCGAAAGTGAACATAATAGCGCGACTAGAGTATGAACTTGCGTACTGCTGTAGATTATGTGGGGATAGAGACGAATCTATTAATCATATAATAAGCAAATATGGTAAACTAGTGCAAAAGGAGTAAAAGACTAGACATGATAGGGTGGGGAAGTATGAAAATTTGACCATACTACCAAATGGTATATGCACAAACCAGAATCCGACATTAAGAATGAGACACATAAAATTCTCTAGAATTTTAAGAGACAAACAGATCAACTAATCCCAGCCAGAAGAGCAGACCAAATGATAATCAGCAAATAAAAAAGAGAACTTGCCATAGAGTAGACTTTGCCATGCCAGCAGACCTCAGAGTGAAAATCAAAGAAAGCAAAAAGAGAGATAAGTACTTGGACCTTGCTAGAATACTAAGAAAGCTATAGAACATGAAGGTGACAGCGATACCAATTGTAACTGGTACACTTGGAACAGTCTCCAAAGGTTGGAAAAGGGGATTAGAAGAATTGGAAATCAGAGGAATAATCGGGACCATCCAAACTAGAGCACCGTTGAGATCAGCCAGAATATTGAGAGGAGTTGAGGAGATCTTGTTCAGACTTACACAAGCTTGCCCAGTCGGCTGGGGCTGTAAAATTCACCGACCCCTCCCCAACAGGTGTCCTGGATATGACACTAAACAATCTGATTGTGAGGTTCCAGTAATGCTGGGGCTTTGGGGAATGCAGAGTACCTCTTTATTGCCATCTTTCCCAGGTCCACTCTGGCCAGGAGTGGTAGCACCTGATATGGGTCCTATCTATGGGTTAAATAGAACTAAACCGTGCTTCTTTCACAATACTGATTTTTGCGTTTAAACTGCGTATTTACGTTAAACTGAATTATTTGAAATTGAACTGTTTTTGACATTGAAACTGTACTTACACTAAACTGAATTGTTATATATAACTGCTTGAATAGTTTGAAATAGAAATGTTTTTGACTATTAAACTGTGTACTCATGCTAAACTGAATTGTTTTAAATAGAACTGATAATTTTCATAAAAATGGATTTGGCAATAAATAACCTACAAAGGTTGATATGCCATAAAACCCAACGAACCAACCATCTCAAATTTTAACACTCTGTAGAAACAACTCAAAATTCTGTTCAATGTTAAAATACTTTCTTTTTAAGTGAATGATATTTCTATACCTTAAAGCACCTGATATGGGTCCTATCTATGGGTTAAATAGAACTAAACCATGCTTCTTTCACTATACTGATTTTTGCATTTAAACTGAATTATTTGAAATAGAAATGTTTTTGACAATTAAACTGTGTACTCATGCTAAACTGAATTGTCTTAAATAGAACTGATTATTTACATAAAAATGGATTCGGCATTAAATAACCCACAAAAGTTGATATGCCATAAAACCCAATGAACCAAACCTCTCATAGGTGACAATCAGCTAACGCTGATGTGAAAAGCTCACAAGAAGTAAAATACTCATATAATAATAATTATGATGTTGAGAAAAAATAATGTATATATATCATCATCATTATATCGTACTGTTAGCATAGATTTTCCTGACTCTCTCTCACCATTTTTCTTTTTCATCCATCATTTCTGGCAGGTCTTCTAGACTACATCTTGGTCCGTACAGAGCTGTTGTAGATAAGTTTTAGTTTGTTATCCAACACTTGAACATCCATGTGAAGGGGTTGACAGGAGAATATCGCTTATGAGTTTGATTTTAATTCTCTCTCTCTCTCTCTCTCTCTCTATATATATATATATATATATGGTGGTCTGAATAAATCTGTGGATGCAGTTATGTTTATGCAATTAAAATCTTTTCATATTTATACACATTTATTAATAGATCTATCGATCCATATGTATAGTTATGGCATGCACAGGAATATATATATATATATATATGTAGAAATTTATACACACATACACAAGTGCATACATACATATTATCCATATTTACAGATCTTTAATATATATATATATATATATATGGAGGTGCCCGTGGTGTAATGGTTATTGTTGATAGAAATGGACATGGTAATACAAGTTCAAATCCTGGACGAGACTGATTGCATTTCACATAGCACTAATACCCTTGGGAAAGGTATGAATCCAATTATTCTCCCTCCAGCTATGGGTAAATAGTAGGGCAGACTAGGTTCTTCAGCATTGGTGAGGCAACTAGTCTAGGAGAAGGAAAACTCTGAATTCAAACATGTTAAACTCTGCTTAAAAATTGACCTTGTGTTATATCCTGCCTGAGCGGAGGAGTTGGTAAATATATATATATATATATATATATATATATATATACTCCCTCACAGATAAACATGTTTTTTGTATATGAAGACAGAGAAGATTTGTATTTTATGTATGTGTGCATAAATATATATGTACATACTAGAAACATGCATCAATCTCTCTCTCTGTACATATATATATATATATATATATATATTCACACATATACATCTAATTTGTGTATATATATATATATATATATATGTATATATGTGTGTGTGTGTACATATTGTATATAAACAAATATACACATATATGTATGTGTGTGTATTTGTATATACATATATATATGTGTGTGTATGTGTGTATTTGTTTACTGATATGTGTAATGTGTGTGTGTGTGTGTGTGTGTGTGTGTGTGTGTGTGTGTGTGTTCATTTGTATCAGGTGTATGTGAGCATATAAGTGTGATAAAGGAAGTGATTAAAAAAGGCCTAACAATAATCTGATAACAAGTAAATATGTCTTCAGCCAAACTCAATTTAAGAAAACTAAAAAAGACCCTCGTCTGCAAATCCTGATTGGCAAATGGAGTTATCTTGATTTAACAAATCCTTGAATCATTCTACAAATGCAGCCTTAATCTGTAAAAAAGCTTTTCACTTACAGCTTCCCTTCAATAAAATAGATTCAACTTATAAATCCTGCCATTTATTAGATTTGTTATGGACTCACTTGTTAACGGAATGCATTTATTTTGATTTTTCAAGTGAGGAATAGACTTTTTTTTTTATAATGCCAGAAATATTTCTGTATGTATATTAATAAGTGAGAAAAACTGGTTTGTCTGTTCACTATAAACAGCCAAATCATTTGGTGTGGACTAGCTAAATTTGGAATATATGCTTATTGAACATAGGAGAAAGTTTTAATATAAAAAAAGGCTCTTTCAAAAGATGATTTATCAATAAATAATTTTCAATGGGAAGCCATGATGCTGCAATCAAGAATTAAGATAGGGAAGTTTGTTTCTCTGTTCCCTTTCAACAGTCCAAATAGTTTGATTAATTAATTAGAGTCATACACATGACCCAATATTAATAATAATGATAAACGATGCTTCATGTAAAATTAAAGTTGGAAATCGTAGTCGAGAGCGACCAGAAGGCTCCCTTTTCAATAGCTACTATGTCAAAGTGTAGGGGAAGGCGCTACTCCTTTCTCTGGATTGCTCCGCTTTATCCTTGATACGTACCTTATATCGCTGAGTCTTAAGCAAGGATGTATCAAGTACCATTTTTAAAGTCTTTGGTATGATGCGATGTGGGATTGAACCCAGGTTTCCTGGACCATTGGCAAACACTCTACCCACGAGGTCAATGAGCCGGTAGATGAAGCAAATGAAAAATATTTCAATACTACAAACATTCAAAACCAATAACAAGGCACCAACAGACTGATAAAATTGATTTTAAAGGCATATCAACCCATCTAGGAGAATTTTATGCCAAGAGGTTAGGGAATTGCATTGTATGTTTACACTTACATTTTTGTGTAGCTGTTTCTTAAGAATTCTGTTTTGCACATGATCTTATTGCATATAAATAATTTTTAGAATACTTTCTTTTACCCATAGATTGAGCCCTAAAAGGTTCTATCACTCTGGGTTAGAGTGGACTTGGGAATAATACTCATGACTGTATACTTCACATTCCCCAGATAGCTAAAATTATTGCCTCAGGATAAGATACTGTTCGGTGTTATAATCAGGACATCCCTTATTGGGGGCAAAGGGGTGTTCTTACTCCCCAGCAGAAGATACAAAAAGTTAGATCCTGGTTTGGTTTAGTTTCTTTGTTTAATGGCATATCAACCTTTGTAGGTTATTTAATGCCAAGGCAATCCTTCTAGTAGAACAGTAATGGTACTATTTAACCCTGGGAGGATATGGGGAGACATTATCTTCCCAAGGAGCATTAGTCTGAAAGTGAATGTAATAGCATGACTAGAGTTCAAACTTTCTTACTATGATTCTGCAGTCCAGCTCTTTAACCATTACACAACGAAGACACACATTTTAATCCTGTTACCAAATGGACAACAATGGGAAGCCATGTTGCTGTAATGATAATGATTAAAAAATAATAATTGAGAGGATTTTGTTTTTCTCTCACCTACAAATAGTGGAAGGTTTTGATGAAGAATTATGCAGTTTGAAATACGTACTTATTGGGTCCCACTGTACCATAGCACTGATATGGCTATGTGTGAAACATACATCGAATGTCCATAAAGATAGAATATAGGATCTTGAAACACGAAAAACACTTACGACTTCTTAGTTCAGGTACGAAACTTTTTATTACCTTTGAGTTTAAAGGTTCTTCGACATAAGGAGAGAGATACACATTCTTTCTATTCTGGCTTTTTCATCTGCCCCCATCTTGTGCGACACCTGCCCAAGGCCTCCACCAGCAAGCGAAAGTCAACCCTTCTCGTTTAGTGTCCGGTCTCAACTCTACTAACTGACTTTTTCAAAATCCCCAAATCCTCTGCACACACGCTTCTGGTGCATGACATCATTCACATCCACTGGTCAACCTTTCTACCGGATTTTTATTTTGACATCTATGAATGACATATCCTCCCCGCACACACGTTAACACCTGCACTCAAGTTTACACCTAACTAATCCATGTGCTGAGCCGAAAGGTTCTCAGCCTAACTAAACCCGAAGGCATAAAATGAAATCCCTTGGCCATTATATTACACCAGCAAAAATTTTTTTTTTCGTCTCATAGGCAACAGGAGACTAACATTCAGAGGGATCAGAAAGATTGCAGCAGCATAGCTTCTGGCTGATTACTGTCTGTAACAGTAGACAACAATCAGGCAGAAACAATGCTGCTGCATCATCATCATCATGTCGCACCATCAGCACAGATATCCCTGACCCTCTCTCACCATCCCTCCCAATCGTCCATCACTTCCAGCAGGTCCCCAGGGCTACATCCTGTTTCTACAGTTGCTGTATGTAGGTTTGAGCTGGTCACCCTGCCTTTGCTCGACCATATGTAGGGGTCCACATTTTAGCCAAAAGGTGTGATGAAAAGCTACCAAATTCAGAATGCATACTTACTGGACACAAAGGAAAATTTAACGATAAAATATGGTGTTCCCTAATAACAGAAGGTTTTACATGAGGAATAATTATTAGTGAAATTAGTTACTGTGATCTATGAGGAGCATTCAATAAGTTTCCAGACTTTTTGTGCAGGCATTTAAAATTGTCGTAGACTCTTGAAAATTCACTATGTTATTGCTATACATCTTATGAGATGACTGACCAATTTTTATGATTTCAGCTTCAAATGAACAGCTACAGCAGGAATTCGAATACACCCTACTAAAGCCTGATTGTCACAGCAGGTGAATTTCAAAGATGCAATCTGGACATGAGGAAGAACAATATGCAATAAAATTCTGCTTTAAACTTGGAAAAAATGCCCTGTGATGAAAGCTAGATCTACTGCTATGACCCAGAGACCAAGAGACAGAGTTCCCAGTGGAAGCATGCTGGCTCTCCCAGACCCAAGAAGCCCAGACAGAGCAAATCCGCCCACAAACTTTTGATGATCCCTTTTTTTTGACAGCACTGGCATGATCTACATGCACTGGGTTCCCACTGGACAGACAGTCAACAAGGAATACTATGTTGAGGTTTTAAGGGAGTTCAAGAAGAGATTCCGTCGGAAGAGGCCAGCGCTCTTCAAATCAGGTCAGTGGTATTTCCACCAGGACAATGCACCAGTCCACAACTCCATCCTTGTCACAGACTATTTGACCAAGATGGGCATCAAGATAGTTGCTCACCCTCCCTATAGTCCAGAACCTGCTCCCTGTGACTTTTGGTTATTCCCTAAGCTTAGAGGCTGTCGTTATGAGACAGTTGAGGAGATGAAAGAAGCTGTGACAAAGATCATTGACACGCTCACACAAGAGGACTCCCATAAGACCTTCCAGAAGTTGTTGTAACGGTACAACAAGTGCATTGCAGCCGAAGGAGTTTACTTTGAAAGGGACTAGAGTTTCATGTGTTTACTTTCAATAAAAGTACCCATACGAAAAGTCTGGAAACTTATTTAATGATCCTCGTATATAACAATGAGTGTTAAACAACTTGACAAAGAGCTACCAAACTTGGATGTTATACAAGGGTGAGTCAAAAAGTAAAGCCACTTAAATTCTCTTTCATGGGGCTGAAGAGATAAGAAACATTATACCAATGACGAGGACATGAAAACAGCAGTGATGAAGTGGCTCCACAAACAGTCAACAGAATTTTACACAGCAGGGATACATGCTATCATTCGAAGGTGGAACATTGCCATTGAGGGAAACAGTGACTCTGTTGAGAAATAGGGATGTGATCCATAAAGGACCAGCTTCATTTTGATGTATGATACATGTTCCTGGGTTGGTAATTATTCCTGTACTAAAAAAAGGCATTACTTTTTGACTCACCTTCGTAATTATTGAACTCAGATGAAGATTTTAATGTTAAAAAATAGAAAAGAGAAGATGACTCTTATTGAGAATGGTTCTCTAACAATAAATAATAAGCAGCAGAAAGCCATGTTGTGTCAAGAAATAATGAAGATTGATGTGCCATTTCTTCAAAAGAAAAACAACTAATTAATTATTTATCTGGCTGAAATATTTATTCCCATTTAAATTAACATTACTAATTAGGTTTATTGATAGTTTGAAAAGATACAAGAAGGTAAGATAGATAGAATTATAACATAGCATTATTACTTAGATTAATAATCTGGACAAAAAACAAAGGTATTTAAAGGTATTTATAAGTCTCTTCAGTGTCACTTCAACTTAAAAAAATATTTCTCAATAAAACTCGGAGAAATTTTTGGCAGAATGGTATTAACTTTTTAAAATTTACTTTTTGGTAATTATTCCATGTAAATTGTTATTTGACAGCAGAGATTGTAACAGACGTTGTTTAGAAAAATGAAATAAATTGAAAGAATTTATCTTTTAGTCTCATTGTGTCTGCAATCTCAGATTCTACCCTGTGTAGGTGGATATTTCAGCTAGTCTCTCACCTAAAGTTTGGTGTAGAGCTGCCAATTCTAAAATGCTTACTTGCTGGACCGTGGAGAAAGTTTTGACATTAAAAAGAAAAAAAACAAGGTTGTTCCTCATGGGGAAAGGTGAGCTCTCATTGAAAGGTGGACAGTCTTTGACAATCAACAATAATCAGTGAGATTCATTGGAGAAAATTTAAATTTTTAAATTTCCAAATAAAATAAAACTTAGTTATTTATCTAATATAATTATTCACATGACTAATTAGGTTTGTTAGTCGTTCAAGTAGGAGATGTAAAATAATTATATTGTATTTTCTTCTTAGGAAGAGAAGAAATGGATTCATGACATTATTCACATAAGCTGATTATGGAATTGCAGAATTGCAGTTGGTAGCTTCATAGAAGTATATGATTTGGTTTGGTTTGTTTTGGTTTTATGGCATATCAACCATTGTAGGTTATCTAATGCCAAATCTATTTTTATACATTTATATTAAATATATATGATTTTGTTTGGTTTGGCTTTACGGCATATCAACCATCGTAGGTTATTTAATGCCAAATCCTCTGTATACATATATATTAGATATATATAATCTGGTTTGGTGGGGTTTTATGGCATATCAACCATTGTAGGTTATTTAATGCCAAATGCTCTTTATACATATATATTAAATATATATGATTTGGTTTGGTTGGGTTTTACAGTATATTAACCATTGTTGGTTATTTAATGCCAAATCCTCTTTATCCATATGTATTAAATCCATATGATTAGTTTTGGTCGGGTTTTATGGTATATCAACCATTGTAGGTTATTTAATGCCAAATCTATTTTTATACATATAAACAGTTCTATTCTAAACAATTCAGTTTAGCATAAATACACTGTTTCAATATAAAAAAAACAGTTCTATTTCAAGCAATTCAGTTTATTATTAATACACAGTTTAGTTCTATTTGACCCGTAGATAGGACCCTATCAGGTGCTACCACTCCGATCCTGAGTGGACCAGAGAGTGATGGCAATGAAAGGGTACTCCACATTCCCCAAAGCTCCTGCATTACTGGAACCTCACCATCTGATAGTTTAGTGTCATTACCAGGACACTCATTGGAGGGGGTCTTACCCCTCTTCAAAGAAGCAGTCGGTGTATTCTACAGTCACAGTCAACTGGGCAATAGAAGTATAAGAGCATCTCTATCCGTTGGTAAGGTATTCCCTAAAGAGGTGTAAGACTCTTTACCCCCACCGAAAAGAGGTATCATGAGTCTGACATTAAACTGCATCTAGGGGTGAGACTTTAGTTCTGGAGCACTGAAGAATGTAGAGTCACCCTTCATTGCCATAGCTTTGTGGTCAACTCTGACCCAGAGTGGTAGTACCTGTTAAGATTCCATCTATAGGGGAACTTCCTATGGTGTTATGGCTAAAGTGCTGAATTGTAGCTGTGAAGTAAGTAAGTTCAAACTCCAGTTGCGCTATTATGTTCCCTTTCAGAAAAATCCCCTTATTCTCCCCCCCCTCAGCGATGGGTTAAATAGTATCACTACTGTTTATCTACAGAGATGGCTCTGGCATTAAATAACTGATGAAGGTTGATGTGCCAATAAACTAAGAAACCAAACCATCTATGGGTCAAATAGATCTGTTTGAGATTCTAAAGTATTTACCTGCTTAAATCGATTGTGAAGCTAGATTTTGTACCATGTGTAATTGTAGACCATTATTGTTAAACCCATTTCGGCATCAAATGACACAACAAAAGATGGCATTCTACAAAATCAACCAACCATTTATATCTGGTCTTTTTTTAAAAGACAATTTTAATATTTCAGGGTTATTTTGTGATTAAAATGTTGTTTGGTTGATTTTATGGTATATCAACCCTTGTTGGGTTATTTTATGCCAAAGTCAGTTTATTGTTTATGCTCTCCAATTATATTCAGTACAAAAATCTATCATGTCAACCCTTGTTGGGTTATTTTATGCCAATGTCAGTTTATTATTTATGCTCTCCAATTATATACAGCACAAAAATCTATCATGTCAACCCTTGTTGGGTTATTTTATGCCAAAGTCACTTTATAATTTATGCTCTCCAATTATATACAGCACAAAAATCTATCATGTTAACTCTTGTTGGGTTATTTTATGCCAAAGTCACTTTAACAATTATGCTCTCCAATTATATACAGCACAAAAATTTATCATGTCAACCCTTGTTGGGTTATTTTATGCCAAAGTCAGTTTATTAATTATGCTCTCCAATTATATACAGTACAAAAATCTATCATGTCAACCCTTGTTGGGTTATTTTATGCCAAAGTCAGTTTATTAATTATGCTCTCCAATTATATACAGTTCAAAAATCTATCATGTCAACCCTTTTTGGGTTATTTTATGCCAAATCAGTTTAACAATTATTCTCTCCAATTATACTGAGTACAAAAATCTATCATGTTAACTCTTGTTGGGTTATTTTATGCCAAAGACAGATTAACAATTATGTTCTCCAATTATATAGGGAACAAAATGTTATCTTTACAATTGTTTTAAACAGATAAATACTTCATTCTGAAATGAAATATCAACATTTTGAGAGACAATATGTTAATGTAGTCCAAAATCATTCTAAGGATTTTCCTAAACGGATTTATTTGACCCATAGAGTTGAGACCATAATATTTGACCAATAGATGTGAGACACTAATATTTGACCAATAGATGTGTGACCCTAAAATTTGACCACTAGAAAGGACCTTAACAAGAACAATCACACTTGGTCAGAGCTTCAGAATTGGAGCCTAACTTCCAAGGTTCTTGATTTTTGGGAAATGGGGTCTTACCCTTTCTGCAGACGATACAGTTAACAGATAATTCTAACCCAAGACCCCTCCTAACATTTGTGGTTGTGAAGAAACGCGCTCAAAGTTATTTAACTGCTTGACCACAGAATCAATCATCTAGTTTCAAATGACTAAATTTTGAAATAATAAAACTTTTGAAACTGCAGAAATTATTAAAATTTGTTGAATAAAAATTTATCAAAAATGTATATATCTATGAAATATTCATAAATATTAATGGAATATTTAAATTCTGCATTTGAAAGTCAAAATTAATTTCTAAATCAATCTAATTGAAGATACATGTACAGTTGAACGATTTATATAATAAAGGGATGATGTGTAGATGTCTAGATGTACATCTAGATATCTAAAGAAATCAGTGCCAATTTGAAAAAAATCATGAAGGCAGTCTCAATACTTTTTTGACAGATGTTTTTGGCAAAACCCTGTCTTGTGCAAGTGCAGCAGCCTCTATACTCACCTTATCAATATCAAGACTGAAACTGTATTTAGCAAGACATAAATGAACAATGAATGAAGCACTAATTTTCTTCAAAATAGTTCCTCTGGCAGACTTATTCCACTGAGTTTTCCACTGGTTGAAGCACTTCCCAACTTCTTCTTTTGATATGCAGTGAAGTTTTACTATATTTCTTTTAATGCATGAAACTAGATTGGGTGAGAATGAAGGGTGCTGCACTCACACAATTTCCTGTCTCACCAAAAACTTTTGTCTAAAAATTGGCTCGATCTCTTTTTTTTTTTAAATTGGTATTGACTAGTTAAGATGGAGTCTAGATATCTTGACAGTAGTTTATTTGTGTGTGTGTGTGTGGCAGTCACTGTTAAGGTTTTGTTTGGGTCTATTTTGCAATGAGTGAAGTGACATTCATTTTAAAATTGCTGGGGCTTTGGGAAATGCGGAGCACCCCTTCATTGCCATTGCTCCCAGGTCCATTCTGCCTTGGTGTGGTAGCACCTGATAGGGCCCTATCTATGGGTTAAATAATACTTATGCCAAACTGAATTGTTTGATGAATAGCTTGAAATAGAAATGTTTTTGATGTTTAAAGTGTACTTACATTTAAACTGTGTGCTTATGCTAAACTGAATTATTTGAACTGGAACTGTTTTATGACATTCAAACTGTACTTACACTAAATTGATTTGTTTATAGAACTGTTTTGACATTTAACTGTGTGTAAACAAAATTTGTAGTTATACTAAACTGAATTAGCTGAATTAAAACTGCTTGACTAAACTGAATAGCTGGAAATAGAAATGTTTTTCACAATTAAACTGTACTTACATTTAAACTGCATACTTATGCTAAACTGAATTGTTTGAAATAGATCTATTTTCATAATAATGGATTTGGTATTAGATAACCTACAAAGGTTGATATGCCATAAAAACCAACCAACCAACCAACCAACTCATTTTAAAATGGTATAAATAACTATAACCTACTAATAAATTAATCAATTTCTGAAAAAGTCATTTGGTAAGAAAAAATTATTGAAATATTTTTAAGTCAATCTACGACAATAATTACACCACTATATATATTTTTGGAATTTTTTTGGGCCTACAGAGGAGTTTTTGCTGACAATGCTGTATTGTTTGGTAATGAATAATATCTAATAAAATCTGTTTTGATTGTATGTTTCACAAGAAAAAATAAATCCTTGTAGCATCAGTTTAGAAGTAAATTTATTACAAAACAATAAATGCTGGGAGTGTACTTGTTCTCTCTCTCTCTCAGGGCGGGTTTTGATCCCAGCTTCAAGCGTCCTACATGTCTAGCTACACTGAAGAGTTGTGATACAACGAAACAGTCTGTCTGTGGATGACACTATATACACTCCCCCATGGGGTTTGAGCGCTCTGGCGAAGGAATTTACAGCTGCTGCTCACATAATGCAAAGCTCTTCGAACGAATTGAGCACTCTGGTATCCGGTAAGGTATAAAATGTCAACAAACAAATGCTACTACTTAATACCTAATAATTCCCGAGCTGACATGGTACACTTGTTGGCCGAGTGGTCTGATACTAAGTCTAACGTAAAGTTGGGCGGGTTTCGATCCCAGCTTCAAGCGTCCTACGTGTCTAGCCACACTGAAGAGTTGTGATACAACAAAACAGTCTGTCTGTGGATGACAATATATATATATATATATATATAGAGAGAGAGAGAGAGAGGGAGAGAAGGAGAGAGAGAGAGAGAAAAGGAGAAAGACAGAAAGAGTGCTAAACAGGTCTGCTTTCATATAAAGCATAATAGGATTCGATGTTTATCTAATCATATATTTATCCATCTATCGATCTATGTTTTGTCTACCAACCTATTTATGTTCTCTCTCTCTCTCTCTCTCTCTCTCTCTATCTATCTATCACTCCCTCTCTTTCTTTATCTATCTATCTATCGACCACTCACTCTCTCTCTCACTCTCTATCAGTCTTTGCGCTCTCTCTCTCTCTCTCAATATATATATATATATATATGTATACACTTCTATCTATCTATAAGCAATTTTATGTTTTTTTTATGCTGCCAAGTATATTTTTTGTTTGTTTGGGTTTATGGCACATCAACCATTATGGGTTATTTAATCTTTTCTTTGAAAATTTTTATTGAGGGGTTAATGAAACTTGGGAAATCATGTGCCAAGTGTTTTGAATTCTGGATGAATTGATGGAATAAAATGTTTATCTCCAGGCTCTATGACATTCCCTTCTTGGTTGAGCTGAGAACTTTCAGTGTCCCCTTATATATATATATGTGTGTGTGTGTGTGTGTGTGTGTGTGTGTACATCTATAAGTCTGTTGTCTCATAATGAAAAAAGCAATAACTATATATCAAGCTGTGAACTTATTGGTCAACCTTCAAACACACACACAAACACACACACACACACATATATATATATATATATATATGTGTGTGTGTCTGTGTATATATATGTGTTATTAGATGCATATATATATGTGTGTATATCTTATTAAATGTAGAATACATATATATGAAAATGTGTATATTTGCTTGAATTTCTTTTCAGATGGAAGATAACACTGCTGTTAAAGATATGCTTTCCGAACAAGAATTTCAGATGTAGATAATGATAAGTATTTGCTTGCCTGTATATTGGAGTGCAAGCACTGGAAGTATTTGTCCATACATATCTTCTGGTCGGCACTCAAGGAGA
The DNA here is from genome assembly GCA_963585895.1 of Sepioteuthis lessoniana. NCBI lineage: Eukaryota > Metazoa > Mollusca > Cephalopoda > Myopsida > Loliginidae > Sepioteuthis > Sepioteuthis lessoniana. Next base: position 73,859,920 of record OY757935.1, read on the forward strand.
CCCTGTATTGAAAAGGTGAGTTGAGGAGGCTAACCTATTCACCAGACCATGTGCACACACGCACATTCACTGCAATGATTGTTACTGAACAGAGGCTTTCCTTAACCAGCATACCAGCATCTTCCAGTAGACAGAAGTGTGCTAATATGGAAATCAATGATTGAGTGAGAAAAGAGGAGAGAAAGAGAGAGAGAGAGAGAGAGAGAGAGCAAGAAAACATTGGGGAGACTGGCTTTGGCCAAGACATATTGAATGTTTTTGCTGTTAGCTTTCAAAAGGATACAATCACTCAGACCGGTTATGTGCCGTTTCGATAAGAGGGCATTGGAGGTAGAGGCAATTTATTTCCCTTTAGGTGATGAGGGTGACTTAACATTTCAGGAAGCAAATCTCAGCAACATGTCTGCAGGTTATATTTAGAAAAGGGTGCAACAGGGGTAGGTTTGTTGACTGGGTGGATTCTTTCACTTAACAGTGAAATATTTTATTATTAAGTTCTTTATTTCAAAAGAAAAACTAAAATTCATTTAAAGAAAATATCTTTTTCAATAGTGTAGTTGTTACTCTTAGCATCTTATTGTGTTGTTATGGTTAACAAGCTAGTTTTAAAAAACAATAACGATCGAATAGGGAGTTTGATGATCACATGGTGACAACATAAGTTTAGTTTGAGTACCTTGTTACTAAAGAATAATTACTATTGAATAGTGAGTTTGATTCTCACTAGGTGACATCTATAAACCAGAGGTGTGCCAAACCAAAGGTTAATTTGGGATCCTGTTGTTAAGTTATATGCTTTAATGGCATATTAACCCCAGATGGTTATTTAATGCCAAATTCTGTCAATGCATATATATGATTTTCAAGTGAATAGTTTGTAGGTAACATTTTTTTAAATGAACCAGTGCCCATTTGTTTACTGTTGTGGCTCCGGAAAGGGTCACTAATGAAAACACAAACATGGATATTAGATAACATTATATTACACAAGAAAGATAGAATTACATAGAAAAGGTAAGAAGTCTCATACTGTTCGGATAACACCAATTTGATCTGCCCTCTGGCAGCGAAATCTCTAGTACTAATAACAGTGAGAAGAGTCCATTATGGTAAGATGGATAAGGCTTCCACAACATTTACCCACAATTAAATGGTTTCAAGTATTGCTATTCAAAAATAATTATACTATTAAATGTTATTCATTGTTTGTACACAGTTAAATAGTATGGTTATTTATTGTTTGCACACAGTTAAATGGTTTCAAGTATTGCTATTTATCATTTGCATATAGCTAAATGGTTTCAACATTACTATCTCATACCAATAATATAATTTAGTGTTAATCATTTATTTGCGCACAGTTAAATGTTTTCAAATATAGTAAATGATTAGCTAGTTCTATTTGACCCCTTGAGGGGATTTTTACAGATACTACCATTCCCAGTCAGATTGGCCCTGGGAGTAATGGTAAAGAAAGAGTACTTCATATTCTCCAAAGCTCCAGAAATGGAGCCTTACCATCAGATCTAGGATACTCATTAGTGAGCATTCTTACTCCTCTCCAGAGGTGCAGTCAGTATATTTCACACCTCCAGCCAACTGGATGGGGCACTCTGTTGCAAGCTTGTATTAAAGAATAATCACTGCTTGATAGTGAGTTTGATCTTCACTAGGTGACCTTATACTGCAGATTTTGTCAAATCTAAGTTATTCTTAGTTTTTTATTCAGTGTCTCACATGGTTTTAGGATTTATAAGTTAGTCTAACAGACCATTACAAGGCATGATGGTTAGAGTGTTTACCAATGGCCTGGGAGACCTGAGTTCAATCCCAGGTCGAGTCATACCAAAGACTTAAAAAATGGTACTTGATGCTACCTTGCTTAACACTCAGCATTATAAGGTACGAATCAAGGGTAAAGTGGAGCAATCCAGGGAAAGGAGTAGTGCCCTCCCCTACACTTTGGTGTAGTAGCTATCGAAAAGGGAGCCTTTGGGTCACCCTCGACTAACGTCGCCAACTTTACTTACTTTACTCAATTCTCTCTGGGGACCCCATAATTTTTGCTTTGTGCTAAATCCTTACGTTTAGGGAACCCTTAACATGCATAAAATTTGGCACTAGACCACAAGTATGGTGTACCCAGTAAGAATCAAACTCTTTACTCCATTGTAATGATCTTCGAGAGAAGCTTGTTAACCATTACACCACAACAAAGTACCTGAGTTATTTACTAACATATGGGGTATTCAGTGAGATTCAAAATCACTAGTAATGATTTATTTGTCTAACTCATTAACTATTATATAACAGCAAGGTGCTCACTGTTGAAATCTAAGAGATTATAGAAAAATCATTATTATTAACTACAAATGATCATATTTACCAACCCCTCTGCTCGGGCTGGATATGACACAAGGTCAATTTTTAAGTGGAGTTTAACAGGTTTGAATTCAGAGTTTTCCTTCTCCAAGACTAGTTGCCTCACCAAGGCTGAAGAACCTAGTCTACCCTACAATTTACCCATAGCTGGAGGGAGAATAATTGGATTCATACCTTTCCCAAGGGTATTAGTGCTATGTGAAATGCCATCAACCTCGTCCAGGATTTGAACTCGTGTCGCCGTGTCCATTTCCTGCGACGCTAACCATTACACCACGGGCATGATGAAGAAGTTGTTGAGTATAATCTAAATAACAACAATACATTTACTTAACATATAGACAACAAATGAATAAGAATTGATTTTAGGAAAATTTTAGATATATTTAAAAGTTTGTTACAGTTTGGTACTGTTGATGATAAAAAAAATCAGTGTCAGTTGTAATTTCCTAAGCTTTTTGCTCAGATATGGCACAAGGTGGTATGAATGGGGCACCCAATGAGATTTGAACTCACTCATAAAGGTTTGCTTGCTAACCATTACACCACCTGAAGTGCCCAAAAATCTGTGTAAGTACTTATAAAGTAGAATCATATACAAAATGTCAGTAAATAGTTTTATCATGTAATATCTTAGTGTATGTTGTCTGGTGCAGGTCATTGAAAGCCAGCCAAAAGGACAGTGAAAGCTGTGATTGTCAAGCTGGAGTTTTTAAGTCATTCTAAACTATGAGAACTTTGAAAAATAGGAGTTTTGTAGAAAGCTGAATGCTTGTCAGTTGGTAGATATCACATGACAGAAAATAGTAAAAATTAACTTTGGATTTTTAGTGAATTAGTTTTCAGACACAAGATGAAGCAGTTGGGTTTCAAAGGATTAGCATCTAGATCCCCCCCTTAATGTTAATCTGGATGGAAGTGGGGGGGGTGGGGGGGGCTGTGACAGAGTAATGTAGCTTGGATTTTGAGTTTTCTTCTCTTCACTGAAATTATGGTTAAGACATACCCAGGCAATTCAAATCTAACTTAGAAAATAGAAAATGGGAATTTAGAATTTAAATTATAGATTTGTTACTTTTTTTCGTTATCAAAAAGATAAAAGTAGGCTACGGTGACTTGTTGAGCAGACCAAGTATAGAAATGAATACAATTTGGGAACCATAAATCAAAAAGGCTTGATAAAAAAAAAAAAAAAAGAAATAACATGATGGAGACATTAGGTTTATAAGTCCCAAAAATTAACTGTGAATTGTCCAAGCAAGGACACGAGGCACAGTAGATAAGGTGTTTGATTGGAATGATGCTTCTGAGTGATAATCATCTGAATGTAACAGGTAAGACCAACAAGGAATACTTTCTATTACTTTATGCTTGTACCTGATCATGGTTATCAAAATTGGAACAGTCTACCCCTGTTGTTCAAATAAAGGTTTCAGTTTGAGACTCTGTGTGAACTTCTGAATTCGACATAAAACACCTGAAGCAGGCCAAAGAACATATCAGCTGAAACAGTGTGATTATACCAATAAAGATGAAGTCAATAGCTTAATTTCAGAAATTTAGACAAATAACAGTAATGGTCTTCGCTTTCAAGTTATGTCTGAGATAAAGTAGCAAGATGATATGCCCTACTGGAGTATAGTATCAAAATTTTTTAATTAAAATAATTTTTTCAAAGTAAAAAATTTTTTTTTTATTTCTTTAATCTAAAAAAATTGAATTTAAACATTTTTAAATCTGATTTTTCAATAATGTGAAAAAAATTAATTTGATATCTTTTTTAATTGAAGTTTTTATGTTAGTTTTTTTAAAATTTAATGTTTTTTTTTTCACATTAAAAAAAAATTTAAATGAAAACAATGTAAATTAAATCATTTTTTAAATCCAAAAAAAATTTGAAAAAAAAAAAAATTAGAAAAATTAATGTAAACCAAAAAAATTCAAATTTAAAAAGAAAGTTTGAATTCAATGAAAATTCCAAATTTTAAATTTAATGTTCATAATCAGGTCTTTTTGGTTTGATTTGGTTTCTTTTGTTTAATGGTATATAACCTTTCATGGGTTATTTAATGCCAAAGCCATCCTTGTAGAAGAACAGCCTTGATACTATTCAACCCAAAGTATGGGGGGGCATTTTGTAATCCTTTATCAAAAGTACAGGGAGATTGGTTTGGTTGTTTGGGTTTTATGGCATATCAACCTTTGTAGGTTATTTAATGCCAAATCCATTTTTATGAAAATAGTTCTATTTCAAACAATAAGTACACAGTTTAACTGTAAGTACAGTTTAATTGTGAAAAACATTTCTATTTCTAGCAATTCAATTTAGCCAAGCAGTTCTAATTCAGCTAATTCAGTTTAGTATCACAACAGATTTTGTTTACACACAGTTAAATGTTAAAACAGTTCTTTATTAAACAATTCAGCTTAGTGTGAGTACAGTTTCAATGTCAAAAAACAGTTCCATTTCAAATAATTCAGTTTAGTATAAGCATGCAATTTAAATGTAAGTACACTGTTTATTTTTTAGTCAAACAGTTCTAATTCAGATGATTCAGTTTAGGATAAGTACAGGTTTTGTTTGCACACAGTTAAATATCAAATCACTTCTCTATTAAACAAATCAGTTCAATGTCAAAAACATTTCAAACAATTCAGTTTAGAATAAGCACACAGTTTAAATGTTAGTATGATTTAATTGTCAAAAACATTTCTATTTCAAGCTATTCTGTTAAGTCAAAGAATTCAGTTTAGCATAGGGCCCTACCAGGTGCTACCACGCTGGGCCAGAGTGGACCTGGGAGCAATGGCAACAAAGGGGTGCTCCGCAATTCCCCAAAGTGCCAGCATCACTGGAACCTCACCATCAGATTGTTTAATGTCATATACAGGACACTCATTGGTGGGGTCTTAACCCCTGCAGAGTTGCAGCCGGTGTATTCTACAACCCCAGTCGACCGGGCAAAATGCAGGTTGATATGCCAAGACTAATAATAGATAGATATGCATAAGCAACATTTCATTTGGGGGTGCCCGTGGTGTAATGGTTATCGTCATAGGAATTGGACAAGGCGACATGAGTTCAAATCCTGGATGAGACTGAATGCATTTCACAGGGAAAGGTATGAATCCAATTATTCTCCCTCCAGCTATGGGTATCACAACAAACAGTTCTAATTCAGATGATTCAGTTTAGGATAAGTACAGGTTTTGTTTGCACACAGTAGGACAGACTAGGTTCTTCAGCCTTGGTTAGGCAACTAGTCTAGGAGAAGGAAAGACTCTGAATTTAAACCTATTAAACTCCGCTTAAAAATCGACCTTGTGTCATATCCTGCCCGAGCGGAGGGGTTGGTAAATATGATAAGCAACATTTCAATTCAGTTTGAAAAGCAATGCTAAAAATGCTGGATGAATCTATGAAAAACACCAAACGCAAGATACATACTTGTGCTTGTGTGTAAATAGTTGGTCTTCGCCAACTAGTAAGCTTACAATTTCCAGCTACAAAAGTCAACAAATAGTCCCAAATAGTATTGGATAATACTCAAGTATATATATGGTAATTGTAGAAGTTACTGCTCTTACATGCAGAATAAACAAGAATAACAACACTTATTGGCTCAGCAGCCCCTGCTGGCAGACAAAAGTCGAATGGGTGATAACTCAATACCTTAACACCTGAAACATGACTGAAGCGAACCAGTGTATATATACACTAATATGCCCACTCACTGGGCCAGCAACTAATCACTGTCCAGGAAATGGACTTGGCCACCTTCAAATAGTAGAACATCCCAATGTCCATATAATCTCACTCCAACTCGTAAATCATTACTACACATGTGAGCACTGACTCATTGCTACTGAACCTTCGATAGAGTTCTAACGGTAATAAAGTTTTGGTCATTTTGATTAAGAAGAAAATTAACTTTTTATAAAAATCTCTTCAGTATGTACATATTTATGGATGATACTGTATATCTATAACTCCAAACATAATAATCTCTTGGGATTATATATATATATATATATATATTAAAGATAACTTCTATAAATAGAAATAATCTCTAATATCTTACAGAAAACATTGAAAAAATATAATAGAGAACTTGCATCCAAGGCAGTTGAAGTGGAAGCATGTAAAAATAAAAATAAAAATGTTAATTTTTTTTATTTTGGGGAAACCTTTCCCTTTCCAACAAAAATGACCAAGAAATCAGTGTGATGTAATCAACAGGAAGTAAATCCACACTGAGTCGTTATGTATTTCTGTCTGGTTTGTGTCATATATATATATATATATATATATATATATATATATGTATATAATGGGAAATACTGTAAATAGCTTGTCTTTATTATAGTTAATCTTTTGATGAATAAATTTTTTCTAGAAGAACTGGTAAGGTAAAATGTGTGTTTATTTACAACTTTAACAATCAAGATGTGTTCTATGAAGATGTGTTCATTTATAAATTATACGTTTGGTTTTTCCACAAACCCCGAAAATCTCAAAATATGAGGCGCCCAGTGAGGATCAATTTCACTACTCAGTCATAATAGATTGCTGAAAGAAGTATCTATTCATTATATCATAGCAATCAGAGAGAGATAGATGCCAGTGATTCCAATCTTATGACCATGCAGGCCACATCTAGCCAGTAGCTCTTGCCTGAAGCTTAATTCTATTTTTCTAAAAATATATATATGTATATATATTGCTTCTTATTGAAATAGAAATAAATCTATTAACTGAAGATTGCAGGGGTAGTAAGGGATTTTGAGAAGAGAAATCCATATTGTTGGACAAATCTTCCAAAAGGCAATATATCTTTACTTTATAATGTTCTTAAATAAGATCTTAAGTTTGTTTTTTTTTGTTTAATGACATATCAACCCTTGATTGTCATTTAATGCCAAATCCTTTTTATACATATTATTTTTAAGTAAATACCGAGCCTGTAACATGACTGAAGCAAGCCGGTGTATATATACACTAATATACCCATTCACTGGGCCAGCAACCATTCACTGTCCAGAGAATGGACTTAGCCAAATGAGAATAATGAAATGCCCCAACGTCCATATAATCTCACCTCAACTTGTAATTCATTGCTTCTTTTTATGCAAATGAGTATTTATTCACAGATACCGAGCTATGCGAAAGAATCTCAACATGTAATATTTTTTATGTGGCCAGAGCTCATTTGTTTGTACACAGTTAAATGATTTCATGTATTGCAATCTAACCCTAATAATTTGATTTAATATTAATCATTTGTTTGCACACAGTTAAATGGTTAAACAGTTCTATCTTACCAATACTTGGGACCCAAACGGATACTACCACTCACACATTTGTACACACAGACACACACAATGAATACATACACTCATACGTACGTACAAAGAATATATATATATAATCATCCACAGACAGACTGTTTTGTTGTATCACAATTCTTCAGTGTGGCTAGATACATGAGAAGCTTCAAGCTGTGATTGAAACCTGCCTAACTTTATGTTACATCGATAACCTACCACACAGCCAGCAGCAGACCCAACACAAGCTATGGAATTTAATGTTTATGTATTAACTTCTGTTTTTTTACGGAGACAAAAGTGCTCAATTTGTTAGAAGAGCTTTGCATTATGCGAGTGGCAACCGTTAATTCCTAATTCACATACATACAAGGATCATTAAGTAAGTTTCCAGACTTTTTTCGTGTGGGGACTTTTATTGATAGTATAAATATGAAACTCTAGTCCCCTTTGAAGTAATCTCCTCCGGCTGCAATGCACTTCCAACAACTTCTGGAAGGCCCCATGGAAGTCCTCTTGTGTGAGTGTGTCAGTGACCTTCGTCACAGCCTCTTTCATCTCCTCAATTGTCTCATAACAACATCCTCTAAGCTTAGGGAATAAACAAAAGTCACAGGGAGCAAGGTCTGAACTGTAGGGAGGCTGAGGAACTATCTTGATGCCCATCTTGCTCAAATAGTCTATGACAAGGATGGAGTTTTAGACTGGTGCATTGTCCTGGTGGAAATACCACTGACCCAATTTGAAGAGTGCTGGCCTCTTCCAACGGAATCTCTTGCTGAACTCCCTTAAAACCTCGACACAGTAACCCTAGCCCTGACCCTTTGGCCAATCAACTCTGGTTTATTGACTTCCTGACTCCTCCCACACCTCTCATCCTCCCTCACAGACTCTGTGCCTTCCTTGAATCTCTTATGCCACTCAAAAACTGATGTTCGATTCATGCAAGGTGGTCGAAAAGCAGTCTGAACCATTACATACATTTCTGTGGCATTTTTTCCAAATTTAAAACAGAATTTTATTGCATATCGTTCTTCTAAAGTGTCCTCATGTCCAGATTGCATTTTTGAAATTCACCAGCTGTGACAATCAGGCTTTATTAGGGTGTATTCTAATTGCTGCTGTAGCTGTTCATTTGAAGCTGAAATCATAAAAATTGGTCAGTCATCTCATAAGATGTATAGCAATAACATAGTGAATTTTCAAGAGTCTACGACAATTTTAAATGCCTGTACAAAAAAGTCTGGAAACTTATTGATTGCACCATGTATATAGATATATGAGAAAAATAAGTGGATAAACCAAACACTGACAATGGATTTAGCAATAATATTTTGTCTTTATTAAAAAAAAGACTTCCTCGGAATGACCTTTTCTTAAATAAAGATGAAATATCATTGCTATATCCGTTGTCAGTGTTTGTTTTATCCACTTTTCCATTATTTTTCTCATCATGTCAGATTTACCAAAATCTACTATCTCTCCACATATATATGTATATATATACACACACACATACACCCGCACACACACACACACACACACACACACAAAAGTATATATATATATATAGTCATCCACAGACAGATCTGCTTCGTTCTATCAGAACTCATCAGTGTGGCTAGACATATTAGCTTCCTGTAGCCGGGATTGAAACCTGGTTGACTCAAACGCCAAGCCAAGCCCCTAACCCTAATATATATATATAACTTAATATATATATACATATATATTTCTTTAAGAAAAACAAAAACCGGTCACATTAGGATTATAAATTTATTTTGATCCATGCTCTGTGATGTCAGTTACATTGAGCACTTTACCAGGAAAATTTAAATATTCATGTTATATAGTCATCTACAGCATCATAACGACACAATAATAAAGACAGACGCAGGAAGACTTCTTTAACAAAATATACCTCTCACTTTATTTGTAAGCGGTTGAAAAGGGTTACTCAAGGTTTGCATGTGAGAGGGAGCTGGAGACCGAACAGAAACTGCAATATTTTGACCCCACTCTTATGGCCGTCAGCGTTGTGTCTTTCTTGTTCTCCTGATGCCCACTCTGCTGGGTGATGGCTTTCTTTACTGCATCTTATCAGCATCTTCTCTGGACCCCAACTCAATCGGGGGCTCTGGGCCCCTTCAGCCTGGTGTGGCTTTACCTACCACAGCTCATCCCTCTCCTTCTCCAACTTTAACTAACTGGAACTGTCTTGACTTCTGTCTTGACTGAGTTATATAATAGTTCAACGTCCACTCAGTCGCCTACTTGATCTTTGAAACCGCATGTTGGATCGTCATCAAGCGGAAATAACTGTCATGCAATTCACAGGTCACTCTCTTCCGGTGCATCAGTCTATGAGTGTACCATGGGAATTTTTTTTACCTCGTCCCATTTCATCAGCCAATTTCTGCCCATGCGATTTCCTCTCCTAACTGCCATTAGAATGTGTCACTTCCTTCCGGTGCATCACCTTGGAATGGCATTTTTGGCCGGGTCAAAGGCCAAAATACAATATTCATAGCTGTATGATTTTTTGTCCTGACGGAATTATTCCTGACTCCAGTTTAACTGGACCAAATAATACATATATATATATATATATATATATATACAAATGAATACATTTGTAAGAAAAACATAAGTGTATGTATAATTGATAAAAGAGGAATGGTAGGAAAAGAAGAGGATTGTACAAAGAAGACCATTTAATAAAACAACCAAAAATCAACAGAGACAATTAACTCCGATGGGATATCCACAGACAACCAGAACGATCAATGAACCTCCATCAATTACAAAAATATTCAATGCACAACCAACAATTCAATCACCTGAAGAGGACTGAAATGTCTGAAACATGTGTTGTACACCTATGAAATTATTTTTAAAAAGATTTTCATAACAAAATTGAAATCATTTGCAAACTTTTTCATTTTAAAATATATATATATATATATATATATATATATATATCAGTATCTTGATCGTCGTATCAAATCTATATTATAATGATCTTTATATTACTCTTACACAGGAAAGAGGGAGAAAAGGAGAAGAGAAAAAGAGGAGAGAGACGGGGTGCAGAGGTGTTTTCGTTAATAAATCTATATTATAATGATACAATTTTAGTATGTATGTTAGCACAATAGTTAAAATGAAGAGAGAGAGGGAGAGAGAGAGGGGAAACAGTTGAAAGAAAAGAAAATGAGATGTGGATAAAGACGGAGACAAAAGAAGATGAGAGAGAAAGAAGAGAGAGAAAGAGAAAATGATGTGAGAGAAAAAAAGATGAGAGAAAGAGAATAAAAAAAGGAAAGGAAGAAAAATATGGGACACGAGAGAAAGAAAAGAGGGAAAAATGGTGAGAGAGGAGAGAAGAGGAGAGAGAATGAAGAGAGAGAGGAGAGAAGAGGAGAGAGAATGAAGAGAGAGAGGAGAGAAGAGGAGAGAGAATGAAGAGAGAGAGGAGAGAAGAGGAGAGAGAATGAAGAGAGAGAGGAGAGAAGAGGAGAGAGAATGAAGAGAGAGAGGAGAGAAGAGGAGAGAGAATGAAGAGAGAGAGGAGAGAAGAGGAGAGAGAATGAAGAGAGAGAGAAAAGGAGATGAGAGTAAATGAAGAAATAGAAAAAGAGACGAAAGGAAATGAGAGAGAAGTCGGAGTGAATGAAGAAAGAGAAAGAAGAAAGAGAAAAAGAGAGGAGAGAAAAAAGGTAAAAATAGATTAAAAATTAGGAGATAGAAAAAAAGAAATGAGAATGAAGGAAAAGAGTTAAAAGCACGAAATAGAGAAGGAGAAAAGAGAAAATGAAGTAAGACAGAAAGAGAAAAAAGATGTGAAAGAAAAAAAGATGAGAGAGAATGAAGAAAGAAAAAGATGAATGTAATGTTTGATATGGTTTTATGGCACATCAACCATTGTAGGTTATTTAATGCCAAATATTCTTTATATATATATATTAGATATATATGATTTTGTTTGGTTGGGTTTTATGGCATATCAACCATTGTAGGTTATTTAATGCCAAATCCTCTTTATACATATATATTAAATATATATGATTTGGTTTGGTTGGGTTTTATGGCATATCAACCATTGTAGGTTATTTAATGCCAAATATTCTTTATATATATATATTAGATATATATGATTTTGTTTGGTTGGGTTTTATGGCATATCAACCATTGTAGGTTATTTAATGCCAAATCCTCTTTATACATATATATTAAATATATATGATTTTGTTTGGTTGGGTTTTATGGCATATCAACCATTGTAGATTATCTAATGCCAAATCCTCTTTATACATCTATATTAAATATATATGATTTGGTTTGGTTGGGTTTTATGGCATATCAACCATTATAGGTTATTTAATGCCAAATCCTCTTTATACATTTATATTAAATATATATGATTTGGTTTGGTTGGGTTTTATGGCATATCAACCATTGTAGTTTATTTAATGCCAAATCCTCTTTATACATATATATTAAATGTATATGATTTTGTTTGGTTGGGTTTTATGGCATATCAACCATTGTAGGTTATTTAATGCTCAATCCTCTTCATAAATTTATGTTAAATATATATATGATTTGTCGACACATTTTCTAGATAACATTCTTAAACAAACCTGCGCTCTTTTTTTGAACTCAGTTAAATAGTTTCAATTATTGCTATATAACAGTGACAATTTAACATCAGTCATTTATTTGGACATATACTTTGTTCTATTTGACCCATAGATAGGATCCTATCAGGAGCAATGGTAATAAAGGGGTACTCTGCATTCTTCAAAGCTCCAGCATTACAGGAACCTTACCATCAGATTGTTTAGTGTCATATCTAGGACACTCATTGAGGAGGGGGGTTTACCCTTCTGCAGAGAACCAGTCAGTGTATTCTACAGCTGCAGCTGACTGGGCCATCACAGAATTTGAGTTATAATTTATTGAATGTAGATAAATTAGAAGAACTCTATTAGGCATTTATTAGTTATTTCTCTTGAGAAATTATAATGATAAGAGTGAGTGCTGATTTTGTATTATTCTAATTTTAATGGTCCTTTATAGAAAAACATCATGTTACAATGTGCTATTTTACAGCATACCAAAATCAGATTATTACAATGGATAGCCCAGTCAGTTGGGGCTATAGAATACACTGACAGCCTCTCTGCAGAAGGGTAAGACATCCCCCGATGAGTGCCCAGGATATAACACTAGACAATCTGATGGTGAGGCTCCAGCCTTGGAGATTTGAGTAATGTGAAGTACTTCCAGGTCCACTCTGACCCAAAGTGGTAGCACTTGATAGGGTCCTATCTATGGGTCAAATAGAACTAAACTGTGTACTTAGGCTTAACTGAATTGCTTGAAATAGAACTGTTTTGGCATCTAAACTGCATACTTATGCCTAACTGAATTGTTTGGAATAGAACTGTTTATGACATTTAAACTACATATTTATGCTAAACTGAATTGTCTGAAATAGAACTGTTTATAAGTATAAATGTTTTTGCCAACCACCGGATGCCGAAACCCGGGATTGAACCAGGGACCTTTAGATCTTCAGTCTAACGCTCTCCCACATTGGCCCAGCGGTTAGAGTGTTCGCCAATGGCCCGGGAGACCTGGGTTCAATCCCAGGTCGAGTCATACCAAAGACTTTAAAAATGGAACTTGATACCACCTTGCTTAACACTCAGCATTATAAGGTACGGTTCAAGGGTAAAGTGGAGCAATCCAGGGAATGGAGTAGCGCCCTCCCCTACACCTTGGTGTAGTAGCTATCGAAAAGGGAGCCTTCGGGTCACCCTCGACTAACTTTACTTTACTTATAAGTATAAAAATGGATTTGGCATTGAATAACCTATAATGATTGATATGCCATAAGAACAAACCAAACCAAACCAAACTCTGTGAATAAGATATAACTCAACATGGAGCTCTGTAGTGACTAACAGTCGAGTCAAGCTAGAACCACTAGTTCTCACAAAATCACAGAAGTTAAGCAATAATGAACCCAGACAGAACTTAGGTGGATAAACAGTATGTACCAAGAGCAACTTAAGACCTCTGTGCCAAACTAAGCAAAGTTTAGTAAATAACAATATTTGGGATCAGTGACTGCCAACGGTGGGTTTTGAGCAACTAATGATAAGACCGAATCTTTCTGTTAACAAGACATTGATTTTCTCTCTGGTTAATTCCATTTATCTGAATGATCATTACCTGGAGTTACTGATCTCCGATTAGACGAGAGTCGTTTGTTGCTCTTGGTGATTCTCTTTGTCAGCTTAGAAAAAAAAAAAAAGCAATATTATATAAATATGCTGAGAAAGGCTCGACTTAATTTCTGGTTTGGTTTCTTTGTTTAATGGTATATCAACTACCATTGATTATTTAATGCCAAAGCCATTCTTGTAAAAAGACTGCAGTGATACTATTCATCCTATAACTGGGTGGATAAGGGGGTTCAATACCTTTCCCAAGGGTATTGGCACAAAAGTGAATGCAGTAGCATGACTGAAGTTTGAACTCACTTACTTGGGGGTTGCAGTCCACCAGTTTAGCCATTTTGTCATTAGCACTCTCCAAATTAGTTTCTATTTTACATTATTATAGTCGAGGTACCCGTGGTGTAATGGTTATCGTCGTAAGAAATGGACACGACGACACAAGACTGAGTGGATTTCACATAGCACTAATACCCTTGGGAAAGGTATGAATCCAATTATTCCCCCTCCAGCTATGGATAAATAGTAGGGCAGACTGGGTACTTCAGCCTTTGTGAGGCAACTAGTCTAAGAGAAGGAAAACTCTGAATTCAAACCTGTTAAACTCCGCTTAAAAATTGACCTTGTGTCATATCCTGCCCGAGTGGAGGGGTTGGTAAAAACTGTTTTTTGACATTGAAACTGTATTTAATCTAAACTGAATTGTTTAACATAGAACTGTTTTGACATGTAACTGTGTGTAAACAAAATCTGTACTTATACTAAACTGAATTAGCTGAATTAGAACTGTTTAACTAAACTGAATAGCTGGAAATAGAAATGTTTTCACAATTAAACTGTACTTACATTTAAACTGTGTGCTTATGCTAAACTGAATTATTTGAAATTGAACTGTTTTTGACATTGAAACTGTATTTACACTAAATTGAATTGTCATATATAACTGCTTGAATAGTTTGAAATAGAAATGTTATTGACAATTAAACTGTGTACTTATGCTAAACTGAATTGTTTGAAATAGAACTGATTATTTGCATAAAAATGGATTTGGCATTAAATAATCTACAAAGGTTGATATGCCATAAAACCCAATAAATAATTTTGTCTACTATTACTGTACTGCATCCAAACATTTTTTATTAAAAAAAGAAGTTTTTATAAAAACAAATTAATTTTTTCTTAATTAAAAAGTTTTTTACAAAATTTTTTTAATTCAAAATCTTAAAAATTTTGGAATGTTGAAATAATTTTAAATTGAAATAAATTCATAAATTTTTTTCTTAATCTGTTTTAAATTTAATTTTTTTTCAAATTATAATTTCTTTTTGATTTAGAATTTATTAATTAAAATTATTTTTAATTTAAAAAATTTTAAAGATAGAACCTAAAATACATACATTCTGTTTATTTAGATGTTTAGAAAGGTTTCTTCGTTTTTATTTTTGGAAAACTTTTGCTTATTTTAGAATGCTGATATTTCTCATATCGGACCAATTAATTTTAAACTACATGCCCACCCATCTAGAGTTATTCAAAGCCTAGAGGTTAGGGAATCACATTCATTGTACATATTTACATAGAAAATGCTCGGTTAAACAAAACAGCAAAAGCAACAAACAAGAACTTTAAGTGCAACAAAATTGTCTTTCAGATATAATATTATTATTTATTACTCATTAGAGTTTTTCACATCAGCATAAGCTGATGGTCTTTCACTCGAGTTTGAGTGACCGCAAGTCTCCTCAAGTCTCCAGGACTATTCTCAGTATTCTGGCCATTTTCAATAATGCTGTTGTTTGGATGGTCTCCACTTGGTCACCAAATTCTAAATCTTTCAGGCCCTTTAATAATCCTTTAGTTACCGTGCCAAAGGCACCAATCACAATTAGTATAATTGTCACCTTCATGTTCCATAGTTTTTTCAATTCTCTAGCAAGGTCAAGGTACTTATCTCTCTTTTCACATTCTTTCAGTTTTATTCTGTGGTCTGCCGGGACGGCAAAGTCAACAATTTTGCAGATTTTCTTTTTTTGTTGATTATTATAAGATCTGGTTTTCGGGCCGAGATTAGGTAATCCGTTTGTATATCAAAGTCCCACAGGAGTTTGTGAGTGTCATTTTCTAGGACAGGTGCTGGGTTGTGCATATACCATTTGTTGGCATGGTCAAATTTAAATTTCTTGCACATTTCCCAGTGGATCACCTTTCCCACCCAGTCATGTCTAGCCTTGTACTCTTTCTGTGCTAATTTGCTGCATTCGCTTATTATGTGATTGATGGTTTCATTTCTATCACTGTATAGTCTGCACTTGCTATTTTGTTGCATCTTCTTCTTCTTCTTATTATTATTATTATTGTACAATTTAACTGGCCCATTGGCCTAGTGGTAGAGTGTTCACCAATGGGCCGGGAGACTGGGGTTCAATCCCAGGTCGAGTCATACCAAAGACTCAAAAAATGGTACTTGATACCTCCTTGCTTAACACCCAGCATAATAAGATACGTTTCAAGGGTAAAGTGGAGCAATCCGAGGGAATGGAGTCGCGCCCTCTCCTACACCTTGGTGTAGTAGTTATTGAAAAGGGAGCTTTCAGGTAACCCTCGACTAAAGGGAGACAGCTCTGCTTACTTACTTATACAGGAAATAAAGATGTGATAAGCTTGTTAAGACTGAAAACCTTCCACGATGTGCCTCTAAAGCCTCTTTCTCTACAACTGCCTACTTCTTTTCTTGACCATTATCACCAGGCTACTCTTTCAAAATCTTCCAAGACAAAGAGAGTTAGTTGGTAAGAAGAGCTATATATATTGTCTTCCCTCATCAGTTTGGGAGGGGGTCAGTTGGTGTATGTTGTCATGTGGGTTATAAGGCATCAACTATATTTGATTTCTCCACATGTTGACTCTAAAAGGTTGTTAAATAGGGAGTTAGCATTGGTTAAATTTGTCCTTGATAAAAATTTATATATATGTATCTACTGTCTCCAGGGAAAGGAATAGCACCTTCCCTTATACCTCGGTGTAGTAGCTAATGAAAAGGAAGCCTTCAGGTCGCCCTCGACTACTGTTGCCTTATCTACTATCTATGAATCATTACAGATGAAAATATGACAGGTACCACTATTGTGTGTCAAAGTGGACCTGGGAGTAATGGTGACAAATGGGAAACTCTACATTCCCCTAAGTTTCAGATCAAGAGTCCCACCACTAAATGCAATTTAGAAAAAAAATTGGTAATGGTTTACTTTTTTAGGGTTAACTCTGTAGATAAACAAGACAAATAGACACAATAACATTTATTTAAGTAGATTTTTTAACGGTTTACTTTGTGGGAATTTCCCTTTTAGACAACAGGATGGACAAATTAAATAGTGAAATAAAAATATGTATTTAACCAACACGTTCACCAGGTGCAGGATTTGATACAAGTCAATTTTTAAGCTGAGGACAGCTGGTTTGCATTCAGAGTTTTCCTTCTCTTATATTGGTTGCCTAACAAAAACTAAAGAGACTCTATATTCTCTATATTTACTCATAACTGATGGGAGAGGGATTAGATTCATGCCTTTTCCCAAAGGCATTAACATACAGTGAAAGAGAAAAAGATTTGTCTAGAATTTGAACTCCAGTTGTCAATTCTGTTTCCAATAGTGATAACCATTAAACAAACACGCCTTTCACTTGAAAAAAAAAAAGTAATTCTAATTGCAAGTCAGTTTTATTGTTTTGCTTTTTCAGATATCTTTAATTAACAGAATATATTTCAACATTGATTTTATTTTCATCTTAACTAAATGAGATGTGAGAGAGAATTCCAGTCTTTTATTTTTTGTCAGTTTGTTTTTCTGAGATAGTCAACAAATAATCTATGGGCTGCCAGTAGGACACAAGAATGGAATCTGTTTTAAAAAATTAATAACTGCAAGTGAATCATGTGACAGTTTGGTTAGTAAGTAATTCTGACACAAACACGTCCTGTCCTGCCAATGAGATGGGAATTCTAATAAGACATTGCTCGGCTTTTTCAATCTGTAAGGCTGACACAAAATAGATAAACTTATTCCTTTCTTACTGCATCTGATTCTCATTTGTTTCCATGGAAATCTTGTGTTAATGCCCGATCGATTTGAGAGCAAGAACTAAAAAGGCATTTAGAGATATTCTGAAGAGAAAGTCTGAGAAAGTCATTTTGGCTGACTGATTTCTGGAAAAATAAATAAAATAAATAGAATAAACAAAATAAAAGTAGAAATGGCAAATAAAACCCAGAAAAAAAAAACCCTATAGGTTGACTTTTATGGAGGTGTCTGTGGTGTAATGGTTATCATTGTAGAAAGTGGACACGGCGACATGAGTTCAAAACCTAGACGGGGCTGATTGCATTTCATATAGCACTAATACCCTTGGGAAAGGTATGAATCCAATTATTCTCCCTCCAGCTATGGGTAAATTGCAGAACAGACTAGGTTCTTCAGCCTTGGTGAGGCAAGTTGTCTAAGAGAAGGAAAACTCTGAATTCAAACCTGTTGAACTCTTGACCTTGTGTCATATCCTGCCTGAGCGGAGGGGTTGGGTAAATTTAATGTTTAGGTTGACTTTTTGGTTATGTTATTTTCCAGAATTAAAGATGCCGGAATTAAAAGATTTTTTTTGTTCTAGCATCAACCCTAACTTATCCAAAACCCATAGGAGTTCATTTCGAACATTAGGAGATGCCCCTCACCTAGATATAATACCAGTAGACCAGGAAAAAGCATAATATCTATATGGTTTTTCTCTATTTGAATATACATCTTTTATGTTGGAAATACAATAAATAAATTGCTAATTATTTTACTAAAGAAATTGTTAATGACCAAAATGATAATGTCATCATCATCATTATCATCATCTTGTCATGCCTCCAGCACAGATATCCCTGACCCTCTCTCGCCACTCCTCTCTATCATTCATCGCTTCAGGGCTACATCCTGCTGTATGTAGGTTCTAGCTGGTCGCCCAGTTCTTGCCCGGACATGTGAGGTGTTCCATAGAAGAACATCACTTATGAGCTCGTCCCTGCTTCTCCAGCAGCATCCTGCCTGTCTGGTTCGTCTAACTTGGATATTTTTCCTGATGGTGGGTAGGTGGCTGTACAGCTGCTGCTTTGTGGGGTGCTGCCTCCAGGACCTGTTCAATATTGCTTGCAGCATTCTTGTGTAGTTACCGTAAAGCCTTTTCTCCATTCGTTTAGTTAGTGCCATGTAGTGCATCCATATAGCAGTATTGACATGACCGCTGCTTGGAAGAAACTGCATTTCATTTTATCGGTCAGGTCTGACTTCCATATGACTGATAGCCTATCGATAGCTGTCCATGCCTTTGTAAGTCATGTGTCGATGTCAGTCCCGGTTGATGACACACTGAAAAAAATGAATTATGTAAATTATGTTAATTATGTTAATTATTCCTTGATTGAAATGGCATATAAATGATTTTATAAGAATGCTACAAAAGGAATTGTAAATGAGTTTTACTGTAGAAATGCATTGAAAATCACATTAAAGTAATCAGTGATCCTATTTACCCAACCCCTCCGCTCGGACAGGATATGACACATGGTCAATTTTTAAGCGGAGTTTAACAGGTTTGAATTCAGAGTTTTCCTTCTAGACTAGTTGCCTCACCAAGGCTGAAGAACCCAGTTTGTCCTACTATTTATCCATAGCTGGAGGGAGAATAATTGGATTCATACCTTTCCCAAGGGTATTAGTGCTATGTGAAATGCTATCAGGCTCGTCCAGGATTTGAACTTGTGTCGCCGTGTCCATTTCCTGCGACGATAACCATTACACCACGGGCACCTCCATTTAAAGTAATCAGTGATAGTCAAAAATTTTTGTCAAGCATTACAGATAAGAAATGCTATTATAGATATTATTCGACTTAGGTACAAATAATTAGTATTTTGATTATCAATACAAGCTTGTAATCTAAAAGAAATTTAATTTTATATCTTGCTTTTTCGTTGCTTGTTTGGAATAACAAGTTTTCTTTTATCCCATTCAAAAAAAATAAAGAAGATATTTTATTACTTCAACATCAATGACCGTAATTGTTATGATGCTAGATAATCATAAATTAATGGCTCAGCTATGGGAACTATTTTGTTGGAGATTGTTGATTGTTATTTGAACATGGTTATAGATTTTGTTTTTGTTAAAAACTAGGGAAAATTAGGTATCCTTCTTTATCCATATTTTCTTTACGTTTAGAATTAAGATGTTAATTTTAGTCTTGTTTTTAAAACTTTCATTTTAATATGTATTGAATTGTCACTAAAATACTTCTTGTATGAAAAGCAAAAAAAAAAAATGGGAACTCCTTTTTATGTTTTGCGTTGTATAACCCTTTATGATTGTTCATTCCATGTTATATATATATATATATATATAAGTTCAATAGCTCAGCATTTAAAAAAACTATCATGCCCAACAACACAATTACGGAAAATTCTCACCGACAACACAACAATATTAGAACATCAAAATAATAAACAAAAACTACAGATTCTCGAAGCACTACATATTAGAAACATACAACCGATACTTAATAGAATTAATTTTCAAACTAGTGCTAATGTACTTAAATGTCTTTAGCTACTGACACTATTTATAGAAACCTATTTAAAAGCAAACGCTATAATCCTCAACGGTAAAGATGCTCTTACATAGTAGTAATATGCAAAAACAAAAGTTACATCACTTTTGTAATAGATCCTCCCCTGATGATAGCCCAAAGTCGGGCAGAAAGTACTGGGGATACATACAACTATGGACAGTACATAAATCAATTCTCACCGAATATGATAAAAGCAATATGGGAATACGAACAGATCAAGAAGAAAATATGTAGACAGAAAATTCTATTATGTTTAATGAAATTTATATATATATATATGTTCCTTATGTTTTGTGTTGTATAACCCTTTATGATTGTTCATTCTATGTTATGTGGATATATATATCTATATATATATATATATATATATATGTTCCTTACACTCCAATCGGACAGCTCCCATCTCCTCACCTCATTTGAATTCATTCTTCACTTCACCTCCAGTTGGTCTTCTTGTTGCCCAGGCTACTTTTACTTTTCCTTCGTGTTGATATCTTTGTTCTTATTCATTGATGATGAATGACAACAACAAGAACAAAAACTTAATGAGCATATACTACTTTTTATTCCCTAACGACTTTTCCCTTCATTACCTACTGCAGCCTAAATGAGGGTGGGGGTTCTCACCAACTTGCTCACTTATTCTCACTCTAGAATGTAAAATTACAATAACACTTACCAGCTGATGCATCCCAACTAGTGTCCAGTTGGCAAACAAAAATAAAAGAGGCTGTGTTGTTTACTCTCCTACATGATTTATGAGCTTCAATGGACAAACGAAACAAGTCTTTATAAAAATATATCTTTCACTTAATTCTCCAAAAGGGCCCACAGTTTGTTGTTAGTTGAGAGATAGATGGAGAGACATATACTCAGAGAGGGGACTTCTTCTTGTCCCATACCTTCTTTTGGGAGCCAGAGGGTGCCAACACTTACACCCCCTTGCAAGCCAAGACGCCTTTGATTGGCTGCCGGTTCCTTGCTCGACTCTCAATTCTTTGCACTCTGTCTAAATCTGACCATGTGGTTATCACATGGTCTCCTTCCAGTTACACACCTGTTGTACCCAACTGCCCTGATGCACTGTTATCTCCCTGTTTACTAATCTCATATGTCCTGGATATGACACCAAACAATCTTATTGTGAGGATTCAGTAATGCTTGAGTTTTGGGGAATGTGGACTACCCCTTCATCGCTCTCAGGTCGACTCTGGTTTGAAGTGGTAGCACCTGATAGAGTCCTATCTATGGGTCAAATAGAACAGTTTTACATTCAAACTGAGTGCAAGCAAATCACTTATGCTAATCTGAATTGCTTCAAATAGAACTGTTTGATCACTATAAACATATGACTGATGGTTAATTGAATTGTTAGGGATACATATCAATACTTGGAACCATTTAATTTTGTTGACTTATGCTAAATTGAATTATTAGAAATAGAACTGTTTGATCATTTAACAGTGTGCATCTACAAAATGTGTTTACATATCATATATTTAATATATATGTAAAAACAGGTTTTGGCATTAAATAACCTACAATGGTTGATATGCCATAAAATGAAACCAAATAAGTAAGTTGAACACAGTTTCATGGTTACAAAGGGTTATTTATATTTAATAATAATTTGTTTGCACACGGTTATATGGTTTCAAATAACTAAAAATCCAAGTAAGTATAGTAAAGTTGGCAACCGTAGTTGAGGGTGACCAGAAGGCTGCCTTTTCAATAGCTACCACACCAAGGTGTAAGGGAGGGCGCTACTCCTTTCCCTGGATTGCTCCACTTTACCCTTGATATGTACATTATATTACTGAGTGTTAAGCAAGGAGGTATCACGTACCATTTTTAAAGTCTTTGGTATGACGTGATCTGAGATTGAACTCAGGTCTCCTGGGCTCATTGGCCTAATGAGTAGCCTGTAAGCCAATGGACTGGGAAACTTGGGTTCAATCCCAGGAAACGTCATACCAAAGACTTTAAAAATGGTACTTGATACCTCAGCAATATAAGGTTTGTATGAAGGGTAAAGTGGAGTAATCCTGAGAAAGAAGTAGCGCCCTCCCCTACACCTCTGTGTAGTAGCTATTGAAAAGGGAGCCTTCTGGTCGTCCTTGACTATAGTCGCAAACTTTACTTACAAAAATCCAAAGTAAACAATTAAAATTACTTGAAATTATAATTAAAGCAAAATAATTTACAATTAGATGGTTTCCAGTATTCTTATCTGATAGAAATGATTTTTAAATGGAT
Organism: Sepioteuthis lessoniana; assembly: GCA_963585895.1. NCBI lineage: Eukaryota > Metazoa > Mollusca > Cephalopoda > Myopsida > Loliginidae > Sepioteuthis > Sepioteuthis lessoniana. The sequence goes on from OY757935.1 coordinate 73,882,791, forward strand.
CTATTTGATCCGTAGATGGCGCTCTAGCAGGTACTACCACTCCCGGTAAGAGTAGACCTCGGAGTAATGGCAATGAAGACATACTCCACACTCTCCAATTTTCCAGAACTAGAGCCTCAACATCAGATGAAGTTTGATGTTATACTCAAGACACTCCTTTTTTGTTTGGGTGGGGGCAAGAGTCTTAATCCTCTGCAGGGGATATAGTTAATATACTCTAAGTCGTACTAATAATAAGCATTAGAATCAAAATAAAAGTAAAGTTGACAACCTTAGTCGAGGGTGACCCAAAGGCTCCCTTTTTGAGAGCTACTACACCGAGGTGTAGGGGAGGGCGCTACACCTTTCCCTGGATTGCTCCACTTTACCCTTGATCCCCTACCTTATACTGCTGAGTGTTAAGCAAGGAGGCAGCAAGTACCATTTTTGAGTCTTTGAATCAAAATACTGAGCAACAAAATGTTTAACTGAAAAAAAAAAAATGAAAACATTTCGAGCAAAATTTCATCATATTTTAATCATCACCTTTTTTTTTCTTTTACTTAAAATGTTGTCATTTCCAATGAGTGGTTATTGAAATAAATAAGCAACAATTTTGTGCAGTTTTCATTTCAAAAAAAGACAGCTGATAATTATTTTTCATCTTGTGTTCATATTTCTTAAATCCTTTATAATACCATAATCGTCAGCACATTATTTTACAAACCTGTTCAATTAGGTTTTGGCTTTGATTCTCAATTAGGTTTTAGCATTGATTCTCATAAGTGCATCACTGCTGACATCTTGTACTAAATCATCTTTAGCAATTAATTGTTCCACTTCCACTTGAACAATATCATGAATAAACCATAGTTCGTTATTCAAAACAAGTTCCAAGAAACAACTCTATCAGCTACCATGTTTTTTGTGGGTAGTGCCAACAGAGTGAGGGTAGCTGACAGAGTTGTTTCTTGGAAGTTGTTTTGGATTGGCAACAATGTTTTTTGTGGGTAGAGTTCCAAGAAACAACTCAATCAGCTACCCTCACTCTGTTGGCTCTACCCACAAAAAACATTGTCAGAAATTGAATGTGCAATGAGCCAAGCTTATTCATTCATTCTTGTTTTATATTGCAAAATCAAAAGCTACACACAGTCACATTACTGACCGCATAATTGTATTCCTTGTAGAATGTTCAAATTCTGTTTGAAGTTGCATTTCATAGTCTTAGAGAGAAAAGGAAAATTCTCATCTGATACTGTTAATTCCTACACAATTATATCGTTCCAAGTAACTTTTCTAATTTAATAATAATCATATGTTGTTTTGTACAAAGTTACAATGTTTCAAGTATTCCTATCTAATACAAATAATTTAAGCTCAGTTCGTGGGTTTCAATTATACCTAGATAATACAAGTAATTTGTACACAGTTGTATGGTTTCAAGTATTCTTATCTGTTACGGATAATTTGAAGGTTTGTGTCATACCCAGTACCCGCCACCCAGACCTTTTTTTTCAGAGATGTCTTAACCCTCTATTGAGGATACAATCAACATAGAATTTGCCCCACTGACTGAGTGATAACAAATTTGAGATAAACGATGCACTATAATAATATAAGGTTATTTGGAAAAGAAAGACTAATTTCATTATTCATTCAAATGTAAAATTGACCATTATTTTCCACACAACCTAATAATATTTTTCTTTTTAGCATCAAAAATCAATACAGTAATTGTTAATGTTTTATTTTACTATAACACATAAAAAAGATAAAAGTTTACATATTTTTTTTTGTAAAGCTTGTTTGATATTTGTATAATTTGGCTTTTGTGATAGTTCTTGCCTACATATGTATCTATTTGCTATTCTTTTTTTTCTATCATAGAACATATTTCAATTAATGCACAACATTATTTCTTATAATAACTCTCTTCTTCTTTTTCTGCTAAGTAAATGCTGAATAGACAATATTTTGTATATATAACAAAAGTTGCATTGATTTCTAGAAAATCAATATAATCTTTTACTAAATTAAAAGACATTCACTTAAAATGTAAAGTTTTAACTAGTAAAACTGTTAAATGAATAATACATGATGAAAGTGTTTAGTCCAGATGATTAATCACCTGACTATGATAGTACATGATACTAATATAAAGAGTCATCACCTTTGATTAAAAAGGTATGAAAATTTCTTTTTTTTAGGAATGAATAATCAAATCTTATATTTAATCAAATGATTCTTTTTTATCAAAATTGGTCCAATCTTTTGCTTATACTTTTTATTTTGTTTTAAAATTTCTAAAAAATTTGATTTTAAAAATATGTCTAGTGTTTATTAAAATGAAAGCATATATATTTATTACATTATGAATTCAAAAAGTTACTTTTCAGTAACCAGAAGGCTTAATGGCTTTTCTGATAGTGTTTGAATATTCAAGCATCTATTAAATTGAACATATTAGTCATGTTGAAGTTAAAATCAACATGCAACAACAAAGGCATGGACAGCTATCGATAGGCTATCGGTCATATGGAAGTCAGACCTGACTGATAAAATAGGTTCTTCAAAGCAATGGTTGCTTTGATACTGCTATATGGATGCACTACATGGACGCTAAGTAAACGAATGGAGAAAAAGCTTGACGGCAACGACACAAGAATGCTGTAAGCAATATTGAACAAGTCATGGATGCAGCAACCTACAAAGCAGCAGCTGTATGGCCACTTACAACCCAACACGAAAACTATCCAAGTTAGACAAATCAGACATGCAGGACACTGCTGGAGAAGTAGGGACGAGCTCATAAGTGACATACTCCTGTGAAACCCTTCACATAGATGAGCAAAGGCAGGACAACCAGCTAGAATCTACATACATCTCTGGGCCGATACGAGATATAACCCTGAAGACATTGCCGGAGGCAATGTATGATAGGATGGGGTGGTGAGAGAGTTTCAGGGATATCCGTGCTGATGGCGCAACGTGATGATGATGATATCAGTCATAGTAAAAAGATATTTAAAACTATAAAAATTTTAAATACAGCAGAAATTATAAGAATTATAAACATGTCAAAAATTTATTCCTATTAGATGAATTATATATATATATATATAAAAGTAAAGTTGGTGACTGTAGTCGAGGGAGACTGAAAGGCTTCCTTTTCAATAGCTACTACACCAAAGTGTAGTGGGAAGACAAAACTCTTTTCTCTGGATTGCTCCACTTTACCCTTGATACATACCTTATAGTGCTGAGTGTGAAGCAAGGAGGTAGCAAGTACCATTTTTTGAGTGTTTGGTATGACTCAACTAGGGATTGAACTCCAGTCACCCTGGCCATTAGCAATCACTATATATATATATATATATACACACAGACACACAGACACACACTGACTTACGCACACATACAAACACACACACATATATATATATATATATATATATATATATCTTATATATATATATATATATATATATACATACACATGTAAATTCATTTGTATTATATGAATCATAGATATAGACACAAAAATTTATTCCTGTTAAATGAATTACACACACACACACACACACACACACACACACACACACACACACGCGACTTGTCTTGCCTAGTTCATCTTATATGGGACACTCCTGAAGAAGCAAGTATGAAGTCAGAGGTAATGTTCTTCTATGGACTCCTTCACATGGTTGTGCTTGTATTGGACAACCTGCAAGAACTTACAACAGCTCAGCAGAGACACAGGATGTAGTTTGGAAGACCAGCCAAAAGTGATGGATGATAGGGGTGGATGGAGAGATAGAATCAAGGAAATATATGCTAACAGCTCAACTTGATGATAAAGATATATATATATATATATATATATAGATACACACACACACACACATATATATATATATGTAAGTGTATATCTAATATATATATATTTAATATACACACATACATACATACTTTCATATATATATATATATATATATATATATAAACACAAACATACATATACATATATATATATAGACACACACAAATATATAGACACACACAGATATATGTATATATACACACACACACACACATATATATATATATGAATACATACAAATATATATATATATATATATATATATATATATATATATATATATATATATATATATATCCACTCACACATACATGCATACAAATATATTTTCCTGAAAAAATATGAATCATTCGAATAAATTTCTTAGTTATGATAAAATAGTATTTAGAAATATAAGAACTTTGAACTTGGTAGAAATGTATTTTTTAGATGAATTTTTAGATTTTACAGGTCAAATGAAATTAAAATTATGAATCTTACATTTAGAAGTTTCAATAAAGAAGTCAGTTATTTGATATGTATGTTACACTGATTCTTGGTTTAATTGTAAGAAAGACTAATTCCAATATAACCTTGAGGTTTTTTTACAATAAAATTATCTGTGATTCTCCATAACCTTTCCAGATATTTGTTTTAATTTTGTGTGTGTGTGTGTGTGTGTATGTGTGTGTGTGTGTGTGTGTGTGTTGACGGGTATCAATAATCAGTGATTCTTCATAACCTTTCCAGATATTTGTTTTAATTTTGTGTGTGTGTGTGTGTGTGTGTGTGTTGGTGGGTATCAATAATCAGTGATTCTTCATAACCTTTCCAGATATTGCCTGATCAAAAGTTAATCCATTTTACACTGTTTAAGAAGTTTCAGAAAATATATGCACTATAATATTTTTTTTCTATGAAAAATCAATACACTCCCTTGTATTTTATTTTGGTACTTAAAAAAGATAAAAGTTTACATATTTTTTTTTGTAAAGCTTGTTTGATATTTGTATAATTTGGCTTTTGTGATAGTTCTTGCCTACATATGTATCTATTTGCTATTCTTTTTTTTTATCATAGAACATATTTCAATTAATGCACAACATTATTTCTTATAATAACTCTCTTCTTCTTTTTCTGCTAAGTAAATGCTGAATAGACAATATTTTGTATATATAACAAAAGCTGCATTGATTTCTAGAAAATCAATATAATCTTTTACTAAATTAAAAGACATTCACTTAAAACGTAAAGTTTGAGAATGATATTTTCTATTTAGTCTGTATAGGAGTTTAAGAAGAATAAAATCTAACTCAATGATGCAAAGCCAAAAAAAGGTGGGTTGGTGGTGACGAAAAGACTATTCACCTTTGTGTGTAGATATAAAGAAGTATAAAAACAAAATCTCTTCTGGCCCGTAATACCTATTTATTAATAACTAGCCCATGACATGTTGCAGCCTTGTAAGATGGGGCTGCCGAGTACATCTTTGCAGAGGGTTAAGACCCCACCCCAAACAAGTGTCTTGGGTATAACATTAAACAATCTGATGGTCAGGAGCTTTGGTGAATGTTAAGTACCCCTTCATAGCCATCGCTCCCTGGTCCACTCTGCTCTGGAGAGTAGCACTTGACAGGATCCTATCTATGGGTCAAATAGAACTGTTTGACATTTAAACTGAGTACAAATCAATGACATGCTAAATTGAATTGTTTGAAATAGAACCGTTTGATCATTTAATTGTGTGTATCTACAAAATATGTTTACAAATCATATATATAAAAACAGGATTTGGCATTAAATAACCAACAATGGTTGATATGCCATTAAACCAAACCAAACCAAACCAATGACGTGTTGCATCACTGATGGATAATATAAGAAATAATTTTGAATTGCAGATCGCTTTCATTTTCATCAAAAATATTACCAGTTCCTCAGAGCTAAAATGCAATTTATATTGGACTTGTTCTCTCAGAGTCAAATCATCCATTTTTATGCCTTTTATCTTCTTATATAGCTCATCATTGTGGCCGAGTGGTTAAGGTGATGGGCTAGAAATCCACTGTGGTCTCCCTGCATAGATTCAAAAGCTATTGGCCACGTATGTTACTTTTATAGGTTGCCGAAATGGCTGAGTGGTAAGTTATCGGCCTAACGTAAATTAAGGCGGGTTTCAATCCCAGCTTGAAGCGCTCAACATGTCTAGCCACACTGAAGAGTTGTGATACAACAAAAGAGTCTGTCTGTGGATGACAATATATATACCACAGAAAGGAGAAGCACCTGCCTCTACATTTTGGTGTAGTAGCTAATGAAAAGGGAACCTTCAGGTTGCCCTCGACAATAGTCACTAACTTTATTCATATATATATATATACATATATATATATAGTCATCCACAGACAGATCTGTTTTGTTCTATCAGAACTCATCAGTGGGGCTAGACAGTATCTTCCCGTAGCTGGGATCGAAACCCGGTTGACTCAAACGTTAAACCAAAGCTTCTAACCATATATATATATATATATATTGTGTTTATGGTATATCAATCCATTTATATTTATACATGCAAAGGAATAGTTTTGAGGTAACATTATTCTTAAATAAACCAGAGCTTATTTGTTTGCACATGGTTCAATGGTTTAAAGTATTTTATGTAATACTAATAATTCAATATAATATCAATCATTTGTTTGCACACAGTTAAATTGTTTCAAATATAGTAAATAATTAAGTAGTTCTATATGACCATAGGTGTGACCCTAATAGCTGCTACAACTCCAGGTTTGAGTGGACCTGGGAGTAATGGCAATGAAAGGGTTCTTAACATTCTGGACTGGAGGTCCTCTATCAGATTGTTTCGTCTCATATCTAGATCACTTGTTGAGGGAGGGGAGGTCCTACTCTTTTGCAGAAATGCAATCTACATATTTTACAGTCCCAGCCAACTGGGCTGTTGTAATTATAGTTTCCCCACGGCATGTGATACTTGTACATTGAAGTCAGACGTAATCTTTATTTGATAGAAATTATAAAGCAATTCTTCAAACCAGAAAACTTTTAACTAACAACACGAGTCATCCAAAGTCAAAATCTTCATCTAATTGATCATCAGTGATAAATGTTGCGCCAAGGAAACTTATGACAATGATTAATTTATCACAAAACAGCCTGAGAAATGAGACAAAATCACACCTGAAAAACATGACATCTGATTGACATTATGTCTCCATATTAAGACAATAAGGTTCTTAATTTGATATACAGGCATATTTATAAATTTGTTCATAATTATGGACAGTAGACATTCTTGTAAAAAAAAATTATATAACAGTGGTTTTATGACTACTTATGCTTAAAAGAAAATTAAGATGGACATATTTTTACAGAATAAATAAGAAGCAAATAAAACATACCGCCTGCATTATGCTGGTTTCTGTTAAGAAATTTTGTTCTTTTGTGAGTAGCTGATGTAATTCAATGTGCTGCATAGCTTATGTTACAAAATGTCGTTTTTTTGTGAGTAGCTGATGTAATTCAATGTGCTGCATAGCTTATGTTACAAAATGTCGTTCTTTTGTGAGTAGCTGATGTAATTCAATGTGCTGCATAGCTTATGTTACAAAATGTCGTTCTTTTGTGAGTAGCTGATGTAATTCAATGTGCTGCAAAGCTTATGTTACAAAATGTCGTTCTTTTGTGAGTAGCTGATGTAATTAATGTGCTGCATAGCTTATGTTACAAAATGTCGTTCTTTTGTGAGTAGCTGATGTAATTCAATGTGCTGCAAAGCTTATGTTACAAAATGTCGTTCTTTTGTGAGTAGCTGATGTAATTCAATGTTCTGCATAGCTTATGTTACAAAAGGTCGTTCTTTTGTGAGTAGTTGATGTAATTCAATGTGCTGCAAAGCTTATGTTACAAAATGTCGTTCTTTTGTGAGTAGCTGATGTAATTCAATGTTCTGCAAAGCTTATGTTACAAAATGTCGTTCTTTTGTGAGTAGCTGATGTAATTCAATGTTCTGCAAAGCTTATGTTACAAAATGTCATTCTTTTGTGAGTAGCTGATGTAATTCAATGTTCTGCATAGCTTATGTTACAAAATGTTGTTCTTTTGTGAGTAGTTGATGTAATTCAATGTGCTGCAAAGCTTATGTTATAAAATGTCGTTCTTTTGTGAGTAGCTGATGTAATTCAATGTGCTGCAAAGCTTATGTTACAAAATGTCGTTCTTTTGTGAGTAGCTGATGTAATTCAATGTGCTGCAAAGCTTATGTTACAAAATGTCGTTCTTTTGTGAGTAGCTGATGTAATTCAATGTGCTGCAAAGCTTATGTTACAAAATGTCGTTCTTTTGTGAGTAGCTGATGTAATTCAATGTTCTGCAAAGCTTATGTTACAAGATGTTGTTCTTTTGTGAGTAGTTGATGTAATTCAATGTGCTGCAAAGCTTATGTTACAAAATTTTGTTCTCTTGTGAATAGCTGATGTAATTCAATGTGCTGCATAGCTTATGTTACAAAATGTTGTTCTCTAGTGATAGGCTGATGTTCTTCACTGTACTGGATTACCTGCTTTTCCAAAATTTGTTCCTGTTCTTGTGAGAACACTTGACATCTTGCAGCTTCATATTGTGGAAGTGAGTCTTGCATAAATCTTAGCTTCTACACTTGTCATAGTTTTATAGCTAGTTAACAAAGGGGAAGTAACTTGTTATTTAATAATTTTTTCCATTCCAGCAGGTCATGAAAGAAAGCTAATAGATAAACAAATGCCGGGATCTTGCTAGAGAGCTAAAAAATCTCAGGAATATGAATGTGATACCAATTGTAATCGAAGACCATAGAAACTTGGTCAAGAGACATGGTCAACTAGAAGCCAGAGAAAGAATCAAGAAAAATCAGCTAGAATACTTTGCAGAGTCCTAGAGACCTTAGGAGACTTGCTGTCACTCAGCTATCACTTTAGCAAAAAGCCACCAGTTAAAACTAGAGTAAAAAAACTGTATGATAATAATAATCACAAAGAGATTTTCACATAAATAATTATTGCTATCATTATAAACTTATAAATAATTCTATAATAAATACAAGCATGTAGAAGGATTAAGAATGCAGGTGACAATCTCCAACAGGGATTGTATGTCTCAGTAAATGGAGAGACCTTAATGAATCAACATTACTGTCAGGTTATTTTATTCAAGCTTGACATGATGTGCTGAATAATGGACATTGTGGTTTTAATGTCAAAAAGACAGAGAGAGAGAGAGAGAGAGAGAGAGAGAGAATATATAATCCTCATAAAGGAACCCAACGTTCATGAATACTTGGTTACAAAATGCCATTTTATCTCTTTTCCTTCTTGTTTCTTCTTTTTTCTTTCTTTCTACTTCAATTTGTGTGATTATGATCCTCACTTTGTGCATTGTTTTTTTCTTTTTTTCCTACTCTGCTTACATTAACCCTTTTTCTGCGGCATTGTAAGATTTTTTGTAGCTTTCAATTTCCAGCAAAACATGACTATTTAAAAACGGAATGTAGTCTGAAATTCAAATATAGTTGCCCAGCACTTTTGTCTTTAATAAGATTTATAAAATTGAACTTAAATACATGAAATATTAATTTTTTTTTATGAGATTGGTTTGGTTTCTTTCTTTGTTTAATGTAGGTTATTTAATGCCAAAGCTATTCTCCTAGAAGAACAGTAGTGGTACTATTTAACCCATAGCTGGGAGGATAAGGGGGTTCATACCTTTCCCAAGGGTATTTGCCCGAAAGTGAACGTAATAGCATGACTGGAGTACGAACTTGCGTACTACAATCCCGCAGTCCATCGCTTTAACCATTAGACCATGAGGGTGTCCTCGTGGTGTAATGGTTAAAGCGATGAACTGCGGAATCGTAGTACGCGAGTTCGTACTCCAGTCGCGCTATTACGTTCACTTTCGGGCAAATACCCTTGGGAAAGGTATGAACCCCCTTATTCTCCCTCCAGCTATGGATAAATAGTAGAACGGACTAGGTTCTTCAGCCTTGGTGAGGCAACTAGTCTAGGAGAAGGAAAACTCTGAATTCAAACCTGTTAAACTCCGCTTAAAAATTGACCTTGTGTCATATCCTGCCCGAGCGGAGGGGTTGGTAAATAGTACCATTAGACCATGAGGACCCCCTCCCTATATATGGGGAAAATCTGACAGTATGTAAAAGGTCTTATAGATGCAGTGGGATGCATCATTAGTGGTGTCCTTGAATTCATCAGAAGTTTTGGGTTTTTCAACATCGGATTCCCATAACCAAGTGACCCAGCCACAATTTGTCACTTCTAAGCTTGCTTCCCTGCCGGCTCACTCTTTTTATCCAAAATCACTTCCATAATGGCTCTAATGGCCCTTCTTTTAGCAGATCCTTTAACCTTTACATTATGAGGACACTCCCTTCTATGATGTTGGGGAGTATCTGTGATTAGACTTGTGGTAAGGTGTGGTTTCTTTTTCTGAAGTAAAGTCTCAATCATTTGAATGTTTTTGACATGTTCAGTTGGGTAAAAGAAAAAAGATTACTTTTCTTCGTTTTGTCTTTTGGGACCTATGTACTTTTTCATTTATGGAGTTTGCTGGGCTTTGGGTCCCAGCATAAACAAGACAGTCACATTTCATCACTGGGAAAAGACTGAACAATTTTTTTTTATATTGCTGAGTGCGGCTCAGAAAGAGTTGATAACATGACTTTATTTAATGAATCAGAAGAACCAAAACAGATTATATTAAAATTAATTAGTAACATTTTCCAGAACAATTACAAGGATTATTAATTAAGTTTCCAGCCTTTTTTCGTATGTGCACTTTTATTTACCGTACACACATGAAACTCTAGTCCCCTTCAAAATAATCTCCTCCGGCTGCAATGCTCTTGTACTGTTCCAACAACTTCTGGAAGGTACCATCGAAGTTTTCTTGTGTGAGTGTGTCAATGACCTTCGTCACAGCCTCTTTTATCTTCTCAATTGTCTCATAATGACAGCCTTTAAACTTAGGGAATAACCAAAAGTCACAGGGAGAAAGGTCTGGACTATAGGGAGGCTGAGGAACTGTCTTGATACCCATCTTGGTCAAATAGTCTGTGACAAGGATGGAGTTGTGGACTGGTGTATTCTCCTGGTGGAAATGCCACTGACCCGATTTGAAGAGTGCTGGCCTCTTCCAACGGAATCTCTTGCTGAACTCCCTTAAAACCTCAACATAGTAAACCTAACCCTTTGGCCAATCAACTTTGGTGTATTGACTTCCTTACTCCTACCACACCTCTCATCATCCTTCACAGACTCCCTGCCTTCCTTGAATCTCATGCCACTCAAAAACTGATGCTTGATTCATGCAAGATACTCCAAAAGCAGTCTGAAGCATTCCATACGTTTTCTGTGGCATTTATTCCAAGTTTAAAACAGAATTTTATTGCATATCGTTCTTCTAAAGTGTCCTCACATCCAGATTGCATTTTTAAAATTCACCAGCTGTAACAATCAGGCTTTAGTTGGGTGTATTCCAATTGCTTCTGTAGCAGTTCATTTGAAGCTGAAATCATAAGAATTTGTCAGTCATCTCATAAGATGTATAGCAATAACATAGTGAATTTTCAAGAGTCTACAACAATTTTAAATGCCTGTACAAAAAAGTCTGGAAACTTATTGAAGGCCCCACGTAAAAGAAAATTTTCATAATAAACCTGCATTTCTTACTCCACTTACAACTACAAGAAATCTTCTACAAAATTGATAACCTTGACATTTCCCCAGGGGGTGGTGAGAACTCTGGCAAAGGAATTTACAGCTGCCACTCACATAATGCAAAGCTCTTTGAACGAATTGAGCACTCTGGTATCTGGTAAGGTCTAAAATTTAAAGCAAACAAATGCTACTACTTAATACATTATAATTCCCTAGCTGATGTGGTATGCTTGTTGGCTCAGCAGTCTGATACTAAGTCTAACGTAAATTTGGGCAGGTTTCGATCCCAGCTTTAAGTGTCCTCCATGTCTTGCCACACTGAAGAGTTGTGATACAATGAAACAGCCTGTCTGTGGATGACAATATATATATATATTGGTTTAATCCTATTTGTTTAGGCAATCTTTAATTATACCATTAATTTGAAGAATTTAATCTAATTAAGGAATATTTTATCATAATTTATTATGTTTTATTATGCCATTACTTTGAATAAAGTAAAAGTAATGTAGTTGAGGGCGACCAGAAGGCTCCCTTTTCAATAGCTACTACACCAAAGTGTAGCGGAGGGCACTACTCCTTTCCCTAGATTGCTCCACTTTACCCTTGATATGTACCTTATATTGCTGAGTGTTAAGCAAGGAGGTAACAAGTACCATTTTTAAAGTCTCTGGTATGACTCGACCTGGGATTGAACCCAGGTCCATTGGCAAACACTCTACTCATTAGGCCAGGAATATTTGATTATATTTTATTATGCCATTAACTTGAATGATTTGATTTAATTAAGGAATATTTTACAAAGCCAAAATATTCACTTGTTAAATAAAAATGTTTTTCATCTTTTCTATCATAAAATTATTTCCAGCTCAATAAAAAAAACTTAAGTGGTTGTAATATATATATGTGTACAGATTTCTAGAATTAACATTTAGAACTTTTTTGAGAAATTATAAATATCAGGATGAGTGTAAACACAGAACCCAGTCGTAAATTCTATTGGAAATTGTTTTATACACTAAAAGTCGTTTAACATTATTGTGCTAGTAAAAATCTTGGCAGATGTAGTTTTGCTGTGTAATATGCAAACGTAAAAAAATCAGATCATTACAATATAGATGAATGCCAATATTAAACCAGTATTAACCAGCTCATTGGCCTAGTGGGTAGAATGTTCGCCAAATGTCCGGGAGACCAGGTTTCAGTCCCAAGTCACGTCATAAGAAAGACTTTAAAAATGGTACTTGATACCTCCTTGCTTAAGACTCTGCAATATAAGGTATGTATCAAGAGTAAAATGAAACATTTCTGATTACCAAAAAAATGTCAGGCTATTTTGATGTCTCTTCGGAGTAGTAGCTATTGAAAAGGAGGCCTTCGGGTCACCCTCAACTATGGTCGCCAACTTTACTTATATTTAAATTCACTGCTGAGAGAAAGCACCATTTCTTATTTCACTTTCTACAACAATAAATCGTCTGCAAAATTGATATCCTCACCATTCTTAATGCCATCATAACCACCCTTCAAAGAGTTAACCACAACAAAAGTGATCCATTTTAAAACATTGATATAAAAAATCAGCCCAATGAGAGGTAAGAGGTAATGAATTTTTAATGAACAATAGAACGATTAATATCATACTGTTGGTGACGTCTAGGATACGCCCACTGTATCACCTGCTGGAGTTGGTGGAGGGGGTGAGAATAATTTACCGGAAACTTTTATAGTAGATTGAATAAACTAAAAATAAATTTTAACTTTTAAATTAACTTAAAATACCAAATTTTCTGGCAAATAAAATGCATATCTTATAAAGGTATTTAGCTGACTACTGTATCTTATTTTGCTATTTAGCAGACTACAATAAGAAGCTTATGGTAAATAGTAAAATAGATCTCAGCCCAAAATATCAGGCTTATAGATTCAAAGAATTGATAATTAAGAACTAAGAATTTTTGATATTTTCTACAATCAAAACCAAGTTTTTCTTGTATATTTCTATTTTTTAATTAAAGAAATTTTATTTTTCTTGTATCCAATAATTTGAATTATAAATTTTTTGATAGATTAGTAATGTTTTTATCAACAAAAAATGAAAAGAAAGAAAATAAACAGGTTAACTAAATGTAGAAGTCACTACTCTAACGTGCAGAATAAACAAGAACAATACTTACCGGTTCAGCAGCCCCAGCTAGTGTCCAGCTAGCAGACAAAAAATAAAATGGGCAGTAACTCAATATCGAGCCCATAATATCTTAAACAAGCTTATGTATACACACACTAATTACCTATTCACTGGGCCACAACCAATCACTGCCCGGAGAATAGACTTAGACACTTGAGAACAATGGAATACCCCAATGTCTATATAATCTTGCCTCAAGTCATAGCTCATTGTACTTTACACAAACGAGTATTTACTCACAGCTAATGAGCATTACGAACGAATTCTAACACTAAAGAGGTTAAGAAGCAAAGTGGAATTAGAATGTGATAACCGATACTGGCAGATTGTTTAGATAAAGAGGATCATACCTTTCGTGAATGACTACTAATTATTATAATGCGACTGGAGTTTGAACTCACTTCCTTCAAAGCCGCAGTCCTGCACTTTAGCCATTATACCATCAGGACTCCTCCGACATTGACTTCTATAAAAATAGAAATAAATATGTCTGCACTATGGGTCACATTATATGGGAGGATGAAATATATTACTAATTTTTGACTATAAAAATGAGGGCCGCATTATATTCAAGATTATTTTGGACATGGGTTAAAAAATATAAATGACAATACTCAACAGTTGATTTTGGTTTGGTTATAGTTTAATGGCATATCAACCATTTTAGGTTATTTAATGCCAAATCCATTTTTATACATATAAACAGTTCTATTTCAAACAATTTAGTTTTGCATAAGTACAGTATTTTGCTTAAATGTAATTAAATGTAAAAACTGTTCTATTTCAAACAACACAGTTTAGTTCTATTTGACCCATAGATAGGACCCTATCAGGTGATACCACTCCAAGCCAGAGTGGACCTAGGAGCAATGGCAGTGAAGAGGTACTCCACATTCCCCAAAGCTCCAGCATTATTTGAGCCTCACCATCAGATTGTTTAGTGTCATATACAGGACACTTGTTATGGGAGTCATATCCCTGTGCAGAGATGCAGTCAGTGTATTCTACAGCGCCTCCCCTGCAGACTAGGACACCCAACAATTCAGTTAAAAAAGGAAACTGCTTATACCGGTGATTTGTTTCTAGTGGTAAAGGTTCATGTAGAACCAGCTACACTTTTTGGATGAACTGATAACAAAACCATCCATTTAATTTGAAACGTCAATCTGAGTTCAAATCTTGGACAAGCTCTTTACATTTTCTAATGCCCTTGGGGAAGGCATGAATCCAATTCTTCACCTAGTTAGGAGTAAATAGAAGGGCAGACTTGGCTCTTTTTATTAAGGCAACAAGCCTAGAAGAAGGAAAAACCCTAAATTTAAAACCTGTAGAGTGTTAATTGGTAGATGCACCTTTCTACTGATATCAGCTTATCCAAAAAGTGCTTCCGGTGCATGACGTCATTTGCACTTGCTATCCCCGTTTCCCATCTTGGGCTATTGTGACATCTCTGAGTGACACGTCTGTTCCGCCCACGTGCACACGCGTGAACACCTGCGTTAATGTTGCACCTAAGCAACCCATGCACTGAGCCGAAAGGTTCTCAGCCTAACTAAACCCAAAGGCATGAAACGAAATCCCTTGGCCATTATATTACATATTGTTGATGACAAGTTTAATTTTCTTGCTCCACTTTCTATGAAATTAAGTTAGAATTCATTCATTCCACTTTTAATTAAGTTTAAGGCTTAATAACAAGCAACTGAAGGATGAAACTCATCTATCAGGGCAGCTGCGGATAACTTCAGTGCCCTAAGTATAATTGCCTTGTTCATTTCACTTCCCAAGGAAAACATACAAATGCATTCTTTATACCAAAGAAAGATACAGGGTGACCCCCCCCCCCAAAAAAAAAACAGAACCCATAAACTTTTTTATTACTTCAACAAAAATAAAGCAAAATAATTCTAATTTTGTACACTCGAATTTCTGGACATATTGGTGAATACTATGGTCCCAATTTTTCATGCACAGAATCTACTTCATATCCTGAAAAAAAAGAAAAGGCTAGAATTAGATTTATGAATTTCAGTCAAAAATATATGGGTTCTGTTTTTTTTTGGTCACCCTGTATTTTACAGACTTAACAAAAATAATAAAATTAACCAGAGAAAAATTAAAAAGAAATTTAAAATGAAACAGATATATGCAAAAGTGGAAAACAGAACTGAAACACGACTCAGACGAACCAAAGAAAAGTCCAAAATTATTCAAAAGTAAGCAAAGACAAATATTGAGGTATTTTTCTGCAATTGCAGGAAGTTTAACAGAGCTCCTCTTTGTATGTTGTCAGCATTTTGAGAAGATGCTTAGAAGGATGCGTGTTCCAAAATCTATTTTATTATTTTGGGAAATAAAGTATTTCATGTACCACTTTGCTTATAATTGTCTAACAGTGCCTAATGTAATTAAGAATTATGATTACCAAAAAAATGTCAGGCTGTTTTGATGTCTCTTCTGGTGTGTGATGCCCCACATGCAGTTTGTGATGCCTGTGTACATTGCAGCAGTTCTGTCATTGATGAATATATGGAATATTCAAGGAGTTTAATCATCGGGCAGATGTCAATAAACTGGTCTTGACGAACCATTACTTTATCAATAAGATTAATTCTCACTGAGTGTCCCATTATATGATCAGAGTTGCAGTGTCTTTCAAAATAAGTTTGCTTATCATATTTACCCCCCCCCCAGCTGCTCGGGCAGGATATGACACAAGGTCAGTTTTTAAGCCGAGTTTAACAGGTTTGAATTCAGAGATTTCCTTCTCCTAGACTAGTTGCCTCTCCAAGGCTAAAGAACCCAGTCTGTCCTACTATTCATCCATAGCTGGAGGGAGAATAATTGGATTCATACCTTTCCCAAGGGTATTAGTGCTATGTGTAATGCAATCAGTCTCGTCCAGGATTTGAACTTGTGTCGCTGTGTCCATTTCCTACAATGATAACCATTACACCACGGGCGCCTCTTTGCTTATTTCTACCTCATGATAGAGCACTCAGTGAAGAACAAATTCATTAAGTTTGATTCTCACAGTGTGCCCTATAGCTGTAGCCTTGTGTCCCTATACATGCAAATACTATTTAGGATCTGTTGTGGAATAGAACCAGATTCATTATCAAAATCTACAAAATAGAAAAAAATTAAAAGCATGAAAATGAATCTGCTTGATAATAACACTCTGTAAAGGTTCTACTGATTGCTGAAAAACATGTCTTGATGGAAAAATCCAGGTCAGAAAAAAAAAATCCCAAAGTTCACTTAAAGCTGGAAAAAATCAAAAATCAAAAAATCAAAAAATAAGAAAATAAATAAAGGAAATGAAGCAAGTGATTAGTGAGAAAGACCGGAACGTGGAAATGGTGTAGATTGATACGAATGCGAACAGCGCAAAGACCAAAGTGCCAAAAGCGTCGAGGCAGGATGAAGAAAGCAGGTTAAATGGCATCAGTCATCTCTTACACTATTTTAATGATCCGATTTGACAGCGATGTCGGTAACATCAAAGTTCCAACTTCTCATCATTTAGTTGCTGATCCAATGTCGACTTAGCCGGCCACGTGTGACAATCAAGCAATGAAATCTTCTTATTTTAATTAGTGTGTCCACCCAACTGTAGAGGATCAGCTGGGCACGAACACAAGTGTACATTCCACAAGTCCAGTAAATAAGCCTGGTTAACGAAGTGCCAGCAACCAAAGACTTTTCGTTATTTGTCATCTCATCATTCTCTAACTGTATATAACAGTCTCCCATGGCTCTGAAGAATGTTGAACGGTTATGTCAGCAGCTAAGGAATACAAGGCAGTCTCTGAAAATAATGCCTTCTATTCATTTCCACAGAAACTATAACAGGTAGCATAAAACATCATTGGATTGAGAAATTTTTCAGCTACAAAATAGTATTTTTTTTATCTAGTTACCACCACTGCCAATAAATTTTTACCAGCAATGAACAAAAGCCAGCATACAGCACTAATAGTATAAAGAGCTGTAGTGGAATATAGAGTTATGATTTTAATAGCACAAAGATTTGTCTTTATGTGTTTGCTGTATCTGAGTTCCAAAATTAAATGCCACAATTATTTAAATGTGTGGAACATAATTCCGACATTCGTAGCAGTGTATTATGGTTTAATATTTCTTGGTGCTAAATGATGTAAAACAACTCCTGATGAATTAACAACATATTTATTGCAGAAACAAACTTAATGGAATTAATACAGAAATTATATGAAATACTAAAAGAATATTATAGAGAAAAGTCCTATCATATAGTTGAAAAGGTTTTTGATATTAGTTGAGTGTCCTTAAGAGAATGGAAGTGATGCAAAGACTTATCTCTTGTTTTACTTTTAATTTTACTCAGTGCTCTACTGGGATCGCAAAGTCCGCTATTCGGCTGGTAATTATTATTATTATTATTATTATTATTATCAATTTTGACTTGTTTTTTCTTTCATCCTTTTTCCTTTCTTTTCTTTTTCTTTCTTTTCTTTTCTTTTTTATTTCATTGCAAATCACA
Organism: Sepioteuthis lessoniana; assembly: GCA_963585895.1. Lineage (NCBI taxonomy): Eukaryota > Metazoa > Mollusca > Cephalopoda > Myopsida > Loliginidae > Sepioteuthis > Sepioteuthis lessoniana. Next base: position 73,901,072 of record OY757935.1, read on the forward strand.
TGGGCCATCAATTGACAGGAATGAGTTAAAAAAAACATCCAAATGAGAAATATAACAATTTCTCTGTCGACGACATCTTTTCTAACAGATGTTCCTGGCACCCAAAACGATGATCTGTATTTCAAGTTGGCAATCATTTGGTTTTGGTTCATGGAAGATGCAGATCACTTTAACAGGCAGAGAAACAATAATTACTGATAGATGTGAAGATTAAATAGAAGAAAACCATTTAAGGCAAATAATCTAAAATCAAAATCAATGGCCCGGGAGACCTGTGTTCAATCCCAGGTCGAGTCATTCCAAAGACTCAAAAAATGGTACTTGATGCCTCCTTGCTCAACACTCAGCAATATAAGGTAGGAATTAAGGGTAAAGTGGAGCAATCCAGGGAAAGGAGTAACACCCTCCCTTACACCTCGGTGTAGTAGCTATCGAAAAGGGAGCCTTTGGGTCACCCTTAACTAAAGTTGCCAACTTTGCTTTTTATAAACCTGTTAATGGGGATTAGAATAGGCTGGCTGTATCCTCTGCTGAGGGGTAAGAGCTCCCCCAAAAGGAGTGTCTTGGGTATGACACTAAATTCCATCCAGTGTGAATCCAGTTCTGGAGTTATGGAAAGTGTGGAGTATTCCTTTTTTGCCATTACTTCCAGGTTCACTCTGACCTGGAGTGGTATTACCTTTATTGGTCCCATCAATTTATCAAATATACCTGTTTGAAAATTATTGGTATCAGATAAGAATACTTGATACCTTATAACTGTGTGCAAGTAAATTATTATTATTTAAAAACATTTTAGAAAAAAAGGTTGCATTAGAATGTTAAAAGTATAGTTATGATTACCATCAAATATTTACAAATGAATCAAATTTTGGAATTTAATAAACCAGAAGGGATTGATATGCCATAAAACAAAACCAAATATAAATGGCTATGATTGCTATCAAACATTTAGAAATGAATCAAATTTTGTCATTAAATAACCCAGAAGGGGTTGATGTACCATAAAACAAAACCCAAATATAAATAGTTATGATAACAATCAAACATTTAGAAATGAATCAAATTTTGGTATTAAATAACCCAGAAGGGGTTGATGTACCATTAAATAAACCAAACCATTATTTACTCTTATTAGTATTTCTTATGATTAATGTATATGATTATTCATAATTATTTATCAGTAATAACTCTGAAAACTATGAGTGGTATGAATAAAAAGAAGAGTGACATCAAAATATACAATTGTTGATTGAAGAGTGAGCAACAGACACAACGAGCACAAAATTAACACAGGATAGAACAAGTTTTCAGCTATGAATTAATTCTTTGCATATAGTCACTGCCATTGACAATACATTTTCATCAGCAATGAAAAGAAGGATGAATGCCAGGCAAATGCTGACAGAATCATTGTTAGCAAAATGCTGTCTGTGTAGTCCATCTTTCACTGGCCCAGTTCATACAGATGAACTGATCGAGGTACTCTTCCTCTTATAGACTCACATTGCACTTAGAGAGTCTAAGTCCAGCAGGGTCACTTGGATCACATTGCACCCAATGAACCTATGACCAACATAATCTTATATGACATGAGTCTCAGCTCATACCTAACCTTCCCTCTTCTAAACCCTCACAATAAAAAAGATCTTGGGTCAAATCCTGTCTGGTGGAAGGCACAGATAAATACTGTTCTTCTTTTTATTGGTTTTTATAAGTGGACAGCTGTGCTGAACATGACTTGTCACAAACACAACTGTTGCTGCAGCTAAGATACATTACCCACCACCTAACTGTGATCACACCCTTTGATCTCTGTAAATGTTCAGCAAGTATCAATGAATATCAAGGGGTTCAAAAATGGAAAATTGAATTATAAACATCTACTTTTTGTTTGATGCCATTTTGCTCAGCTGTTATCTGAAACAAGGCAAATTTATTGGTTATTGCCCAGCAAGTTCAACACTACTGTCATACTACCAACATGATTTTGTGGGATGACATTAAGAGATGAGACTTTACTTACAGAGAAATCCTCTTATGAATTCTGCATGCAGGTTCTTGCTTATTGCTGGCAAAATGATTGATTGATTGATTGATTGATTTTAACGGCATGTCAACCGATCAAGGGTTATTTTATGCCCAGAGGTTAGAGAATCACATTCATATTTACATTCTTGAGTAATTGTTTCTGAAGAGATTTTTTTATACAAGTCTATTTGACCTATAGAGGGAACCATAACTAGAACCACTGTTCCAAGTCAGAGTGGACCTGAGAGAAATGACAATAAACAGGTACTCCACACTTACCAGATATTTAGAAATAAAACTGCATCAGATACAGTTTAGTGTCATACCCTGGAAACCCCTGTTTTTGAGGGGTCAGGGTCTATGGTTGGCAGGACTATACTTTCAAAAATACACAAAGGTATTGACAATGTAGCTGAAAACTTGCTCTATCCAGCAGTGTGTCTGTTGTCCTGTATCTGTTGCAGTTTCTATGGAAATAAATGGGAGTGTTCACAAATCTTTTGTGTTTTTATCTATATCAGCTGTTTTACTTTTGGGGCATTGAAAACTTGCTCCATCTAATGTTGTCATTGGGCGAGCTCTCTTTTTATCTTTTGTAGTTTCCATGGAAATAAACAAGAGACTTCACAAAGAGGTACAAAACGATCTGATTGAATATCTGGGAATAAAGTCAACTCTTCAGCAGTCAGCACTGGAGCTATGGCTTTGGCCTGACTGGCGGGACAAGTGCTGACAGACACTGCATCATAATCAATAGAAAGTGTACAGGAGAAAAAGCCTTAGATACAATCACTTTGCATGTTTTACAATAACTAATAACAGCGTTTATAAACTTATGCTATACTTATATCTAGTAATAAAATATTCAGGTTGAAATGTGAAGAGGATTTATGCCTTTTTATACTTACTATATAAGAACTGACGTATAAAATCTTATTATTTTATGACGCTTATCTGTTTAATATTTTTAATACTTACTTGATTCTGTCTATTGGCCAAAAATAAGAACACATAATAATGATTTTTATCATTCAAGGTTTCGGACTATTATAATCATCTTTAGTTTTATATTCACAATGTTTCAGTTGTTGTGTCCTTCGGCCTTCTTCAGGTGTTTCTTGTCGAACTCGGGAGCCTACATGGAACTTCAAACTGCATCCTTTATTTAATCCACGGGGATTGCTTGCTCTGATTCTATTAACTATAACTGATTACAAGTGTTAAGTATTCCTGTATTGTTACTCACCTGCAGTCAGGATTGAAGAAGGCCAGAGAACACATCAGCCAAAATATTGTGAATATAACAATAAAGAGCAAGATAATAGTCGAAAACCCTGAATGATAAAAACCATCAAGCTATGTCCCAGAAATTCAGATGACTAACACAATAATAATTTCTCATGAAAAGTAGATTTTCTTCTAAACTAAATGTACAGGGATTTTATTAATTCTAGTGCATGTGTGTGTGTGTAGGGGGTGTGGAATTCACTCAATGTGGGCTAAATGGGTTTCACATGTGCCGAGTTTCTTGGACATTAGTGTCCAAGGGTAGTCCACAGTCACATTTGTGTTACAGGTTTGAATCCAAAGTTTGCCTTCTAGACCAGTTGTCATACCAAGATTAAAGATACAGTCTGCCCTACTATTTACTCATAGCTGAAGAAAGAATAACTTGATGCGTACCTTTGCTAAGAGTACTAGCATTATGTGAAATGTAAATAGCCTTGAATTCTGGTTGTAGTGTCCATTTTCTATGGTAATAGCCATTATACCAAAACTGCCTTATTTCTCGTGGAACATAATACAATTAAAACAGATATAATTAGGTACTATCTATAACCAAACTAAGAGATTCATAATTCTTTCTATTCAAATAAATCTCAGTTTAAGCAATATACCAGTTGATAAAATTTAGATTCTTTTAGTTAATAAATGACTTGTGAAGGCTAATCTGTAATATAATGGCTGAGGGATTTCGTTTTATATATATTGCCTTTGGGTTTAGTTAGGCTGAGAACCTTTCGGTTCAGTGCATAGGTTAGTTAGATGTAAACATGAGCACAGGTGTTCATGCGCACGCACGGAGTGGACATGTCATTCAGAGATGTCACAATAAAAATCCCAGACAGAAAATATGACCAGGGGGTGTGAATGATGTCATGTACCGGAAGCGCGTGTGGAGGATTTTGGGAGATTTGAGAAAAGTCAGTTGGTTTGCCTCGGAAGAAGAAGGTTGACTTTCGCTAGCTTGCCGTGGCCTTGCGGCGGGTATGCACATGGTTTGGGGCAGATGGAAAAGTCAGGTGTATCTCTCTCCTTATGTCGAAAAACCTTTTAACTCAAAAGTAATAAAAAGTTTCATACCTGAACTAAGAAGTCGTAAGTGTTTTCGTGTTTCGGGATTCCTATGTTCTAAGTATATATGTTATGAACATTATATGTACATTTCATATATTCATGTATGGCTATGTTACAAATCTAGCAACATTTACTCTCCAGAAACGTGGTAATAATAAAGTATCAACTAATGAACAGATGAAATATTTCTTACAGAGTAAAAGGTTAAATAGAATAGGAAGTTAGAGAACAATTTAGAAGGCACAAAAAAAACCAAAACAAAATAAGAGACAAATTGAAATATGACACCAAGATTAAATATAAGACAGAAAAAAAGGTGACTTAGTTTAGCCAGGTTCACTTTAAAGTCACACCTGCTGCTAGAAGTGGTGTTTTGGGAGTTTTATATCTTTTTTAGATTTTTTTTATTTGATTATAGGTTTTTATTTGTTGATTTTTTTCTCCTAAATAAATACGCTTTCGTATCTCTTTGCATTGTGTACAAAACCATATTTGTAATGGCATTGTAACTGTCCATTGAGTTTTCTTTCATTAACATTTCAGATATATATAAAGTAAGTCAAGTTAGCAACCTTAGTCGAGGATGACCCGAAGGCTCCCTTTTCAATAGCTACTACACCAAGGTGTAAGGGAGGGAGATACTCCATTCCTTGGATTGCTCCACTTTACCCTTGATCTGTACCTTATAATGCTGAGTGTTAAGCAAGGTGGCATCAAGTACCATTTTTTGAGTCTTTAAAATGACTCAACCTGGGATTGAACCCCGGTCTCCCGGACCATTTGTGAACACTCTACTTAGGCCAATATATATATATATATATATATATATATATATATATTGTATATGTTTCTTTTTTTAAATTTTCGAATGAACACATTCAAGTCTTCTCATTAGCCTTTTTACTTCTGGGTCAAGTTGGTAAAGAAAGAACCCTATATTAGCTCAGGTGCTTTTGACCATTTTGCTGGTCATCTTCGGGGATCATGTTGCAGTGTGTTTTGAATTTATTCGGGGTGGCTTTTTTTTTTTATAAATGATAGATAAGGTTGGTTCATTCCGTTTGGATGGGTGGTTAGTTATTGAATACATTTAATATGTTTATACTTATGGTGAATGCTGTTTTATATATAGTAGGTTTTTTTTTTTTTATAGTTAGTGCTTTGAGGATTTGTAAACGGTTTTTATTGTTATTTTTATATATGATTTTTCTATTGTTAATTAGGATCTTTCTTGTATCCGGGAATTTGAGTTTGTCAGTGTCTTATTCATTAAATGCTGTTTTATGGCACTTATGCCGGAGGAGTGGTCGGTATATATATATATATGCTCCCCCCAGTAAGTTGAGCACTCAAGTGAGGAATTATTGGTGACCACATACATGTAAATGCAAAGCTCTTCTCTTGAATTGAGATCTCCTGTATCTAAAAGCATACATATATATATATATATATAACTTATATAATGTATTTCTATTTTAGGTTAATCCCTATCTTTAACTAGTGAATAAACAAGACAAAAAACATACATATTGTCTGAAAAAAAATCAAAGAATATCGTAATGTCTAGCCAAAAGGAAAAACTCTGACAGAGGACTAAGTAAATGAAGAAAGTTCTTGATACAAGGTAGAGCTTCATCCTGATGATCCAGAAGGGTGAAACCTAGGTAGACTTCATCTTACTCATTAGGTACTTATATATATATATATATATATATATTGTTTATATAAGTTTGGTTAAAGACCACATAACTCATCTTTTTATGATCTTATGATTTTTTTCTGTTGATTTCTTGCAAGTTTCTTTGCATCAAAATCCAGTTGATGGAAAAGTTGACCTCTGTTCCATTTCAAATCACTTTTGATCCTATCTTTCAGGAGATAATTTTTTGTTGGTATTGTTGATTTTTGTTTACTTTGGATGCAATATTTATTTGGTTGAAAGGGTTTATTATTTGTAGAGGTGCTTTGGTTACTCTATTAGTTGTTGAAGATGTTTAATATGTTAGTCCCAGGGTTAAATACTATTTTATTTGAGTTTGGTTGTTTATTCTTAAGTATTTTTTGTCATTAAAGCAACTTTAGTATCAATTAGAACCTCATACAAAGAAACTAACAAGAAAGCACAAGAAGATCATGAAAAAAGAAAACTTCGCCATGGTCTTTAACCAAACTTGAATAAACAATTACTTACTGCTAAAATATGTACTATATATGCTTCCCACCCCCCTGGGTTGAGCACTCTTGTGGGGAATTTACTGGCTATCACATAAACTGAAACACGATAGCTCATCTTATGAACTGAGTACTCCCAGTGGCCAATAATGTACATGTAAAAAGATATATGAAAAAAGTCCTTCACTAATGCAGAGAATAATGATTGCTTGAGGGTAAGATATCCTACTGTTGTAAAGTCAGCCAGGTTTCAATTCCAGCTTGAAGCATCTCACATGTTTAGCTATATTATAGAGTTGTGATACAACAAAACAGTCTGCCTGTGGATGACTATATATATATATATATATATATTAGGAGGGAGTCATTGTGTAATGGTTACTATCAGAGAAAATGGACATGGCAACCAGTGTTCAGATCCTGAATGATGCTGATTACATTTCACACAGTGGTAATGCCTGTGGGAAAGGCATACATCCAATTATTCTCCCTCCAGTAGTAGGGCAGACTAGACTCTTTAACCTTGGCATGGTAACTGATATAGGAGAAGGAAAATTCTGAATTTATACCTGTTAAACTCTGCCTAAGAAACTGATCTTTTGTTGCATAATTTTTGAACAGAAGGGTTGGGTATATATATATATATGGGATATCTGGCTCATTGGCCCAGTGGATAGAGTGTTCGCCAATGGTCCAGGAGACCTGGGTTCAATCCCAGGTCGCGTCATACCAATGACTTTAAAAATGGTACCTCCTTGCTTAACACTCAGCAATATAAGGTACGTATCAAGGGTAAAGTGGAGCAATCCAGGGAAAGGAGTAGTGCCCTACACCACGGTGTTGTAACTGGTGAAAAGGGAGCCTTCGGGTCACCCTCAAGTACAGTCAACAACTTTACTTACTTATATATGGGGTTTGGTTTGGTTTGGTTTCTTTGTTTAATGGCATATCAACCTTTATAGATTATTTAATGCCAAAGGCATTCTTCTAGAAGAACAGTGGTGGTACTATTTAACCCATAGCTGGGAGGATAAGGGGGTTTATACCTTTCCCAAGGGTATTTGTCTGAAAGTGAATGTAATAGCACGACTGGAGTACAAACTCGCTTACTACAATTCCACAGTCCATCGCTTTAACCATTACACCATGAGAACACCCCCTATATATGTGGAAAATGGAAGTAAATCTGACTGTATGTAAAAGGACTTATAGATGCAGTGGGATGCATCATTAGTGGTGTTCCTGAATTCATAAAATGTTTTGGATTTTTCAACATTGGATCCCCATAACCAAGTGACCTGGCTGCAATTCGTCACTTCCAAGCTTGCTTCCTTATCGGCTCACACTTTTTATCCAAAGTCACTTCCATAATAGCTCTAATGACCCTTCTTTTAGCAGATCCTTGGAAACCATTCTAGTCATGGCCTTGCAGAGCAAACAAACCTTACAAACCCTCAACAATCCACTTATGTTGGCTCAAGTGAAGCTCATCAGATTAGTTGATTATACAATAATTGATCAGTCAATAAATAGGACTGGGTACTGAAAACTTCTCACCCCACCAACACTTGATACATTGTTTCGTAAGTTTTTTTAACCTTCAAAAATTTAAAATCCATACTTTCAAAAAGAGTCATTTCTTTCTTGGTTAAGCAGAAGACTTTTCTATATTTCGTTATATAATTACATTAAAGAATCACCATTATCAACCTGAAGGTGTACCAACAGCATAGATTCCCTTGACTTTCTTTTTCTATATGTCCCTATTGGTCATCACTCTAGGCAAATCCTCCTGATAGCATCCAGTCTTTGCACAGTGCCGATGAATGTCAGTCATTCTTGGTTGGTCAACATTGTTGCGTTCATGTGAAGGAGTCCATGGGAGAACGTCACTTATAAACTTGTTCTTATATTCTTCAGCAGTGCCCAGCATGTCTTGCACATCTTACTTCGATGCTTTGTGAGATAGGAGGTAAGTGGCTGCACAACTACAGTTTTGGCCACTTAAAGAATAAATGCACTTTTAAATGTATTTCACTGTTTTACATTGTATAAATCTTTCTGCATGCTGTTTCTTAAAAAAAAAAAAACAAACAAAAAAAAAAACTGGAAATTACAACATGTTCCAGATATTTGACCCCACCATCTAACCCCTGTAGTGTGCGTGTGTGCGTTCATTTGAGGGTAGGAGAAAAAGAAAGAGGAAAAATAGTTAAAAGGAAACACAAAGTAAAAAGTAAACGAAAAACTGCATGAAAAATGTGCCACTTCAGTTGGGACATAATTTTGTAGCTGATTGGACAGCAATCATTTTAAAATTAATTTCTACCCTTCTTATTGAAGAAAAAGGCTTCCCTAATTTCACCCTTCAACTCAAGGCCCAACCTACAACCCTCCTGATACAACCCTGCAGGGTTTCCTACAAATTCAATCACTCTATTGCCAAGTCAGATGGTAATTCCTTAATTAAGATTATTTCATTCAAAGTCAATTACTGAACATTTAAAAAAAATTTTTTTTCATTCAGGTAGGTGAATACAGTGCAACATTTGTTAGTAGTTATAAAACAAGTATAAACTGTCATCTAAAAATAAAAGTTAATATAAAAGGTTGAATAATGATTAATATTAAAATCTTCATTGGATAAAACTGAATGCTATGTTATATTTATCCAGCACCCTATAAAGGAAGATTTGACACAAGGTCAAATTTAGTATGGAGACTTTCATGTGTATGTGTAAGTAAGTAAAGTTGTCTCCCTTTAGTCGAGGGTGACCTGAAGGCTCCCTTTTCAATAGCTACTACTCCGAGGTGTAAGGGAGGTGCTACTCCATTTCCTGGATTGCTCCACTTTACCTTTGATCCTGACCTTATAATGCTGAGTGTTAAGCAAGGAAGTATCAAGTACCATTTTTTGAGTCTTTGATATGACTCAACTTGGGATTAAACCCAGGTCTCCTGGGCCATTGGTGAATACTCTACTCATACGGCCAATGGCCCAGTCAATGTGTATGTGTAGGTAGAGGTGCCCGTGGAATATGTGTGCAGCATCCTCTGCAGAGGAATCAGACAGCTCTTTCAAAATTGCATGTTCTGAGTATGACTTTAAACTCGATCCAGTAGTGACTCTTAAGTTCAGAGGCTGTGGGGAATCAGAAGAACCATTTCGTTGTTTCAAGTTTCACTATGTTCTTCATTTTTCGACTTATATACTTGGTAAAATTATGAACCTCCCAGCTATAGGTTAAATTGCTGTTCTTTTACAAGGTTGGATTTGGCATTAAATAACCCATGAAGGTTGATATGCCATTGAAAAAAAAAGGAAATCAAACTTCATAGCAATTACTCCCAGGTTCACTCAAGTCCAGAGTATACATATTTACCAACCCCTCCGCTTGGGCAGGATATGACACAAGGTCAATTTTTTAAGCAGAGTTAAACAGGTTCGAATTCAGAGTTTTCCTTCTCCTAGACTAGTTGCCTTACCAAGGCTGAAGAACCTAGTCTGCCCTACTATTTTACCCATAGCTGGAGGGAGAATAATTGGATTCATACCTTTCTCAAAAAGTACTACTTATATATGTAACATATTGACCTCCGACCTGGCCAAGCTGTCAAATAAGAAATGTACCTGTGCATCTGGTCAAAGATATCAGGGGATAACCTTGACTGTGGACGGGTTGAATTCGGTGCAAATGTGATGCCCACAAGAAGCAGGTGGACGTCAAACAATTATATAACCCAGTACCACAGAAAGTTCAGGTTAGTTTGGAGTTTGTAGTTTGGAGTCAGTTGTTGCAGTTTGAGGCAGTGAGAACCAGACCCAGCAGAGAGCAGCCCCGCAGGATGAGAAAGAAGTGCTGCTATAGCCAGAAGAGCTGGGGGTCAATATGTTGCAGTCTTTGTTCATTCTCCAACCCACCTCTCACACATAACCCTTTAGCAACCATTTTGAATAAAGTGTGAGAGGTATATTTTTCTAAAGAACTGTGTTTCGTTCGTCATTATTGTGTTGACTATATTTTCTGCGTGTATATGTTTATTGTTGGTTGTGACTATGCAATATATTGTTCAGCCTCTTAAGTTCAGAGGCTGTGGGGAATCAGAAGAACCATTTCGTTGTTTCAAGTTTCACTATGTTCTTCATTTTTCGACTTATATACTTGGGAAAGTTTGGAACCTCCCAGCTATGGGTTAAATTGCTGTTCTTTTACAAGGTTGGATTTGGCATTAAATAACTCATGAAGGTTGATATGCCATTAAAAAAATAGGAAATCAAACTTCATAGCAATTACTCCCAGGTTCACTCAGGTCCAGAGTATAAGAGTCAATTAGGGTTCCATCTATGGGTCAAATGAAAATTATCAGTGTTAGTTATATCATTTAAATATTCCAGTTTCTAAACAAATAATTATAACCATTATATATGAATAATTGTTTAAAACTACATAATTGTATATAAATTATTAGTATTACATAGGAATACTTGAAACCATATAATTGTGTGCAAATTATTAGTATTAGATAAGAATACTTGAAACCATATAATTGTGTGCAAATTATGAGTATTAGATAGGAATACTTGAAACCATATAATTGTGTGCAAATTATTACTATTCGATAGGAATACTTGAAACCATGCAATTGTTTGCAAATTATTAGTATTAGATAGGAATACTTGAAACCATATAATTTTGTGCAAATTATTAGTATTTGATAGGAATACTTGAAACCATATAATTGTGTGCAAATTATTAGTATTAGATAGGAATACTTGAAACCATGCAATTGTTTGCAAATTATTAGTATTAGATAGGAATACGTGAAACCATATAATTTTGTGCAAATTATTAGTATTAGATAGGAATACTTGAAACCATGTAATTGTGTGCAAATTATTAGTATTTGATTGGAATACTTGAAACCATATAATTGTGTGCAAATTATTAGTATTAGATAGGAATACTTGAAACCATATAATTGTGTGCAAATTATTAGTATTTGATTGGAATACTTGAAACCATATAATTGTGTGCAAATTATTAGTATTAGATAGGAATACTTGAAACCATGTAATTGTGTGCAAATTATTAGTATTTGATTGGAATACTTGAAACCATATAATTGTGTACAAATTATAAGTATTACATAGAAATACTTGAAACCATATAATTGTGTATGCATTTTTAGTATTTGATAGGAATACTTGAAACCATATAACTGCTTAAAATATTTGAAGTTAATGTGCGATTCAACAAACAAAATAAAAATTGTCCAGTCCCGTTAGTATTTTCATTTTTCAGATGCTTCAGACATTAGGGATTGACTTGAAAATATAAATTTCTTCCCCAGAATGCAACAACTATTATAGGATAGAGAGTGCTTTGTATTGTATCATTTTTAGCAAGTAAGGTTAGCAGACCGTTGTTGTTGACAAGCATTGGTGATGTGCTTTACTGGTTAAGACCTTTGGGGTTTTTTTCTTTTTTTTTCATTTATTTGAATTGTCATTGAAAAGGTGCATGAAAATCTGGCCTAATCAATTTCTCTATCACATTTTCCATAAATGATGACAAGTTTTTTGATCTATACTTTTAAATTTCATAATTTGAATTGTCTTATATCTATATTTCATACCAGACATTGGCATGATGGTTAGAGTGTTTGCCTATGGCCCGGGAGACCTGGGTTCAATCCCAGGTCGAGTCATACCAAAGACTTTAAAAATGATACTTGATGTCTCCTTGCTTAACACTCAGCATTATATGGTAGGGATCAAGGGTAAAGTGGAGAGATCCAGGAAAAGGAGTAGCGCCCTCCCCTACACCTTGGTGTAGTAGCTATCGAAAAGGGAGCCTTCGGGTCACCCTCGACTATGGTCGCCAACTTTACTTATTTATATTTTAATGATTTGGCCTATTTATACATTGTTCTTCTTACACAATAAAACTGGCATGTGGAAATAGAAAAATTTTGTTATCATATCTACCCAACCCCTCCGCTCGGGCAGGATATAACACAAGGTCAATTTTTTTAAGTGGAGTTTAACAGGTTTGAATTCAGAGTTTTCCTTCTCCTAGACTAGTTGCCTCACCAAGGCTGAAGAACCTAGTCTGCCCTACTATTTACCCATAGCTGGAGGGAGAATAATTAGATTCATACCTTTCCCAAGGGTATTAGTGCTATGTGAAATGCAATCAGTCCAGGATTTGAACTTGTGTCGCCATGTCCAATTCTTGCGACGACAACCATTACACCATGGGCACTTCCATTTTGTTATACCGTTAAACATGTCCTGGTTATAGAATAAAGCAATTTCCAATCAAATTAGCAACTTAATAATCATAATAATCAGTATTTATGCATAGCACTAATACCCTTGGGAAAGGTATGAATCCAATAATTCTCCCTCCAGCTATGGGTAAATAGTTGGACAGACTGGGTTCTTCAGCCTTGGTGAGGCAACTAGTCTAGGAGAAGGAAAACTCTGTATTCAAACCTGTTAAACTCCACTTTAAAATTGACCTTGTATCATATCCTGCCCGAGTGGAGGGGTTGGGTAAATAGGATAATCAGTATTTATGCTCACCCAAATCATCATAATTTCTCAGTCATCTTCATTCAGATCAAATTGTAGTATTAAGTATCACGACCAACCTTGCACTTGAGGTCATTGAGAGGGGAAAGTTGTAAGAATATAAATAATGCCTTTTTCTCTGATTATAAGATTGTCTGCATTTTGAAAATAGAATTTTATATCTGTACCAATCGCAGGAATTTCACGTATGGAGGTACGGAGTTTGTCTAAATGTGTCTAGACGGCAAATGATATACAAGTAGGATACTAGAAAAAAAAAAGGAAGAAACTGTTTTTTTAACGAGGGTACAGTTGATTAAGTGGGTATTTATTGATATATGCTTTACTGGTAAATAAGTTTTTTTTTTCTCTTGATCGATTGACTGGAGCTGTCATTGAAGAAAAACATCTTCTACCTTATATACATAGATAAGATAAATCTATTTGTGATACTGAAATGTGTACCTGTTAAAATGATTGAGAGGATACATTTTTGTACAATACATAATGGGAGACAATAATTGTTAAAGTTGAACATAAAATAAATCAACAAGGGATGACATGCTGTAAAACGAACATTTTTCTCAATAGATTGATTTAAATGTCATTAAAAAAATGTTCTAGTGTACAAAAGAATGGTCTCTGTCATTCTGAAAAGGAGGTGGGGTAGTTCCTATGGTGTAGTGGCTAAAGTGCAGGATTGCAACATCATAGTAAATGTTCTAGTATACAAAAAAATAGTCTATTGCCCTGAACAGGAGGTGGGGTAGTTCCTAAGGTGTAGTGGCTCAAGTGCAGGATTGCAACATCATAGTAAATGATCTAGTTCATAAAAAAATGGTCTCTATCGCCCTGTACAGGAGGTGGGGCAATTTCTATGGTGTAGTGGCTAAAGTGCAGGATTGCAACACCATGATAAATGAGTTCAAACTGCAGTTCTGGTATTGCATTCACTTTCGGACTTGGGGAAACGTTTGAACCTTGTATTCCCTCAGCTATAGGTTAAATAATACCACGACTGTTCTTCTATAAGAATGGCTTCTGCATTAAATAACCCATGAAGGTTGATATGCCATTAAGCAAAGAAGCCAAACCAAAGTATTAAACAATCAAGTATTTTAGTTCACTTTAGGTTTTTGGAGTATCTCACATTTGATTTAAATTGATATATATATATATATATATATATATATATATGCAGGACACTGCTGGAGAAGCAGGGACAAGCTCATAAGTGATGTACTCTTATGGACCCTCATATATGGCCGAGCAAAAGCAGGACAACCAGCTCGAGCATACATACAGCAGCTATGTGAGGATATGGGAGGCGATGAATGATAGGGAGAAGTGGCGAGAGAGGATCAGGGATATCTGTACTAGCGGCATGACATGATGATGATGATAATGATATATATATATATATACATAAACATGCACACAATATTGACACTAAATAAGTTCATCTACACAATTTTTTTAAAAAAGTTAATTTTCTTCCAAAGCAAAGATACCAGGATTTTATCATTCCTGGTGGAACAATTTACTCTCAAAACAGATATCATTAGGTATTATTTATTATCAAAATCCAACATAATCAAAAATCTATAACCAAAAATATGGATATATTTCATGCACATGTGAAGTCTTAGGTACAGAACACATGAAGGAATTGTCCAAATGGCTGTTTGTTCCAAGGACTTTCAGTTAATTCATTAGTCATTTTCAAAGTGTTATTAGAATTTCTTTTAACAAGATGTTTTGCATTAAAATTCATAGGCGGAAAACAACATGTTGGTGTGACAATTCCTTCATATGTTCAGTCCTGAAAAGATTTCATTTGTGCATGTGCAAGCAAAACTATAGAGAAAACTAATGACATGCTCCTTGTCAGTTATCTTCAAAGAAACATCTATTAAAGAATGGTTGTTACCCAAATACTCAAAAATCAGTTCAAAAATAAGTATAACCTTTTTTATATTTATGTAATTTTATTTGTGCGTACAGAATTACAATTCTGTCGATTTTAGTCTTAAATAATACTTAATAATATCCTCTTTGATTGTATAATGTTTACAAAAATAACGAAATCCTAGTATCTTTAACTTTTCATACAAAATTATTGTGGCTATATTTATTAATTAGCAGTATAGTACAAAAGTTTATATATATATATATATATAAGTAAGTCAGCTGACTATTGTTGAGGGCCACCCGAAGGCCCCCTTTTTTAATTGCTACTACACCAAGGTGAAAGGGAGAGTGCTACTCCTTTCCCTGGATTGTTCCATTTACCCTTGATATGATGTCAAGTGTTAAGCAAGGAGGCATCATGTACCATTTTTGAGTCTTTGGTATGACTCGACCTGGGATTGGACCTCCCGAATCATTGGTGAACTCTAAACATTATGCCAATGGTAGTATATATATATATATATATATATATCACCCTTAGTAAAACTTATGGAATTAGCAAACTTAGAGGATATTTTATTTAGCAGTAAATAAACAAATAACAGATAATACACAAAGCATATTTTACTTAATAGCTGAATATTCTGGTTTTATGAAATATTCCTTAAGCAAACAAGATGAAGTTATTTAAATTAATGGTACCATTTTTTTTTAAGCTATACAGAGGAAAATTTTGTGGAATAACCCAATATTGAGAAAAAAATTATGGAATGATCTCGTCATTATCTTACGGGTATGCTTATTCCATAATTTTTGCCAGGGTTAATATATATATATATATATGTATATATAGTCATCCACAGTCAGACTGTTTCGTTGTATCATAACTCATCAGGGCGGCTAGACACACTGGACGCTTCAAGCTGGGATTGAAACCCACTTAACTTTACATTAGACAAAGTATCATACCGCTCGGCCATCAATTGACATAAGTCAGCTCGGGAATTATGTAGTAGCTTTCGCTTGTTTACATTTTGCCTTACTGGATATCAGAGTGCTCACTTCTTGCAAAGAGCTTTGCATTGCGTGGGTGGTAGCTGTTAATTCCCTCGCCAGAGTGCTCACCCGGGGGAAGAGTATATATATATATATATATATATATATACATATAGGAGTGTATATATATATATATATACACACATATGAGAGTGATTCAAAAAGTTTTAAACCTCACCTAAGAAGATGAAGTATAGATAAACATTTTTGTTATGGCAACATACAACAACTTATTAAGTTTTCTGTCTTAATTTCTGTGTCGCTGAGACCTATATAAATGTGTAAAGTGTGCTATAAATTTAAAATCTTGGTGAGGTTCGGAACTTACTGAACAACCCTTATATATATATATATATATATATGGTTTACAGACTTTTTTGTACAGTCATTTAAAATTGTCTTAGACTCTTGAAAATTCACTATGTTATTGCTATACATCTTATGAGATGACTGACCAATTTTTATGATTTCAGCTTCAAATGAACAGCTACAGCAGGAATTCGAATGCAATAAAATTCTGTTTTAAACTTGGAATAAATGCCGCAGAAATGTATGGAATGCTACAGACTGCTTTTGGAGCATCTTGCATGAATCGAGCATCAGTTTTTGAGTGGCATAAGAGATTCAAGGAAGGCAGAGAGTCTGTGAGGGATGATGAGAGGTGTGGGAGGAGTAAGGAAGCCAATACACCAGAGTTGATTGGCCAAAGGGTTAGGGTTAGGGTTACTATGTTGAGGTTTTAAGGGAGTTCAGGAAGAGATTCCGTTGGAAGAGGCCAACACTCTTCAAAGCAGGTCCACCAGGACAATACACCAGTCCACAACTCCATCCTTGTCACAGACTATTTGACCAAGATGGGCATCAAGACAGTTCCTCACTGTCCCTATGGTCCAGACCTTTGAGGAGATGAAAGAGGAAGTGACGAAGGTGATTGACATGCTGACACAAGAGGACTTCCATGAGGCCTTCCAGAAGTTGCTGGAACGGTACATGTGCATTGCAGCTGGAGGAGATTACTTCAAAGGGGACTAGAGTTTCATGCGTGTAGTATCAATAAAAGTGCCCATACAAAAAAAGTCTGGAAACTTATTTAATGATCTTCATATATATATATATATATATATATATATATATATATATATATATTGTCATCCACAGACGGACTGTTTTATTGTAACATCACAACTCTTCAGTGTGGCTAGATACGCAGGACGCTTTCAGCTGGGATTGAAACCTATGTAACTTTACGCTAGACTTGGTATCTAACCACTCAACCATTTCAGCAACATACATTAGTTCAGATATTATAATGCATTTGTATTAGCTTTTGTATTTATTTAGAATGGAGTTTGTAGTGTGGCTGTTTTAACTAATTAATTCTTCAGTTATTTTCTGATGAAGTTTTCATGGGGGTGTCCTCGTGGTGTAATGGTTAAAGCGATTGACTGCGGGATCGTAGTACGCGAGTTCGTGCTCCAGTCGCGCTATTACGTTCACTTTCGGGCAAATACCCTTGGGAAAGGTATGAACCTCCTTATCCTCCCAGCTATGGGTTAAATAGTACCATAACTGTTCTTCTAGGAGAATGGCTTTTGCATTAAATAACCTACAAAGGTTGATATGCCATTAAACAAAAGAAAGAAAGAAAGAAAGAAATTTTCATCCTTTAGACAACTGAAATGTTTTAGGACAGAAAATAAAAATAAATAAGTTAAATAAATAAAGTTTAGGGATTGTTTTTTGAAATGCTTTGATTTTTTTATATATTGTTGTTCTTACACTGTAAAACTGGCACATGAAAAGAGAGCAATTTCATTATCAACATAATAGCGTTATAAGTGCCTTGGCTTAGAGAATAAAACAATTTATAATCCAAATTGCAACTTAACTCCTGTGGACCCCTTCACATGGACGAGCAAAGGTTGGATAATCAACTAGAACCTATATACAACAGCTCTATGCCAATACAGGATGTAGCCTGGAAGACCTCCCGAGAGCGATGGATGATAGAGACGGGTGGCGAGAGAGGGTCAGGGAGATCTATAGTAGCAATGTGACATGATGATGATCTTACAAGTCTTTGCTATACAGAACAGTTTTCTCAAATCTAAGAAAAGTTATGGAATGATCTTGTGGATGTGTCTGCATTTAAATCACTAGTAATCATCTTTTAGTTGTGCAACAATACACACACAAAAAAGACATTCACTGAATTATTTGAAGGTCAAACAATAAATAAGGTGAATTTTGTCTAAAGAGTTGGCACCTTTTTTTGCCCTTTTTTTCAAGGAAATGAATATTAATGGGTCCTTTCATGTCTCAGGCCATTGGTCTAACGAGTAGAATGTTTGCCACTGGTCCAGGAGACCGGGATTCAATCCCAGGTCGAGTCATACCAAAGATTCAAAAAATGGTACTTGATGCCGATTTGTACATTATAAGGTAAGGATCAAGGGTAAAGTGGAGCAATCCAGGGAATGGAGTAGCACCCTCCCTTATACCTCGGTGTAGTAGCTATTGAAATGGGAGCCATTCAGTCACCCTTGACTATGGTCGCCAGATTTTTCATATCCCAGAAAACTATCGGCATGACATTTTTTATTGAACCCAGAACTTTTTTCTTTACAGGAGAGTCAGTGTCTTTTCCCTCCACTGAAACATATTTTTCTGTATATATCATAGATTCTTCTATAAATTTTACATGGTTTGTACTTCTCATCCACCAAAAATTTAAAGCCAGACCTCTGTTCAAGCCTTGACTACTCTGTTTTGTTTGCTGGTATTTTGAATAGTCTCAAAACAAATATTTTTGCAAGATTAAAATAATTTTTGCTTTAAACCAATTCCAAACAATGCAGACTTTACATTTATGGAAAAACAGTTTTGAAAAAAAATTTTATTTTGCTGTTTTAAAAAAAAAATTCTGTTTTTTTATTGAATGACCCTTGTACTAATCTGATATGAAAATATATGGAATGTTGAATAAATGAGTAATGTATTTATATCTTTGTACCAATGGTGAGACTCACTCCTGTTAATGCCATTTCAGATGAAATTACTGGAACATCTCCATGGAATTAATTAAAGACTTGCCTGAATTTCTTCATGAAATCAATGTTGCAGCATTTTGGACAGAACCAGTTGTATTCAGGCAACTCTGAAATCTAATCAGAGAATTAAGACTCAAAATTTATTTGTTTTTTTAATTTCTTTCAATCCTTTTCTTTCTTTTTTTACCTGACTGCATTTTTCTCTCAGTCGTGAGCAAAAAAAATAGATTATTACCAGGAAAAGACTCATTCATTTAAATCCCTTGTTTCCAAACTTTTCTTGCTCAGAGCACATCTCTTTAGAAGTAAGAATATTTACCAACCAAATTCTGTGATATTTTTCACATTGAAAAGACAAGGGTAAGTCAGAAGTTTTGCAATATTTGGGTATGTATTAGTTTGTGACACATTGGCCTAATGGGTACAATGTTTGCCAATGGTCTGGGGGACAGGGGTTCAATCCCAGGTCGAGTCATACCAAAGACTTTTAAAAAAATGGTACTTGACACCTCCTTGCTTAACACTCAGCATTATAAGGTACGTATCAAGGGTAAAGCGAAGCAATTCCGGGAAAGGAGTAGCGTCCTCCCCTACACCTCAGTGTAGTAGCTACTGAAAAGGGAGCCTTTGGATCTCCCTCGACTACAGTCGCCAACTTTACTTTTATATCTCATGACTGTGGTATAATGGTTATCGTCGTAGGAAATGGACATGGCGACACGAATTCAAATCCTGGACGACACTGATTTCACTTCACATAGCACTAATACCCTTGGGAAAGGTATGAATCCAATTATTCCCCCTCCAGCTATGGGTAAATAGTAGGGCAGACTGGGTTCTTCAGCCTTGGAGAGGCAACTAGTCTAGGAGAAGGAAAACTCTGAATTCAAACTTGTTAAACTCTGCTTAAAAATTGACCTTTTGTCATATCCTTCCTAAGTGGAGGGGTTGGTAAATATGTATATCTCATGACTGACACAGTTCAAGCAGCAGAGGGTGCTGGCAGTGTTTGATAGTATTGTGGTAGTTGGTGCGCTGGTATGCTGTGCATTGTTTCACTTCATGCATGATTTGAAAGCCACATGGATGAATGTGCAATGTAATCTAATTTGAGAATAAACTGGCCTACCATGCCGCGGAAGCCACTAAAAACATTTGTTGTGCAAAAAAGGATCAAGTGATGATGTTTGTGGTCGAGGGCAGGAGGCTACAATGCTGGCATTGTAAGCAGCTGGGCCACTTTTCTAGATCCTGCCCTAAACTCCCCCCCCAATAATAACAACACAACAGTAATAATATCATCATCATCAACAACAGTAACAACAACAACAACAAACACAACGCCAACCTCAAAAGCTACTATTCCCGCTACTACTCCAGCAACAAGAGTATAGTCACTAGATGGTTCAAGAAATCTTGCTTGGATTTCAAGAACCTTAATAATCAGGCAAGATCAGGCCTAAAACAGTGAATTCCAAGGCAGTGCTCCAAGACATAGAGACAAACCTGACAAGTAGCACTCTGGGAGTATCAAGCGAGTTTGGCATCTCACAGTCCATGTGATTCAAAACATTCATGACCTTGACAAAAGCATCTAGAGCTGCCGAAATGTGCCTCGTGTCACTAAAATACTGTGAAACTTTTGATTCATCCTAATATTAATTTCATCTACAGATTACTAAAATTCTGAGGGGTGTCCTCATGGTGCAATGGTTAAAGCAATGGACTGCGGAATCGTATTAAGTGTGTTTGTATTCCAGCCGTGCTATTATGTTCATTTTCGGGCAAATATCGTTGGGAAAGGTATGAACCCCCTTATCCTCCCAGCTATGGGTTAAATAGTACCACGACTGTTCTTTGAGGGGAATGGCTTTGGCATTAAATAACCTGCAAAGGTTGATATGCCATTAAACAAAGAAACCAAACCAAACCAACTAAAATTCTCATTATGTTTGTACAAGTGAGATATATTCAGAAAGTATCTAGACTGAAGCTGTATTTTTCAAGAGAGAAATGAATGATGAATGAAACATTATCGTTCTTCAAAATTATAATGAAACATTATGAATGACACATTATCATTCTTCAAAATTATAATGAAACATTATAATAATTATAATGAAACATTATGAATGAAACATTATCGTTCTTCAAAATTATAATGAAACATTATGAATGAAACATTATCATTCTTCAAAATTATAATGAAACATTATAATGATTATAATGAAACATTATGAATGAAACATTATCATTCTTCAAAATTGTTCCCCACCCTTGATATTCAACATGCTTATTCCTATGAGTTTTCCATTGATTGAAGCACCTCCAAAACTTTGATATCATGTGAAGTTGTACCATTGTATTTTCTTTAATATTCATTGCATCACCAAATCTTACCTGGGCGGAGTCCCCATTGTGTAATGTTCAAAGTGCTAGACTGCAGCCTTGCGGTAAGGGAGTTCAAATTCCAATTGCATGATTATATTCACTTATGGACTAATATCCTTGGGAAAGGCATGAATCCTCTTATCCTTCTCAACTATGGATTAGGTAGTGTCACTGCTATTCTACAAGGAGGGCTTTGATATTAAATAACCCACAAAGGTTGATATGCCATTAAACAAAGAAACCAAACCTAACCAAATCTTACCCTTGAGATGAATTGTCAGTTTAGAAAACAAGGAAAAGTTGTAGGAATTTAGATACTGAACTTGCACCATCAAGCGTTTCACCAAAAAGTATTAAAATTAGCTTTTTAATTTTCTTTTTCAAACTGCTAGAGACTTGCTTAGACAACAGTAGCTGTAATGTAGAGTGGTTGGTTGGTCGGTTGGTTGGTTGGCTTTTATGGCATATCAACCTTTGTAGGTTCAAATCAATTTTTATACTAATAATCAGTTCTATTTCAAACAATTCAGTTCAGCATTTGTACACAGTTTAATTGTCAAAACCATTTTTATTTCAAGCTATTCAGTTCACTCAAACAGTTCTAATTCAAACAATTCAGTTTAGTATAAGTATAGATTTTTTACTCACCGTTAAATGCCAAAAACAGTTCCATTTCAAACAATTCAGTTTAACATAGGTACGCAGTTTAGTTTTATTTGACCCATAGATAGGACCCTATTAAGACTCCAGGCTAGAGTGGATCTGGGAGTGATGGCAATGAAGAGGTACTCCACATTCCTCAAAGCTCCAGCATAACTGGAACCTCACTATCAGATTGTTTAGTGTCATATATCAGGACACTCGTTGGGGGGGGGCTTATCCCTCAGCAGAGATGCAATTGGTGTATTCTATGTAATGTAGACTTCATTAATTCACTGTGCAAGCTGCTCAACTATGCACATATCCTCACTTGAATTTGAAATTTGAAATTTTAGTCTTGATAGTTTCAGATCACACTTTGTATGTGGCAATGTGTCAAGCAGACAAGGAAGAGAAGGTCAAAATCTTTGCAATAAATTCTTATGTAAAACAAAAGGGGACTTGCAAAAGATTTCTATCCCCATTTAGGGGGTGCCCACATGGTGTAAGGGTTGTAGCGCTGGACTCATAGTAAGCCAGTTCGAACTCTTGTCGAGCTGTTATGTTCACTTACAGACAAATACCCTTGGAAAAGGTATGAGCCCCTTATCGTCCTCGCTATGGATCAAATAGTACCACTCCTGTTCTTCTAAAAGAAGGGCTTTGGCATTAAATAACCCAAGAAGGTTGATTACCATTAAACAAAGAAAACAAACCAAACCTATTCACATTTATGGTCGTGATTAAAGATGACATATATAGTTGATAACTAAGCTTGGTTTAGCCTGGCACAAGGCTACTATAAAAGGGATTCCATTTAGGAGCAAACTCACAAGACTCGTGACTTGGAAGATCAGCTATACTAGAGAAGTACCCTTGAATATATTACTTATACATTTGAGATGAAATTAAAACGTATCAAGTCTAAAGTTTCTAATTTTAAATTTAAATACAGACATGCACAGCTGGATAATTTGTATAATAAAGTCATAATGTCTGGATGTCTAGACTTTATTTAGATTACTCATTGCCTATTCTCAATACTTTTTTTTTTTTATCAACTATCATTTGTGAAACACAGGTTTATGCAAGTGCAGCACTCTCTGTACTGACCAGTTTTACATATATGCACATGAACACATGTCTTTGTTTCATCTTCCTTATTAATTTGCTCATTTCTTGCCTTCCTATCCTCTTCCTCCTCCTACTTTACACATTCATTTCTTTTCCTCCTTCTTCTCCTTTATTTTCTTATTCACTGCTTCTCTATCTTCTTCCTTCTTCTCCTTTATTTTCTTATTCCCTGCTTGTCTATGTTCTTCCTTCTTCTCCTTTATTTTCTTATTCACTGCTCGTCTATCTTCTTCCTTCTACTCCTTTATTTTCTTATTCCCTGCTTGTCTATCTTCTTCCTTCTTCTCCTTCATTTTCTTATTCACTGCTTGTCTATCTTCTTCCTTCTACTCCTTTATTTTCTTATTCACTGCTTGTCTATCTTCTTCCTTCTTCTCCTTCATTTTCTTATTCACTGCTCGTCTATCTTCTTCCTTCTACTCCTTTATTTTCTTATTCACTGCTTCTCTATCTTCTTTCATCTTCTCCTTCATTTTCTTATTCACTGCTCGTCTATCTTCTTCCTTCTACTCCTTTATTTTCTTATTCACTGCTTCTCTATCTTCTTCCTTCTTCTCCTTCATTTTCTTATTCACTGCTCGTCTATCTTCTTCCTTCTACTCCTTTATTTTCTTATTCACTGCTTCTCTGTCTTCTTCCTTCTTCTCCTTCATTTTCTTATTCACTGCTTGTCTATCTTCTTACTTCTACTCCTTTATTTTCTTATTCACTGCTTCTCTGTCTTCTTCCTTCTTCTCCTTCATTTTCTTATTCACAGCTTGTATCTTCTTCCTTCTTCTCCTTCATTTTCTTATTCACTGCTCATCTATCTTCTTCCTTCTACTCCTTTATTTTCTTATTCACTGCTTGCATCTTCTTCCTTCTTCTCCTTCACTTTCTTATTCACTGCTTGTATCTCCTTCCTTGTTCTCCTTCATTTTCTTATTCACTGATTCTCTGTCTTCTACATTTTTCTCCTTCGTTTTCTTATTTACTGCTTTTCTGTCTTCTTCCTTCTTCTCTTTCATTTTCTTATTTACTGCTCGTCTATCTTCTTCCTTCTACTCCTTTATTTTCTTATTCACTGCTTGTCTATGTTATTCCTTCTTCTCCTTCACTTTCTTATTTCCTGCTTGTATCTTCTTCCTTCTTCTCCTTCATTTTCTTATTCACTGCTCGTCTATCTTCTTCCTTCTACTCCTTTATTTTCTTATTCACTGCTTCTCTGTCTTCTTCCTTCTTCTCCTTCATTTTCTTATTCACTGCTCATCTATCTTCTTCCTTCTACTCCTTTATTTTCTTATTCACTGCTTCTCTATCTTCTTCCTTCTTCTCCTTCATTTTCTTATTCACTGCTCGTCTATCTTCTTCCTTCTACTCCTTTATTTTCTTATTCACTGCTTCTCTGTCTTCTTCCTTCTTCTCCTTCATTTTCTTATTCACTGCTCATCTATCTTCTTCCTTCTACTCCTTTATTTTCTTATTCACTGCTTCTCTATCTTCTTCCTTCTTCTCCTTCATTTTCTTATTCACTGCTCGTCTATCTTCTTCCTTCTACTCCTTTATTTTCTTATTCACTGCTTCTCTGTCTTCTTCCTTCTTTTCCTTCATTTTCTTATTCACTGCTCGTCTATCTTCTTCCTTCTACTCCTTTATTTTCTTATTCACTGCTTCTCTGTCTTCTTCCTTCTTCTCCTTCATTTTCTTATTCACTGCTCGTCTATCTTCTTCCTTCTACTCCTTTATTTTCTTATTCACTGCTTCTCTGTCTTCTTCCTTCTTCTCCTTCATTTTCTTATTCACTGCTCGTCTATCTTCTTCCTTCTACTCCCTTATTTTATTATTCACTGCTTCTCTGTTTTCTTCCTTCTTCTCCTTCATTTTCTTATTCACTGCTCGTCTATCTTCTTCCTTCTACTCCTTTATTTTCTTATTCACTGCTTCTCTGTTTTCTTCCTTCTTCTCCTTCATTTTCTTATTTCCTGCTTGTCTATCTTCTTCCTTCTTCTCCTTCATTTTCTTATTCACTGCTCGTCTATCTTCTTCCTTCTACTCCTTTATTTTCTTATTCCCTGCTTGTCTATCTTCTTCCTTCTTCTTTATTTTCTTATTCCCTGCTTGTCTATTTTCTTCCTTCTTCTCCTTCATTTTCTTATTCACTGCTTCTCTGTCTTCTTCCTCCTTCTCCTTCATTTTCTTATTCACTGCTCGTCTATCTTCTTCCTTCTACTCCTTTATTTTCTTATTCACTGCTTGTCTATCTTCTTCCTTCTTCTACTTCATTTTCTTATTCACTGCTCGTCTATCTTCTTCCTTCTACTCCTTTATTTTCTTATTCACTGCTTCTCTGTCTTCTTCCTTCTTCTCCTTCATTTTCTTATTCACTGCTTGTCTATCTTCTTCCTTCTTCTCCTTCATTTTCTTATTCACTGCTTGTCTATTTTCTTCCTCCTTCTCCATCATTTTCTTATTCACTGCTTCTCTGTCTTCTTCCTTCTTCTCCTTCCTTTTCTTATTAACTGCTTCTCTATCATCTTCCTTCTTCTCCTTCATTTTCTTATTCACTGCTTCTCTATCTTCTTCTTTCTTCTCCTTCATTTTCTTATTTACTTCTTGTCTATCTTCTTCCTTCTTCTCCTTCCTTTTCTCATTCACTGCTTCTCTGTCTTCTTCCTTCTTCTCCTTCATTTTCTTATTCACTGCTTGTCTGTCTTCTTCCTTCTTCTCCTTCATTTTCTTATTCACTGCTTGTCTATCTTCTTCCTTCTTCCTCTTCATTTTCTTATTCACTGCTGGTCTATCTTCTTCCTTCTACTCCTTCATTTTCTTATTCTCTGCTTCTCTGTCTTCTTCCTTCTTCTCGTTCATTTTCTTATT
The DNA here is from genome assembly GCA_963585895.1 of Sepioteuthis lessoniana. NCBI lineage: Eukaryota > Metazoa > Mollusca > Cephalopoda > Myopsida > Loliginidae > Sepioteuthis > Sepioteuthis lessoniana. The sequence goes on from OY757935.1 coordinate 73,927,247, forward strand.
CCCTGCTTGTCTATGTTCTTCCTTCTTCTCCTTCATTTTATTATTCACTGCTTCTCTGTTTTCTTCCTTCTACTCCTTTATTTTCTTATTCACTGCTTGTCTATGTTATTCCTTCTTCTCCTTCACTTTCTTATTCACTGCTTGTATCTTATTCCTTCTTCTCCTTCATTTTCTTATTCACTGCTCGTCTATCTTCTTCCTTCTACTCCTTTATTTTCTTATTCACTGCTTGTCTATGTTATTCCTTCTTCTCCTTCACTTTCTTATTCACTGCTTGTATCTTCTTCCTTCTTCTCCTTCATTTTCTTTTTCACTGCTTACCTATCTTCTTCCTTCTTCTCCTTCGTTTTCTTATTCACTGCTTGTATCTTCTTCCTTCTTCTCCTTCACTTTCTTATTCACTGCTTGTATCTCCTTCCTTGTTCTCCTTCATTTTCTTATTCACTGATTCTCTGTCTTCTATATTTTTCTCCTTCGTTTTCTTATTTACTGCTTTTCTGTCTTCTTCCTTCTTCTCTTTCATTTTCTTATTTACTGCTTGTCTATTTTCTTCCTTCTTCTCCTTCATTTTCTTATTCACTGCTTCTCTGTCTTCTTCCTTCTTCTCCTTCATTTTCTTATTCACTGCTCGTCTATCTTCTTCCTTCTAATCCTTTATTTTCTTATTCACTGCTTCTCTATCTTCTTCCTTCTTCTCCTTCATTTTCTTATTCACTGCTCGTCTATCTTCTTCCTTCTACTCCTTTATTTTCTTATTCACTGCTTCTCTGTCTTCTTCCTTCTTCTCCTTCATTTTCTTATTCACTGCTCGTCTATCTTCTTCCTTCTACTCCTTTATTTTCTTATTCACTGCTTCTCTGTCTTCTTCCTTCTTCTCCTTCATTTTCTTATTCACTGCTCGTCTATCTTCTTCCTTCTACTCCTTTATTTTCTTATTCACTGCTTCTCTGTCTTCTTCCTTCTTCTCCTTCATTTTCTTATTCACTGCTCGTCTATCTTCTTCATTCTACTCTCTTATTTTCTTATTCACTGCTTCTCTGTTTTCTTCCTTCTTCTCCTTCATTTTCTTATTCACTGCTCGTCTATCTTCTTCCTTCTACTCCTTTATTTTCTTATTCACTGCTTCTCTGTTTTCTTCCTTCTTCTCCTTCATTTTCTTATTTCCTGCTTGTCTATCTTCTTCCTTCTTCTCCTTCATTTTCTTATTCACTGCTCGTCTATCTTCTTCCTACTACTCCTTTATTTTCTTATTCCCTGCTTGTCTATCTTCTTCCTTCTTCTTTATTTTCTTATTCCCTGCTTGTCTATGTTCTTCCTTCTTCTCCTTCATTTTCTTATTCACTGCTTCTCTATCTTCTTCTTTCTTCTCCTTCATTTTCTTATTTGCTTCTTGTCTATCTTCTTCCTTCTTCTCCTTCAATTTCTCATTCACTGCTTCTCTGTCTTCTTTCTTCTTCTCCTTGATTTTCTTATTCACTGCTTGTCTGTCTTCTTCCTTCTTCTCCTTCATTTTCTTATTCACTGCTTGTCTATCTTCTTCCTTCTTCCTCTTCATTTTCTTATTCACTGCTTGTCTATCTTCTTCCTTCTACTCCTTCATTTTCTTATTCTCTGCTTCTCTGTCTACTTCCTTCTTCTCGTTCATTTTCTTATTCCCTGCTTGTCTATCTTCTTCCTTCTTCTCCTTCATTTTCTTATTCACTGCTTCTCTGTCTTCTTCCTTTATCTCCATTTTCTTACTCACTGCTTGTCTATCTTCTTCCTTCTTCTCCTTCGTTTTCTTCCCTCTTCATTTATTTCTTTTTTCTTCCTCCTGTTCATTTTCTTATTTGCTAAGTCCTCTTTTTGTCACCTCCTCTCATTAATCATTTCTTTTTCTTCTTTCTTTTTCATTTTCTTATTTACTACTTTCATATCTCTTTTCTCCTTCTGTCCTCATTCTTCTGCCTTTCATTCATTATCTTTTTCCATCCTTTTTTTTCTTTTGCATATTATCACTTTTTTTCATTCATCTTATCTTTATTGAATTTAAAATCCTAAAGTCATTTCCAATTCAACCTATGCTTGAATCTCTTGCTCCTCTTCACATCCTCTTCCTTCTTTTTTCCCCCCCTTTTTTATCTTTCTTTACTCTCTTCTTTCTCCACTGACCTCCTTACTTGGTTTTTTCTCTCCTTCCACTGTTTCTCTGCATCCTCTTACTATCTCTCCGTTTTTCTTTTTCCAGCTACTCTTTTTCTGCTTCCTATCACTTTCACTCTCTAATCATACTTTCTCTGTTTTCTCCCATTCTCTCTCTCTCTCTCTCTCTTTCTCTCTCTTTCAGCTTTCTCTCATTTACTTCACACTTTTTATTTAAGCTCCCACTCTTTCTCTATCTTCTCTCCCCTTCCTTTTCTATATCTGTTCCCATCTATTCTTTTTCTGTAATTTTTCACTCTTACTATTTCTTCCCACCCTTTCTCCATTTACACCTACTCTCTCTCTCTCTCTCTCTCTCTCTCTCTCTGCTTTCTCCCATCTTTTCTTAGTGCTCCTATCTTTCCACTCTCTCTCTCTCTCTCTCTCTCTCTCTCTGTTAATCTTTCTCTCTTAGCTTTCCGCAATTCTCTCTTTACACTCCATGTTCCCAATCTCTCTCTCTCTCTCTCTATCTCTCTCTCCACACCTTTTCTTGGTGCCATTCCAAATTGTCCTTTATAATTACAAATTCTAGCAATTGCCAAGAATTGAAATGGAATGAGGAGATCTTGCGTCTAGTGTTTGGACCTCACCAACTGTTGATCAGACCAGCTGATAATAGATGACTTCCTTCAATAATTTAACAGCATTTCCTGCTCACTGACCTCACTTCATGGGAGATTACAGGTTTTTACTCTACTTTGCACATCAGTCACTTTGAGATACTCAAACCTAATTACAACTGGAACATTCTTTATACTCTTATCTTAAAAGATTATTTGCTTATTTTTTAAACTTTTACAAGCAAGACTATCTGGTAATACCTGGGCTCGAATCATCTTCAGAAATATGAAACTCTTGGCTAATTTTATTTAAGAAGTTTTACCTGAATTTCTTTGTTATAATTTAAATGGAACAAATGAAAACTATGGGGGAATAACAGAAATATTCCTTAATTCTAAATCATTACTGTACACAAACTGATCACGTTTGGTTCTGTGCATCTGCACCTGAGACATGATGAAAACTTTTGATTGAGAGGTTAATTTCCAGAAATCTTCACAGTTCATACAACGAAGTATGCACATTTATTATAATCGTACTTGCCAATTGAAAAAGATTGTGAGGGGTTGTCCTCAAGGTGTAATGGTTAAAGCAATGGACCGTGGGATTGTAGTAAGCAAGTTTGTACTCCAGTCGCATTATTGCATTCACTTTCGGACAAATACCCTTGGGAAAGGTATGAACCCCTTTATTCTCCCAGCTATGGGTTAAATAGTACCACTACTATTCTTCTAGGAAGCAAATAGCCTTGGGAAAGGTATGAACCTCCTTATCCTCCCAGCTATGGGTTAAATAGTACCACTACTATTCTTCTAGGAGGAAAATAGCCTTGGGAAAGGTATGAACCTCCTTATCCTCCCAGCTATGGGTTAAATAGTACCACTACTATTCTTCTAGGAGGAAAATAGCCTTGGGAAAGGTATGAACCTCCTTATCCTCCCAGCTATGGGTTAAATAGTACCACTACTATTCTTCTAGGAGGAAAATAGCCTTGGGAAAGGTATGAACCTCCTTATCCTCCCAGCTATGGGTTAAATAGTACCACTACTATTCTTCTAGGAGGAAAATAGCCTTGGGAAAGGTATGAACCTCCTTATCCTCCCAGCTATGGGTTAAATAGTACCACTACTATTCTTCTAGGAAGCAAATAGCCTTGGGAAAGTTATGAACCCCTTTATCCTCCTAGCTATGGGTGAAATAGTACCACTACTGTTCTTCTAGGAGAATGGCTTTGGCATTAAACAACCTACAAATGTTGATATGCCATCAAACAAAGAAACCGAAAACCTGAAAAAGATTGCAAGAACTGATTTGCATATGATCAGTTTATTACACCACCAGTTTCTGGGGAGTATTTCATAATTTTGAACGAGAGTAAAACTTCAATTTTATCACCGAATCAAAATGTTGGAAGATAGTTTCTTTGATTTGTACTTTAGTAATTCTGATTCTGATGATGAATTTGAAGGGGTTAACCCCAAAAGTCTAGTTCTGTGATGATATTATTTACCCAACCCCTCCACTCGGGCAGGATATGTCACAAGGTCAATTTTTAAGTTGAGTTTAACAGGTTTGAATTCAGAGTTTTCCTTCTCCTAGACTAGTTGCCTCACCAAAGCTGAAGAACTTAGTCTATCCTACTATTTATCCATAGCTGGAGGGAGAATAATTGGATTCATACCTTCCCCAAGGGTATTAGTGCTATGTGAAATGCAATCAGTCTCGTCCAGGATTTGAACTCGTGTCTCCGTGTCCATTTCCTACGACAATAACGACTACACCACCGTGATGATGTTAGGTTTAATGATTACCTGTGCAATAACATGAAAATGTTTGATTTGATGTGAACCAAGGTAGATGCAAATACAATGAATCAGGAATATGGATTTAAAAAAAATATCTCGATTTAATGGCACATCAAACTTTAATGCCAAAATAATCCTTGTAGAAGAAAAACAGTTGTGGTATTATTTAAACCCATGTGTGGGGGATAATTGGGAGTGGGTAGGGGTAATACTTTTTTCAAGGATATCAATCTAAAAATGAATGTATTTAGGTGACGGATGTATGCTAGCGTGTCACTAAATTTGAATCGGTGAGGCTTAATGTTCCATTCTTTTTGTACTTGTTCAAATACTTGTGACCAGCATTTTCTTTTGAGTAATTTTCATAAATTGTCTTTTTGTTCAAATACTTATGACCTATTCTTTCAATAGAGCAAGGCTCATGAACTGTCTTTTTGTTTAAATACTTATGACCAGCACTTTCTATAGAGTAATGCTCATAAAGTGCTCTCCATGTATATTTGGTTTGCTTTGGCTTCTTTGTTTAATGGCATATCAACCTTTGTAGGTTATTTAATGCCAAAGCCATCCTTCTAGAAGAACAGTAGGGGTACTATTTAACCCATTGCTGGGAGGATAAAGGGGTTCATACCTTTCCCAAGGTTATTTGCCTCCTAGAAGAACTGTAGTGGTACTATTTAACCCATTGCTGGGAGGATAAGTGGGTTCATACCTTTTCCAAGGGTATTTGTCCGAACATGTATATTTGAAGTAGAACAAAATCTGTTTTTAATTGCTTAAGATTGTTGAAGTTATTAAAAAGATTTTTACAAAGGCAACTTTCCCAAATAGCAAAGAGAGTTCATATAGTAACCTAACAAAAGGCCGATTAAGGAGTAATAACCAAAACGGAGGTTGGATATGAAATGGAAATCTTTATGACATCAACAAAATACAATACTTGCCAGTGGTGTGAAGAAAGTAACAGCTACGAGTTGTGACCACTTAGTCTATTTTCACCCTCTCATAATTGTGTCCAATGTATTTATGAGGAATGGGACATACCCATTAATGTTCAGAGGTAGGGTATATAATAGTTCACCTTTTCAATCTCCTTGATCGATTTTCTATAAGATTTTAGAAAGACAAGAAAAAAAAAGATTTTATTTAATGATTTCAACTCTGTTGAAATTTCAACCTCCAATCACCATCACAAAACATGATTTAAAACACAAACAAAACAAAAGATTAGAAATAAGTTATCTGTTCAAATATTTATGAGCACTACTGTATATGTATGTATTTAAATTTGTGCTTCTTTCCACTCTTTCTCTGTATCCTCCTACTCTCTCTCTCTCTCTCTCTCTCTCTCTCTCTCTCTCTCTCTCTCTCTCTTTCTCTCTGCCTCCTACACTTCATCCCTGCCACCAAATCTTTCTCTGCATCCTCCAACTCTCTCTCTCTCTCTCTCTCTCTCTCTCTCTCTCTCTCTCTGTGCCTCCTACACTTCATCCCTGCCTCCAAATCTTTCTCTGCATTCTCCAACTCTCTCTCTCTCTCTCTCTCTCTCTCTCTCTGCCTCCTTCCTTTTCTGCATCTTTCTACTCCTTTTCTTTGCATCCTTATTGTATGCGGACACAATCTATACAGGGAAATGTTCCATATTAGCATTTTGATGATTATGAAAAATAGGAGAAAATAAATTCTTGAAACCTGAAAAAACAATTCAAAATAAATATTTTGAACAATCTTTTTTATATCATTACTTCCTAATAATTCCTTTTTGCGTACAGTTGTTTTTTAATTGATCATTCTAATAATTGCCATTCAGATGTGACCAAAGCTACTCAGTATGTGCTCAGATTTGACCAAAGATGTGCTCAGTATGTGCTCAACAGCAGATCTGCATGGATTTCTTAAATTAAACATTGAAAGAAAAAATAAAAAGCTGGGGAAATTAATTTTTTTTTTTGTTTTTTAAATTCATGCAAATGTTCACTAAAACAGCTGCAAGCTCCTTACTTTGACAAATATATGGAAAATGCAATTATTTAAACCTGTAAATACAGCTTGGTCTCAAAAATATAATTCACACTTTATCTTAGAATTTAGCCAATTTCTTTTCAGATGAAAATTACCTATAGAAATGAATACTAAAAGAAAAAAAATGTTTGGTTATAAAATTATTATATATAAGAAAAAAATAACAACTTGAATAATTGGGGATATATATATATATATATATATATATATATATATATATATATATATATATATATATATATAGTTGTGATTATATTTATATGAAGTAAATTTGGCAACTGTAGTCGAGGGCGACTTGAAGGCTCCCTTTTCAAAAGCTACTACACTGAGGTGTAGGGGAGGGTGCTACTCCTTTCCCTGGATTACTCCACTTTACCCTTGATATGTACCTTATAGTGCTGAGGGTTAAGCAAGGAGGCATCAAATACCATTTTTTGAGTCTACCCAATGGCTCTATATATATATGTATATATATATATATATATATAGTATCCCCAATTATACAAGTTAATACATTTTTTCTTAAATATAATAATTTCATGACTGAAAGCATTTTTTTAGTATTCATATATATATATATATATATATAAATTGGAGGTGCCCGTGGTGTAATGGCTATTGTCGTAGGAAATGGATACGGCGACACGAGTTCAAATCCTGGACGAGACTGATTGCACTTCACATAGCACTAATACCCTTGGGAAAGGTATGAATCCAATTATTCTCCCTCTAGCTATGGATAAATAGTAGGGCAGACTAGGTTCTTCAGCCTTGGTGAGGCAACTAGTCTTGGAGAAGGAAAACTTTGAATTCAAACCTGTTAAACTCAACTTAAAAACTGACCTTGTGTCATATCCTGCCCGAGTGGAGGGGTTGGGTAAATAGGATATATATGCACACACACACATACACACAAACACAATCCTCAGTGGTCGTTCAAAAAGTTCTAAGCTTCACCAAGAAATAAGATATTTCTTGTCCTCTGATAAGATTTCTGGAGTTTGATTCAATTTGATACAAAAATAGTAATTTTATCCTTGAGTGTTTTTCACTTCCATTGGTAATTTTCAAGTGTATAATCAAGTTTTTTTCAAAAGCCAATGAATCTTTTGTTTTTAAGAATCTGAGATGTTTTTTGTTTAGAATTTAGAGAAGGTGAGGATTAAAGTCCGTCAGAGTGAGAGTGGTCAGAAGGCAGATGGCTGTTGTCTTTTATTTTTTCCCTCTTTCTTCCCACTTTTATCGATAAATATAAATATAATAATCTCCCTTCCACAATGTACATATCTATCTCTTGTAGATAGGTCAGGTAGATACTACAATATTAATATATAAGTAAAGTAAGTAAAGTTGGCAACCATAGTCGAGGGTGACCAGAAGGCTCCCTTTTCAATAGCTACTACACTAAGGTGTAGGGGAGGGCGCTACTCCTTTCCCAGGATTGCTCCACTTTTTCCTTGATACGTACCTAATATTGCTGAGTGTTAAGCAAGGAGGTATCAAGTACCTGACTTTGGAATTATATTCACATATATCTATCAAAAGAACATTTCAAGAATCTGCTTGGAAACCCTCCCGAAATTACTGACAAACCCATCCAACAATTATTGATGGCCAACTAGACATCAAACTAAGACATTTTCCAGAGGAAAAACTTCATGTAGTATTGATAAAAATTAAAAACACAAAAGCTACAGGCTTCAACGAAATACCCCTTGAAGTTTGGAAGACAAGAAAATTTGACAACATACTTCTCCAATTATGCAACGAAACCTATGAACAAAACTTAATAAAGAAATGGACAAAAGGTTCCATCCTACCCTTCCCAAAGAAAGCGATCTTGTAATCACTAATATCTACAGAGGCATGACTCTTACTGCAATAGCTGCTATATATTTATAATGCTCTGCTGCTCAATCGTATTTGATTTGAAATTGATAAAATTCTTTGGAAAATCAGAATGGCTTTTGAAGGAATTGCATCACAACTTTACACATTCAGAAAATCCATAAAATCTTTGAAGGAATATGAGCAAAGCAACACTACTGTTTATACATTTCTCCAAGGAATTTGATTCCATACACAGAGAAAAGATGGAACAGATACTGCTTGGATATGGTCTTCCCAAACAAATTGTTGCTGCTATAATGATGCTTAAGGAGGTGCGTGTGGTGTAATGGTTATCGTTGCAGGAAATGAACATGGTGACACGAGTTCAAATCCTGGACAAGACTGATTGCATTTCACATTGCACTAATATCTTTGGGAAAGGTATAAATCCAACTATTCTCCCTCCAGCTATGGGTAAAATAGTAGGGCAGACTAGGTTCTTCAGCCTTTGTGAGGCAACTAGTCTAGGAGAAGGAAAACTCTGAATTCAAACCTGTTAAACTCCGCTTAAAAAATTGACCTTGTGTCATATCCTGCCCGAGCGGAGGGGTTGAGTAAATATGATAATGATGCTTTACAAAAACACAAAAGCAATGATTTGCTCACCTGATGGAGATGCAGATGTCAGCATTGGTACTGTAGTCTTACTAGTAGATACATTAGTACCATATTTATTTATAATCTACCTCGATGATGTTCTTTCAACATCCATAGACTTAATAAAAGAAGATGTTTTCACATTGAAAAAGACAAAAAGCAGATGATATCCTACAGAAACTATGACAGACACAGATGATTCAGACGACCAAGAACCCTTCACAAATACGCCAGCCAAAGCAGAATCCCTTCTGCATAGCCTGGAGCAAGCAACAGGAGTTAATGTGAATGCAAATAAAACAGAGACCTGGGTTCAATCCCAGGTCGAGTTATACCAAAGACTCAAAAAATGGTACTTGATATCTCCTTGCTTAACACTCAGCATTATAAGGTATGGATCAAGGGTAAAGTGGAGCAATTGAGGTAAAGGAGTAGCGCCCTCCCCTATACCTTGTTGTAGTAGCTATCAAAAAGGGAGCCTTCAGATCACCCTCGACTACAGTCGCCAACAACTTTTAAATGTGTTTTAAACAAAATGGAGCCATCTCCACTCTAAGTGGAAAGCCTCTCAAATAAGTAGACCAAGTCACTTACCTCAGCAGCAATATCTCATCTACTGAAAGGGATGTCAACATTTGCTTTATAAAAGTGTGGAATGCTGTTGATAGGCTATTGGACATACTGAATCTAATCTACCTAATAAAAGAAAATGGGATTTCTTCCAAGCTGTAACTGTGTCCATACTACTGTATGGATGCACCACATGGATGCGAACAAAACACACTGAGAAAAGGTTAGATGAGAACTTCACAAGAATGCTGCATGCTGTCTAGAACAAATCCTGGAAGTAACATCCCACAAAACAGCTGTTGTATGGCCATCTGCCTCCCATCTCATAAATCATTCAAGTAAGACAAAGCACTGTGGAAGAAGTAAGGACAAATTCATAAACAATGCTTTCTTATGTATTCCTATACATAGGCCTGCTAGTGTTAGCTCACCAGCAAAGATTTACATCAGCTCTGTAGGGACACTGGATGCTACCTAGAAGACCTGCCAGAAACAATGGATGATAGGGATGGATGGCAAGAGAAAGTCAAGGGACTCCTTGTTGTCAGTGAGACTTGATGATGATGATGATGATGATACCTATTAAAGAAAAGTGCATGCGTATAGGTGAGAATAGAAAATGATGTCAAGTTTTAGAAAATCAAGTATAATCAAAAGCAAGCAAAAAAAATGGGAAGCAGAATATGTATTTACCCAACCCCTCCACCAGAGATAGGATGTGACACAAAGCCAATTTTTAAGTAAAGTACAGCTTGCTAGAATTCAAAGTTTTCTTCTCCCAGATTGGTTGCTATAACAAAGTCTAAGAGTCTAGTCTACCCTACTATTTACTCGTAGTTGGAGGGAAGGAAAAGAAGATTCATGCCTTCATCAATATTTACTCAGTAAGTTCAAATCCTGGTCCAGGTTGATTGGACTTTACTTTGTGTTAATGCCCCTGGGATGAATCCTTCTCTTCTCCTACCAGCTATTAAAAAAAAGCATAGCTTACATTTAGTTTGGTTTGGTTTCTTCAATTAATGGCATATCAATCTTTGTGGGTTATTTAATGTCACTGTAGAAGATCAGTTGTAGTACTGTTTAACCTATAGCTGTGGGTAGATGATGGAGGGTTTACACATTTTCCAAAGAAATTAATCCGAAAAAGGAATATAGTGCGACTAGAGTTTGAACTCACTTACTGTAATGTTGCAGTCCAGCTTGTTAACCACAACACAATAAAACTCTCCCAACTAAGATTTAGCATAAGGCTATTTTAAGAAGTCTGTTGTATAACATCAATAACAATCACTGGCCAAGGGTCCCAAATAGCATCCAGCATATGCAAAGCATGTTTATCAAAGCAGGCATATCCGTTGCCTCTGTCAAGGTTTATGCATAGATATTCTCAAGCGAGGAGATCACGAGGGACAGTTTGCATATGCTGGACACTAGTTGGGACTCTGGGTCGGTAATTGTTGTTGTTGTTATACTGCTCATTAGAGCAGCGACTTCTACAGCTATAAGTATGGGGCATCCAGTGAGAATCAAAGTCACTAATTGTTGTAACCGAACAAAAGGTTACTTAATGAGAAATAACCAAAACAGAACTTGGAAATGAAATAGAAATCTTTATATCATCAACAAAATACAATACTTGCCAGCTGTGTGAAAAAGGTAATCCACTGCTCGAGGTGACAACTTATTTTATCCCCCCTCACAATCGCGTCCAATGTATTTATAAAGAATGAGACATACCCATGTTCATAGGTAGAGTATATAACTTTAATTATGGTTTAGCTAGTCGAGATTACTGACTATTAAACTACACAAGATACCTTTAAAAAAACTAAGCATAGCTTAGATTTAGCACAAGGCTGTAGGTATGGAGCACCCAGTGAGAATCAAACGCAATACTCAGTAATAATTGATCTGCCATTCTTGCTCACTAACTACTAAATCACAACAAGGTGCTCAAAACATTAATAGATATCAAATAAAATGTAGATGAAATACCAAGATTGTTTTTTTTTTTAGTGCTTTCTCACATGATGCAGATATATGTCTAAGAAATGTGTTGAATTATTATCTCATCTGGCAAGGAATAAAGATTTAATTTGGAAGATGACCATTTAGAAGAAAAAATGATAAATTCTTTCGAAACATAACTGCATGTTTTCTAAAAGCCAACTGACAGTTAACAAAAACTTGGAGCATTAAACTAAAAAAAAAAAAAAATCTCTATAAATAATCAACTTGAGCTTGTTGCAATCAATGAAGACGGAGCGGCAACTGGATGTAATAAGCAATTTTGGAAGACTTCATTTTTTTTTTTTTTTTTCTTTTTTTTTTGGAGGGACCTGCAAACTTCAGAGAGCCTATCAGCCTCCCCACTGTTTACTTAATAACACCTAAGCAGATTTTGTCTGCCCAACGGGGATCCTTGGTGATCAAAAAAATCACAGAATGATTCAAAGTCAAGCTGCTGACCAAAATAAGAGCCTAGTCACCTTGCAGGCCCAGTTAAGTAATCAACTGACATCTTTCCCTACATGCTACACAAAATAAGATCATACTCCCCTGCAGCTGTTCATAGCTTTCATTTCCACCTCCATTCATTGTCGGTGTCGTGCGCTGATCTTATTTAGCTGCTTAGGTGGCAAACATCTTTGCACAGGGTTTCCACCGTGATATTTCCACATGCTTCACAGATCGTCATTGTTATAGGAGAGGCATCTATATGGACAGGTTCTTAATATCAGATTGGATTGGATCGGGTGCCACCTCAGTGAACAGAAACTCCACTCGGTAAACAGAGGAAATACTTGAACGCACCAGAGACTTTTAGGGAAATTCTAGGCTAGAAATTATTCTTATGACATTTTTAACATTCAATCCGACAGCGTCTGGATTTATGGTTCGATAATTTTTAAGATAAATGCATCGGACTATTTAAGGCGAAGAACCAAGCTTTGCTGGCTAGTTTTCTTGGAACTTTCACAAGATACGGTCCATTTTATTTTTTAGCCATGGAGTGGTAGGTCTGTGGAATGATTTACTAAAGTATCTGGCTCTCTCACCAGATGTAGGTAATGTTTTAGATGTATCATGACACTTGTTAAAGTGCTTAATGATTTTAAAACAGTGTTTGGTATATGCCAATATATATATATATATATATATATATATATATATATATTCAGGCAGCATTTCTTCATTAATGCAAATTTCATTAAACATAATAGACATTTTATGTCTACATATTTTCTTCTGGATCTGTTCGAATTCCCATATTACTTTTATCGTATTCGGGGGGAATTGATTTATGTATTGTCCATAGTTGTATGTATCCCTAGTACTTTCTGCCCGACTTTGGGCCATCATCAGGGGAGGATCTATTACAAAAGTGATGTACAGAGTGTAATTTGTCTCAAAGTGCTGTTATATTTATGAGCTGCAGGATCATGGAGTTTAAAATATGTATATTTAGGCAGCATTTCTTCGTTAATGCAAATTTCATTAAACATAATAGACATTTTATGTCTACATATTTTCTTCTGGATCCGTTCGAATTCCCGTATTACTTTTATCGTATATATATATATATATATATATATATATATATATATATATATATATGCACTTTTATACCTTGTTATGAGAACAGACAGAAGAATTTGGTTTTACTACAATAGAGAGTAGAAGAGAGAGTTTTATGGGGATAAAATAGAAATACTTAAAATTGAGAAGATTTTAAATTGGTTGACTGGACTGTGTTCTTTATGAGAAGATTAAGTGGCCTTAGAGGTCAACTGCTGAACTAAATAGATGTACATTAAATAAAGACAATTTTTTTTAGCCATAAAATTGTAGGTCTGTGAAATAATTTGTTCTGATATATGATTCTCTTGCCTGATGTGTTTAAGAATAATTGTGATAGTTATCATAACATTGAAAAGGGTTTAGAAATTTAAAATTGTAGTTAACTCAAATTTTATCTGATATGCACCAATATATATCTTCTCCCCAAATTTATGTACAAAGATGTAGCCTTAAATTTTTTAAATTTCAAAATATGAAATTTAAAGTTTAAATAAAGATGTATGAATAATTGAACAATTTCTATAATAAAATTATCATGTCTCGATGTGTCAGGGCCAATTTGAAAAAAAAAATATGATTGTGCAACTTTATACCATGTCAAAAGTTTTGGAGGTGCTTCAACCAATGGAATAAGTGTGTTGAATGCCAAGAGACTATTTTCAATAAAATTACTGTTTCATTCATTGTCTGTTTCTGTCTTAGTAAAAACAGCTTTAGTTTCAATACTTCTGAACATATCTCATGGGTAGAATATTTGCTTCCTAATTTTATATTGAAAGTTTTACTTGGAATTCCTTCTTTTTTAAGTAAAAGAGTTTTAAGTTTGTAGAATAATTTGCTGGTCTAAATTGTTCTCTCACCTGATTTTGGTATATTTAAGAAGAATAATCAGTATTATTAAAATGCAGTCATTGGTTCCTTGTTTCCAAGAATTTCCAAGAATTTTGCTGTCACTAGTGAGTGGGTGTTCGCCAATGGCCCGGGAGACCTGGGTTCAATCCCAGGTTGAGTCATACCAAAGACTTTAAAAATGGAACTTGATACCACCTTGCTTAACACTCAGCATTATAAGGTACGGTTCAAGGGTAAAGTGGAGCAATCCAGGGAATGGAGTAGCGCCCTCCCCTACACCTTGGTGTAGTAGCTATCGAAAAGGGAACCTTCGGGTCATCCTCGACTATGGTCGCCAACTTTACTTTACTTTACTACTTACTTTTAGGTTTAATCCTCACAAATAATACACAAACTTTAGAAGCACGTAAACAAACGGAATACAACAACAAACATTAAGAAACAAACAATTTAATAATCATAACAAACAGGATAAAAATAATTAGAAATACAATGTTATGTACAAGCGGCCTTTGTAGAAAATACAGTTATGGCCAGTTGAATAAAAATAGGATTGTTTGCCTGTGTGTGTTTACATGTTAGTAAAGTCTATCAAATAAATGGGTCCATAGTTGGTTGAAGTAAGGAGGATAGAAATTTTGGCTTTACTTACATACATGGGTATGTGTGTGTATATAAGTGATTGACTGTAAGTATGGGTCTTTGTTTTCTTAAGTCTGCACGTGTGTTTTCTTATGATCTTTGGCGATAATGTGTTGCATCTGATAGTTGGTAAAAGAAGATCGCATGTCTCTTTGCCATGTCCTGTGTTTGATGGGTAGTCGAAGGAATGAACTTTTGACAGTGGAATGAATGGCCTTTTGGTAGTTGACTGCCCTTGTTAATTAAATTCTTTGTTATTTATACTTTTTGGGGTCACTAAAGTGGATCAAAAAATAGGATATTGTTAGGTTTTATTGCAGATCCTAAAATTCAAGCGCACAGACATTACTTGACCAATCAGATTCGTATATTTACTTATTTGTTTTAGAGCCTAAAAATTTTCTGTTTATTAGTTTCTAGAATGTTCTTATTTTATGTTTTTAGCTGATTGGTTGAAAAATATAAAAATGTAACTTTAATGTTAATGCGATTTTGATCCGAAATTTCTAGAATGTTCTTATGTATGTTTTTGGGGTTGATTATTTTAACGCTAGAAAAAAATATGTATTCTATACAGTCACTAGTGGGCAGAATCGATTCTTTCTGAATCTTTTCAACACGAGACACATGTTCAATTCCAACAGTCTCTTATACTGTGGATCAAAATCTCTCATGAAGGTTTTCCTCCCAGTTACAACCTCAGACATTTCAATTCCAAGGTTTGATAAATTGGAGGGAAATGACATATTCATTTGGTGTGAGAAAGAGAAAAAAAAAAGAGAAAAGAAGAGTTAGAGAGAGAGAGAAAGAGAGAGAAAAGGAATTAAAAAAAAAAAAAAGGAAAAACAGAGGCACAATGAGGAGTTGAAATTGGTGTATAGAACATTGAAGAAAGTAATTTGGGAGAACTAATCTATTCATTGTGCATGTGTGTGTGTGTGAGAGAGAGAGAGAGAGAGAGGGAGAGAGAGAGAGAGAGAAGTAAGAAAGAGAGAAAGAAACAGAAGTAAGCAAGGGAGTAAAAGGTATTTTTAAAAAAGAGTGATAGAAACAGAAGTTAAAAATTATGAATTGAACATTAAAGAATGTGATTTGAAAAAAAAACAACATATTCATTCTGAATATGTGTGTGTGTGTGTGTGTGTGTGTGTGTGTGTGTGTGTGTGTGTGTGAAAGAGAGAGAGAGAGAGAGAGAGAGAGAGAGAGAGAGAGAGATAGATAGATAGATTGATGAAAAGGAAAGAAAAAATAAATAAGAATCGGCTTGAGAAGAAAATGATTAAAAAAAGAGGATGAAGTTGAAAAATTGTGTACAAAACATTGGAGAATATGATTTAAGGGCACTGATGTGGATATTCATTCATTTTAATAATATTTGTACAATGGACAAATCCTGTACACCTGCTTCTGAACAATGGTTAGTCAGCTAGGCTTGCTGGGTGGCCACAGCAAGTGTACTTACTCACCTTGCTCTTTTGATCCCATAACAAACAAAATATACTTAATAAATATCTACATTGAACAAATCAGTAAATAAAAAAATGAAAAAAACAAATTGAACCAAGTTAATATCAATATAATGATGTAACTACATTGATAAATAAAATTCAATATATATATATATATATATATATATATATATATATATATATATACAAATTATATATATATATATAAACAAATTATATATATATATATGTATATATATATATATATATATATATATATATATATATATATATATATATATATATATAAAAAACAAATATATTTTTTATTTTAAACCTTATCTTTTTAAATGACTTTTCATCAGAATGACATTTCATCAGACAACCTCTCAGCAAAATGACTTTTTATAAGAAGGTCTAAAATTGGTTCCATGACTTTTAATTGAACAACTTTTCATCAAAATGATTTTTCATTAAAATGTCTATTTTAAATTATTATACTTTGAATACTTTCTTTATTTGATATCATTTCTTATTTAAAGTTATTTTATAAAATGTTGCTTCTGAAATTAGCTTTTCAGATATTTTTTTAATTTGTTTATATGAAAAGCTGTTCAATGAAAAATATTTTGATATAAAGTCATTCAATAAAAAAGTAATTTAGAGGAGAAGCCATTTTGATAAAATGGCTTTCAGTGAAAGGTTGTACAATGCTTTTGGTTATAGTGTGGGAAACGATTTTGAGCATTGGTTGCTGACTGTGTGGGGAACATCAGTTCAGAAATAAATATACCTATCCATTTTGTATAAGGAACTTCTCCCAATATTCACTGACAGTTATTTGGGCAGAAACAGCATGCTTTTCATTGAGTTTCATAAGACAAAAGCAAACAAAAAAACAATAACAGTCCAAAAAGTATTAAGTCATTTACATGTTCAAGGCAGTTTCCTGACATGAATTCCATTGAACATGTCTGGACTAATTTCAGGTTTGTGAAATGAGAAAAAATCTTGAGAAAATTTTCTACAAAAGAATATTTGTGTTGTGTTTTGACTGCTGATTTGTTTGATACTCAACATAAAAAGATGGCAGACCAGATAAATTTGATGCCTGAAAGATTAAAACCTTTCAAAGCAAATTTTAATAAACATAATATAATATTCCTGAATTGTTTAAATGCTAGAATAAAAATTCTTGTCTAATCAAGATCTCTGTTTACTTTCATCTCTACTCTCTCTCTCTCTCTCTTTCTCTCTCTCCCTGTATATTTATATAAAGCAAAAGAGAGAAGTTGTCATACACTACAACACTATTGTTCTTTCTCTCTCTCTCTCTCTATATATATATATATATATATATATATATTTATATTATTAAAATTCTCATTGTTTGGATATGCAAAGGCCATTCAAAAAGTTCTGAGCTTCACTAAGAAGTAAGAGCCATAGCTGAAGATTTTCTTGTTGTAGCAATACACAGCCAGTTGATTTGGCATCGCTTATGTGTGGCATGAATTGGTGGCCCATTGGTAGAAGTTCGCTTTCTACATTCTAGAGTTGCTGGTTCGATCTCTAGTGATGGAGATTATGTTATTCACTGCTGATGAGACCCAATAAAGTCGAAACAGCTGTTCAGTGTTCCGTGGGTGTTTGCTGGATTTTCTGGTCATGGTAATTTAATTAATATAGTATCAATTCCTCTATTATATATAATATATATATATATATATATATATATATATGATGGTGATGGATTCTCCCACAACCTCAATGTACGAGGGCCCAACAGTTGAGTTAAAGATAGGAACTATTGGAGTACCAATACAAATGATGAGATTTTTAGTTGATGTGTTAATAGCAGTAAAGATTTGTTTAGGACCATCTACAGTTTTTAGACGAGCTGATAACAGAAGAGTGGAGCAATCCAGGGAAAGGAATAGCGCCCTCTCCTACAACTTGGTGTAGTAGCTATTGAAAAGAGAGCCTTCGGGTCACCCTCGACTACGGTCGCCAACAACTTTTAAATGTGTTTTAAACAAAATGGAGCCATCACAACTCTAAGTGGAAAGCCTCTCAAATAAGTAGACCAAGTCACTTACTTCAGCAGCAATATCTCATCTACTGAAAGGGATGTCAACATTTGCTTTATAAAAGTGTGGAATGCTATTGACAGGCTATTGAACATACTGAAGTCTAATCTACCCAATAAAAGAAAACGGGATTTCTTCCAAGCTGTAGCGGTATCCATACTACTGTATGGATGCACCACATGGATGCTAACAAAACACACTGAGAAAAGGTTAGATGAGAACTACACAAGAATGCTGCATGCTGTCTAGAACAAATCCTGGAAGTAACATCCCACAAAACAGTACATGTATGGTCATCTGCCTCCCATCTGATGAATGTTGTTATAAACTTCATGAAACCTTAGGTTGCAGAATAATATTTTCCATGGATTAAATATATAATGATATATATTTATTTATTATCATTATATATATATGTATATATATCTATGTACATATAAAAGTATGAATATAAGTAGGTAATTTGGCAACCCAAAGGCTCCCTTTTCAATTGCAACTACATTGGGGTGTAGTGGAGAGTACTACGCCTTTCCCTGCTCCACTTTACCCTTGATCCATACCTTATAATGCTGAATGTTAAGTAAGGAGGCATCAAGTACCCTTTTTTGAATACTTGGTATGACTTGACCTGGGATTGAACCTCAGTCTCCTGGGCCATTGGCGAACACTCTACCCACTATCCCAGTGAGCTGATGTAAATATGTGTGTAAATATATATATTTGTATATGTGTTTATATATGTGTATGTATGTATGTATGTATGTGTGTGTACATATATATATACATGTATATATGTGTATATATATATATATAGTTTTGTGAATGTATATATGTATATATATACATATATTGATGTATATTTAATTCTATTCATATGCATACATGTATTTGTACATATATATATATATATATAAGAATGTATGAGTACATATATATATATATATATGTGTGTGTGTGTGTGTGTGTGTGTATGCTTGTATGTATATATATGAGATTCATTTAAAAAGTTATAAGCCTCTCCCAGATTTTAGATTCGTTATACACTCCTCACCTTTGTATATGCCTCAGCAGCGTAGAAATTTAGATAGAAATCTAGATTAGTTTTTCTCGTTTAATAAGTGTTTGTGTGATGTCATAATAAAAATTGTCTACTATGGTCCCTTCTTTCAGGGTACAGCTAAGAACTTTTAGAACAACTCTCATATACATCTTAAATGCTTTGTGCTGAATGTCTCAATGAGGAAATTATTCGTTTATTTTCCAGAAAAGTTATTTTGTTATATTAAATATGTGTAAATAATTATTGTATATTTGAATACA
This sequence comes from Sepioteuthis lessoniana, assembly GCA_963585895.1. Classification (NCBI taxonomy): domain Eukaryota; kingdom Metazoa; phylum Mollusca; class Cephalopoda; order Myopsida; family Loliginidae; genus Sepioteuthis; species Sepioteuthis lessoniana. Next base: position 73,946,810 of record OY757935.1, read on the forward strand.
TGGCATTTTTCCAGATTATACTGTGGATGAAATGTTGGCATTTCAGTTTGCGCTAATGCCCTTAATGAAATCATGAATCCAGTTGTTCTTTCCACCTCCGTATTCTTTAGTCTTGATAAGGCAACCATTTTAAGAGAAAAAAAACTTTGAATTCCAGCCAGCTGTACTCTACTCAAAAATTGATCTTGTGTCCTATTCTGCCTGAGGCAGAGAGTTTTTCTAAGTACATACACAATTATACATCTATTTTATTGCCACCATTCTTAAAGATTAGCTCTCACAAAAATATGATTTAATATTAAGAATCAATTAAATCTTTTTCGCAT
>OY757935.1:73954635-73964635 GCA_963585895.1 Sepioteuthis lessoniana
CACACACACACATACACACACACACACACACACACACACATATATATATATATATATATATATATATATATATAATTCTCTTTATACCCTGTCCAGTGGCAAAAGCTGTTTGGTAGCGCCAGGAGTGGCAGTACCGCCTTGAGCTACCGAAACTGTGTTATCATCCCTGGTTGGCGGCTGATGAGGCCAGGGTATCGCACGTGCTTTCACACGTTGTACGATGAAAAAAAAATGTTGTCGTCGGCTCCTTTGATTTCATGAAATCAAAAACGTAGGTTTCAGTATTGTACACAACAATGAATGACGTCAAAAATTGTTGTGTACATTCCTTGACAAACAATAATTCTTAACTATTTTCCCAAATCTGTAAATATAAAACAAATAAAAACGGGTAAATATGACCTACTTGAACAAAAGTAAGGTTTGAGTAAAGTTTATAAACGGGCAAGTCACAACAAGAATAGAACTGTTTGCTGTCTGATACATTCAGATACTACTACCTGTGTTTGACACCAAGAAATAAGTTGTAACAAATGACATTTTTATACAGTATCCCCCATAAATATGTCAGGATGTCCCTTATTATTGACTTTTGCCTCGGCTCAAACATCAACAATAATTAACTGTACTCAAATATACAGATATCTTACCCACGATTTATATGTGAATCTATATCAGTTATAAATAATTGTTTACCTGTCTATCCTCCATAGACAGACGAACAACAAGTTTTGGTGTGCATACTTATTCGATCAAAGGAAAGAATTTATCTTTAGAAAATTTCAAGATCGAGAAATTGGATGTAGTCCTCTTACAATAAACAATAATAAGTAGGAAATCATGTTGCTGCAAGGCATAACTAATCGAGCAGAATTTAAATTTCCAATCTTGAAAAAAAGTAAATAATAAATAGATTTTTAAAAAATAATGAATCGTCTCATTAAAATAATTATTCACATTTAATTAAACATTATTAATTAAGTTTATCGGCAGTTGGTCAAGCTGAAGATGTAAAACAATTAAGAATCGGCCATAAGAATAATTCTTTTCCACCTGGTCAGCGGGGCTTCGAATACACTGGTTTTCTCCTCCTTGCAGAGGGGCACCTACCGCTCTGCCTCAACGAGGTTTATTTTTGTGTATGACACTAAATTGCATGTAATAATGAGGCTGGAGATCTGGAAAGTGTAGAGTACTCCTTCATTGACATTACTCTCTGGTTAATTCTGATCTGGATTGGGAGTATGTGTTAGGCTACCATCTATGAGTCAAATAGAATAAAAATCTGAGAAACCAAGGCGAATCCTTATTTCTTTCTTTAAACGGTAGGTGGAAAAAGGAGGAAGTAGATAATCAGTTCTTCTACAGTGATGGCTTTGGTATTAAATAACCAACAAAGGATGATATGCCGTTAAACAAAAACATCAAAACCAAATCTTTAACGTCAACCTAAGTTAGCCCACACGGCACTACCTTTGGGGTCAGAAAAAAAAAAGAGTGGGGTCCAAACTATTGTAGAACGCTTCCCCTCTAAAGATAAAGAATTAATCTTTGGCTAATCAAAGGGCCAGAAAATACTTTTTTAAATGTTAAACAGAGCCCAGTTTGCTCACCATAAATCCATAATTAAATGTCACATTATTTCAGTTGGATTCAATCCTGGCTGAGATCGGTAGCAAGAAGATGGATAGGTGATTCTCCAGAATCACAGTAGCAGCCAAATCAGCAACATGTGAGATTAGTCCTGAAACAGTGGCACCACTCCCTGTCAGTGTGGACCTGGGTGCGATAGCAATGAAGACGTACTCCGCATTCCCTAAAGCACCAACATTACCGGAACCTCACCATCAGATTGTTTAGTGTCATAATAAGGACATTCGCTGGGAGGGGGCGTCTTACCCCCTCTGTAGAGAAGCAGTCGGTGTATTCTACAGCTCCTCCCTCCTCAGCCGACTTGGGCAAGAAACATGACTTTAAACCTCAAGAAAAAAATGACATCTATTTGTTATTCTTCCACAAACAAGTTCGTCAACAAAGAACTCTTCTTCTACTCTGCTTAATTTGTAGTTTTTAGCGAAGGATATATTTTTACGTGTAGGTTATGTTATTGCGTTTACTTCTTCGCTAAATTTTAAAGGTAAATAAATGAGAGAGATGAAGAACGAAGATGCCGTAAGGGTTTTTATGGTGGTTTTTAATGGCGGCATGGAATTGTAGCAGAAGGTATTTTGGTTTGGCGCGCAATTTAATTCGACGCATAATTTCACCCAATCAGGATGACCTATCCTATTCAACCCGGACCTCTTTTTCCGGGAAGGAGAAATTGGGTAAGCTGCCAAACACAGTCTCTTTGGCTGAACAACGCCGTCCAGTGCAGACGTCCCCCTTGCCGTTCTTCAACAGCAGCAGCAGCAGCATGGACACATGAGGGAACCTATCTAATTTATCGATCCCTTGCGTCTATATCATTTAGACCAAGGAATCCCAGTTGAATTTGAATTAGATACATTCAATACGCCACCACAGGAACAACTTTATGTCACCCCCAAAATTGGCTATGTCGATGCGATGCCTTATTTCCGCTCTCGACACTTAGCTCACAATTCACCTCTGGGCCACTTTAATGGAGACAACGCACGCCTCTCCCCGAATCACAAAACTCACGGTGACTCCAAAGTTAATTTCCTCCAACGGCAAACATGGCTTTCACTAAACTACGGCGAACACAATCCCTCGCACGTCCCACAATACGCACTGCCTTCTCAACTCTATCGTATCTCCATTTCGTCTCTTACTCACAACCTTTCCTACGAGACTTGCAGCACAAAAGCAAACTAAATATTCCATGCTGCAAATAAAAACTATTCCTAAAAACACATTTCGACTTCGTACATTTTGAACCTTCTCTTTGATATACCTAGCAACAATTAGCGAGGGACCTTACAAACTTAGCGAGGAAACAACTCAACGTAAACACACACACACACATACGTTACAACTCTTCCTCGCTAACAATAACAAAACTTTCCCTCGTTAAAAATAACAACAAAACTAGCGCTAAAGAATAAAGGGTTTACGTTTATGCTGCAAGCCTCGTAGGAAGGAAGGAAGGAAGGAAGGAAATATAGTTGTTATAGAGTTGAGAAAACATCTTAGCAGCTAAATGCCTGAGCGAAAAGTGGTAATTTACTAAGCTTTTTTTTTTGCTTAGATGTGGAACGCATCGTTAGGTTAAGGCATCGTTGAATGTGTGATTGAGATATATCGCCGAAAGTGTAGCAAAAGTCGTGTTTGCTGGTTGAGGACAGGAACGTTGTAGTTACCCATGAGTTTGTGGTTCTGTTTGTTTCGGGGAGAAGCGTGAATATCTCCAGAAAATGTTACCCAGAGATGAATTAGCTGGATGTCGGAGCGTGATTTTGCATCGCAGTCGACATAGCCAATACTGGAGGCGACTAAAAGTTGTTCCTGTGTGTGGCGTATTGAATTCATCTAATTCATATTCAACTGAGAACCCTTGGTCTAAGAGAATAGACACAAGGGGTCCATAGATTAGATGGCTTTCCTCATGGTGGTGGTGCTGCTGCTGCTATTCAAGAGAGTGGACAGTCATTAGGTCTGTCCTGAACGAAGAAGTTTTGAGGAAGAGAGTGTGTTTGGCGGCTTTCACCAATTTGGTGCTGCCCAGAAAGATGGTCCGGGATGAATAGGATAAGTCATCCTGATTGGGTGAAAATATGCGTCGATCCTAACGGCCGAATTAAATTATGCGCCAAACAAAAATACGAAATTCTTTCTGTAACAAGTTAGGCGCTCAACAGAATGGTTATCATGGTAAGCCTAAATTTTCTTTTACTACTTTTTCTCCTACTTCAAAAGGATACGTTTTCTCTTTGTATAACAACTCATTTCACATTTCGTAATTGTAAATAAATGAATTCTTTGTCTGTGTTCAATTTGTCCCCCCCTCCCCGAGCTTGAGTCCGATTTATTGATGTACCTAAAAACACAGTTTTTCCGGCTTATAATTCTGCATATCGCTGAAATAGTTACAAGCCTATATATAGTTTGTTGAATAAATAAATCTTTATTTTTATAATAGAGTGTAGCGGAAAGAATTTCAAATTATTATTTTGTGCGGGAATTGCTTTGACCGTTGGAGTACGAATTTATATATTTCGCCCAATGAGAATGACTGATGCCATTCTGCCCGGGTCACCTCACCGAGACAACATAAAAGGCCGCGCTAGCCATTTCTCGCCCTCTTCTCGCTTCCCCACTGGTCAGCAGCAGGACAAAGCCAGCCAACATGACAGAGCACATACTCCTCTCTTTGCTTCCTAGCAGCAGGAAAGACCAGCCAACCTGAGAGAGCTCATTCACTCTTCTTCACTGACTCTTCTTCACTGATTCTCTCTCACATATTTTGAGCAGTCCGCTAAACACCACGAGGAGAGCACACCCAATTTATGGACCATTAGTGTCTGGGAAATCATTCTTTCATCATTCATCTTTCCTTCTAAACCAACGGATCCTCGGAGAAATAAATTGGATATTTTCAACTCCTGTTTTAACTTCAGCATTTTAATTCCTGTTCTGACGATAGCATATCAACTCCTACTTTGACTTCGGCGTCTTAATCCTATTTACCAACCCCTCCGCTCGGGTAGGATATGACACAAGGTCAATTTTTAAGCGGAGTTTAACAGGTCTGAATTCAGAGTTTTCTTTCTCCTAGACTAGTTGCCTCACCAAGGCTGAAGATCCCAGTCTGTCCTACTATTTATCCATAGCTGGAGGGAGAATAATTGGATTCATACCTTTCCCAAGGGTATTAGTGCTATGTGAAATGCAATCATTCATGTCCAGGATTTGAACTCGCGTCGCCGTGTCCATTTCCTACTACGATAACCATTACACCACGGGCACCTCCACCTTCGGCGTCTTAATACCGGCTCTATCATTGACGACTATTCTCCGCTTCTTCCTGCGATTTACAGCACAAGGTTTCTTTTCGTCTCAAGCTGTTGATAAAACTTCCAACTTGAAAACTATCAAAATCTTCGTCAACTCATTTGTTCTTCCTTTTGATATAACAAGAGGCAACAGAACTCTACAACCTCAAGGCAACAACAATGGAGCAACAACATCCACAATAAACTCTTCCAAATTCAGCCCACCTTAGGAGAGTGGAGACCAGCATTGAGAAAATCTAGAAGAGAACAAGTTTTTATATCCCGATTGCGAATTGGTCATACAAGGCTTACTCACTCTTTCATTTTGAAACAGGAACCACAACCACAGTGTTTAACCTGCCAGACAACTTGCACGGTTAAACAAATTCTTATAGAATGCAGAACTTTCGCTGTCATCAGAAAGTGATTTTTCAAAGTAAATAACTTAACCGATCTGTTCGAGAACGTCAAAATAGATGATATTCTGTCCATCTTGAGAGAGACAGAGTTGTACCAAAAAATATGACAACTTAAAACTGGTTAATTTTGTGCAAACAAATGAAATCCTGCTAATAGAAAATTCTACCTACCTTAATATTCGTTTTGAAATCTTTGGTTGAATATGTATGTATAGACAGAATTTGGGGTTGAATGACCTACAAAGGTTGATATGCCATAAAACCCAAACAACCAAGAAACAACCAAAAAATGTATAAATGGTAATATTATCTGCCCTCATGTTAAAATATCTATTTTGGAATTATTTATATTCGATAGGGCTGCATACACTCCCTTAAGAAACAAATGCACAAAAAATGTTAATATAAATGTACAATGAATGCGATTCCCTAACCTCTAGGCATAAAATGAACTCAGATGGGTTGATGTGCCATTAAAATCAATTAATGAAATATTAATTTTCTTCTAAATTATAGATATTAGAATGTTTTTATTTCTACTTGAAAATTAGACAATCAAACAGATATTAATAGCAAATTATTTATTACGAAATACTTTAGCATTGAAACTGTGAAACCAATTTTTTAAAAAAGATTTCGTTTGAAAATTTGGTTAAAAAAACATACAATTTATTACGATGGTGTTACATAGGGTTTGGTTTGGTTTCTTTGTTTAATGGCATATCAAGCCAGTAAACATTGCAGATGTAAATCCGATTGAAAATTTATAGTGAAAATTTTAAAAAGTGGTCCATGAAAAAGCTCAATCTAACAAATAAGATTTATAATCAGCTATTCATGAAAACTGGAACCACTTTGATAAAGAATATTGCTTTAAATTAATTAAACCCATGCTTGATTAGTTTTGGTTTGGTTTGGTTTCTTTGTTTAATGGCACATCAACCCTTGTAGGTTATTTAATGCCAAAGCCATTCTCCTAGAAGAACAGTAGTGGTACTATTTAACCCACAGCTGGGAGGATAAGGGGATTCATACCTTTCCCAAGAGTATTTGCCCGAAAGTGAATGTAATAGCGCGACTGGAGTTCGAACTCGCTTACATAGGGACTACTGTAATTTATTTATCCCCGACTGCCATCAATCTATTTTCAGGTTTCTACAAAATATCTCCTTTACACAGCAAATTAATTCTAAAAGTTTAATTGCAACATGTCTGCAACCAAAAATAACATTATGCTCACACATATATATTATGAGTTCAGTTGTGTTGATGAAGTAAAATGTAATGTTTTTAGAATTGTTTAATTTCTCAAGCCCTTCTTTAATTGTACGGTTTGGCTTTTTCGACAAAATATCCATCATGGCTTTCTAGAATTGATATTATGTAAGATAATTATGATAGAATCTTTCCATGCCAGCGGGTTTAGGGTCTCTTTTAAAATTGTTTCATCTTAGGTGGAAATGTTGTAGATTTTTATTCTCGTTAGGGTTTTTATTGTAAAATTGAAAGGTCATTCTAATTTCTGAATATGTCCATTCTAAAGGAAAAGATACATAGTTTCACTATTAGATTTTGATTTGTTGTGCATTTTAAAAGTCTTAAATAACTTTGTTAATGAATTGATATATTTGAGCAGATCCTGTTTCCGCCGTTAGATGAATGGTAAATTTTAAACATTTTTTATTATAGATATGTTTTGCATAACTTTGTTAAGATTTTGTTGGTTCCTTAATCATTATCACATCACTTTAGATTTTTAGGCTGACAATCTGCAAGCGTAACCAGTTCGAGAAATATACCGCTTAATTCGAGTTTTATTTATGGCTTCCCTAGAGGTTGTTAATAATTCTCCATAACTCCGTGTAAAAATGAATCTTGTGTCACACCCTGCCCAAGTGGAGGGGTTAGTAAGTACATACATATCCTCCAGAAGGACACCTCAAATGAGTTCTAGTCTCATTGAACGCCCATTCATATGGCCTTGTGCCACAGCAAAGCAAAAAAAACTTAGTGAATTACAATATATCCTACATAAACCTAGTTAATTGACTATTTTAAACGGGGTTGTTGCTAATTTTGAACACTAGAACCCTTAAAGCAGAGTTCTTGATTCCCATCACCCACTAGTATAAATTGTGGCATATGTAGGTATTAAATACCTATTCCATAATAATTATATTCAGCCACTGGTTGTGGTTGACAACTGCGTGCAAGCTGTAATGATATTTATCTGACATGTCACAGAGTCAAACTATGGTCCAAGGCTGTTTTATAGTGAAGGTTGTGCTCAAATTGAGACTCAGGTACAGTAAGTGTAAAAATATTTGACCCTGTTGATATCCCCCTTCTGGGGTGCTTCAGACACCAAACAATAAACTTAGTTCTGCTAACAGATCTTGGTGGGTATCCTTGTGGTGTAATGGTTAAAGTGATGGACTGTGGAATCGTAGTAAGCGAGTTCATACTCCAGTCGTGCTATTATGTTCACTTTTGGGCAAATACCCTTGGGAAAGGTATGAACCCTCTTATCCTCCCAGCTATGGGCTAAATAGTACCACGACTTCTAGAATGATGGCTTTGGCATTAAATAACCTGCAAAGGTTGATATGCCATTAAACAAAGAAACCAAACCAAACCAAGATCTGGGGGGACAGTCACCTTGAGGCCAAAGTTTAGTCACAGAAATATAACCACCTGACATGAATGCCTGGCAGTCCATGAGCAGGCTGTGACGAACACAATATACCATCCTCTTAGGCTCACCCATGTTGGGTGGTATAGGGCATCTCATCAGATTAGCTTGGTTTTAGGGAACCGACTGAAGCAGGACTGAGTTTATGGCTGGCGTCCTAATAGGGAAATGCCGACTGGACAAAGAATTTTTTAGTCTAGCTGCACATGAGTTTCAATTCATACTTCCCACTTTAAAATAGCCTTGTGCCACATTCTGACTTGGTGGAAAGTCAGTTAAATACTATTCCATGATTATCACTGGAATTGGTAAGATGTACGAAATTGCTGTGTGAGATTGAAGAATGGCAGCATAAATGAAAATTTCTGGCAAAAATAAATCCCATGCATAGTATGGAAATAACAATAATTTTAAAAACATAAAGTAAATCAAGAAGGAAAGAGATGAGAAAAGAAAAAAAATCCTGTTTTTTGGGGCAGGAGAGAGGCTTAACTCACTGCAGATGTTGGAGCCAACATATTCTAAGCCCCATTTGGACAGGGGAACAATCCTTTTGGAAAGATCTTAACCATCTACAGTGGTTCCACTCGGCATATTCAAAGCCTTAATCAACAAGACCAAAGGTCGAGGGGTTGCAAGAAAAATTATTTTTTGGGAGTTACTATATTTAGAAAAGGTATTATTCTCATATTTTCTGCAAGTGATACTCATCTTGTGAGTGTACCATCAGGTTTTAAAGCTATTCTTTATAGATTCAAAATACACATATAAAAAAATCCATGAAACTGGGTGTAATGAGACTGCCACAGATTAGTGGGTAAACTTTCATTATAAATATATATATATATATATATATATATATGGAAGAGTACCAGTCTCAGAGTGGCTATCATACAAGACTCTGACATCATAGTAAGCCAGTTCAATCTTCTATCATGTTATTATATTCTCTAGTGGATTAAAACCCTTGGGAAAGGTATTCTTTTTCTTTTTTTAATGGCATATCAATCTCTGTGAGTTATTCAATGCCAAAGCTATCCTTGTTTAACTCATAACTTGAGGGATAAGGAGGTTTTTGCCTTTTCCAAGAGTATTAGACTGAAAGGGAACTTTATAGTCTAACTTGATCTCAAACTTATTTACTTTGCAGTTCATAAACAAAAAATTAAACTTTTTTGGTGTCATTATAAATTTATTTCAGGTCTATAATGACCCTCCTCAGATGTTGAATGAAGATATCGTTTGGGTGTGTTTATATTGCTTCCAGCAATATATATATATAATAAATGTAATGGTTAGTGAGCCAGACTAGCAAACCTACACGAGTGAGTTTGTGTCTCATTGAGCACCCCATTCATTTGGCCTTGTGCCACATCAAAGCAAAGAGCTTTGTAAATTACTCCTGCAAGAAGAGAATTTTTCATTCAACATCTGAAGAGGATCATCATAGACCTGAAATAAATTCATTATGACCTCAAAAAAATGAATTTTTTATTTTTATTCTTATATAGAAAATTTTTTTGGCTCAGCATGTGAGTTTTGATGTATTCTTAATTTCAAATTAATCATACGTCGATAGCTATTGACATTGAGCACACAAATTGGATACTCCTTCCCCTTGGACTTTTTCCTCGGATTATATATATTATTTTTTTTCTCAGATTATATATATATATATATATAAATTTAAACTACTTTTAAAAAGATGAACATATTGGGATTATTAAAAAATTTTAAAATCGATTAAGATATTTTAAAATTCTAAAAGATGTAACCCTTCATTTCAGTCACATCTCTTCAGAGAATTGAAACCGTGACAACTAATTTTATGCATGAGGAATTAAACTTAATTCTTTGAAGAGGTGTAAATGAAATGAAGGATCCCCCTTTTTTAGGATTTTAGAATATTTTAATTGATTTTAAAATGTTTTATT
>OY757935.1:73969635-73977135 GCA_963585895.1 Sepioteuthis lessoniana
TAAAAACTAAAAAATGTATATATATATATATTATCATCCACAGACAGACTGTTTTGTTGTATCACAACTCTTCAATGTGGCTAGACACATAGGATGCTTGAAGCTGGGATTGAAACCTGCCCAACTTTATGTTAGACTTTGATCAGACCACTTGGCCAGCAAGCGTACCACATCAGCTAGGGAATTATTAGATATTAAGTAGTAGCGTTATATATATATATATATGTACGAAAGTAAGTTGTCAGGGACAACCCAAAGGCTGCTTTTCAATATCTACTACACTGAAGTGTTGGGGAGGGTGCTACTCTTTTCTCTGGATTGCTCAGTTACCCTAGATCCATATCTTAAAATGTTGAATGTTAAGCAAGGAGGCCTTCAATACAATTTTTTGAGTCTTTGGTATGAACCCTGGTCTCTCGGATTATTGGTGAACACTCAAACCATTATGCTATTGGCATTAAATAACCCACGAGGCTAAAAAAAACACAACCGAAGCTAACATATTATCCATTTTGATTACATAAAATAATAAGTATATTTGGTTTAGAAGAAAATTGATGTTTTATCAAAAATTGTGAGGATATATTTATTTATGATTCCTGGCTTTAAAAGATGTTCAAAGTAAAAAGGGTGACTGTAAGAGTTTTAGTTTGATGAGGCACAATTCGGCAGCTACGGATGATTTTACTGAGGTAATGAAAGTGCTGAACCACTGTGAGATGGCAAACTTGCCTGATACTCTCTGAGCTTCAGTTGCCAGATTTGCTTCTATGGCTTGAAGCAAAGCCTTGAAATCCATGGTTTTATGCCTACCTTACCTGATTGTAGAGTTTTTTGAAACCGGAACAAAATTTCTTGAACCCGCTGATTATTGTAGTGTGGTCACTTTAATTTTTCATACCAAAAATATATTTTTTGTTACTTTGAAAGTTTTATAATCTAGTTTTAACTTCTAAATTTGGCTACATTGCACATTTATGTATGTAGCTTTCAAATCACACAATATGTTAGCACACCAAGGACCACAATACTATCAACCATTGCAGGTACCTCCTACGGCTTGATCTGCAAGCCCATACCAAAATATTGCAAAACTTTTGACTCACTCTAGTATTGAAATAGGTTTACTAACCCAACCATCTTAATGATATCCAAAAGGTTTGCAAACCAAATTTAGTAGTGGAAAGAAAATTAGTTTGGTTTTCAATTCTTTTCTTACTAAGTAGGCAGTTATATTTTTATTTTTATTTTTATTTTGGTCTTATTCAAAAGAAATCATTTTTTATAATTACTTATCCCAAAATAACCAGAAATATAAATGTGAATTCAGTAAAAAATAGAAGCATTTATTTTCTTACTTTTCTCATTCTGTCTTGGTCATCATTACTTGTTGTTGGTAATGGCATATCAGAATCACTGACTATAAGACTGTAACCGGCTCATTGGCCTAATGGGTAGAGCATTTGCCAATGGTCCGGAAGACCTGGATTCAATCCCAGATCGCGTCATACCAAAGACTTTGAAAATGGTACTTGATACCTCCTTGCTTAACACTAAGCAATAAAAGGTATGTATCAAGGGTTAAGTGGAGAAATCCAGGGAAAGGTGTAGCGCCCGCACCTACACATCGGTGTAGTAGCTATTGAAAATGAGGCTGTCTGGTCCCCCTTGACTACAGTCGCCAGCCAGTACAATGTATTTTGGTCTCTATGTTATGCAATTCTCCCCCTATCCAAACACCATCCCTTGCAACCCAGCAGAAGTGTGAAGATGGTATCAATAGATGGTGATCATAGAAGGAAAACTCTGAATTCAAACCTGTTAAACTCCACTTAAAAATTGACCTTGTGTCATATCCTGCCTGAGCGGAGGGGTTGGTAAATAAATATATATATATATATATATATATATATATATATATATATATATATATATATATATAAATTTGGATTAGAGGTAATGTTAATTTTTGGATTTGCCAGATTTTTTAATACAGACTAAATATATCCGTTAAATATAAACAATGAAAAGCAAAAAAAAGGAAGCTGTATTAACAAATCAGACCTGACCAACAAAATGAAACGCAGTTTCTTCCAGGCAGCAGTCGTATCAAGACTGCTTGCTGTATGGATGCACTACATGGACGCTAACAAAATGGCTGGAGAAGAAGCTAGACGGCAATTTCAGAAGAATGCTGCGAGCAATATTGAACAAGTCCTGGCAGCAACACCCCACAAGACACCAACTATACGGCCACCTATCTCCCATCATGAAAACTATCCAAGTTAGACAAACCAGACATGCAGGACACTGTTGGAGAAGCAGGGACAAGCTCGTAAGTAATGTACTCCGATGGACCTCGACATATGGCCGGGCAAATGCAGGACGACCAGCTCGAACATACATTCAGCAGCTATGTTAAGATACGGGATGTAGCACTGAAGACCTACCAGAGGCGATGAACGATAAGGAGAAGTAGCCAGAGAGAGAGTCAGGGATATCCTCATGATGATGATGATTAACAAATAGAAATTAATACACTCCCAAAGCAGAGTATATTGATTTTTATTAGTCCATTTAAAATTCTTAAAATGCCTGTACCGCAGATAAAATTATAAAAGATGAAAATTAAATGAATTAACAATCTGAGTTCAAAGCCTAAACAAAGCTGTTTGCATTTTGCTATGCACTAATGCCCCTGGTAAAGGCATGAATCCGTCTGTTCTTTTATCTTATGACTGGGGTAGACTGGGTTTTTTAACCCTGATTAGGATTTCCGTCAGAAAGAACACTCAGAATTTAAAACAACTTTCTTTACTCCAGTTTAAAACTGACCAGATGTCACATTCTACCCTTGGTGGAGGGGGTTGGGTAAATACATTTTTTTAATGTTCTATCTAGTTAAAATTCATTACTTACAGTATTTCACTTCACACACATCAATAATATTTTCAAATCCTTCAAGTCATAGCTTAAATAACAGTCAGGAAAACAAAAAAAAATTTAAAAAATAAACAAAACAGAATTTTGGATGTTTTTCATTTACTACTTTTTAAAGTTTCATAATTGCATTGCTAACTCCTAATTACATTGCCCTGACAACTTCATAGACAGTTGGAATATTTTTCCTAAAGTTAATAAGATTTTCCAAATCATTATCTGAAGAAGATGGTGCAGACCGAAATGTCATAATAAATATATAAAGACTCAACCAAATTGCCTTTCATATGTTCTTTTCTATTCTGTTAGATATTTCATATATATATATATATATATATATATATATATATATATGTAATAATAATGATATCATATATATATAATTATGGAGATGCTTGTAGTGTAATGGTTACCAATGTAGGAAACAGACATAGCAAATCAAGTTCAAATCCTTCATGAGGCTGTTGGCATTTCATATATAGCTAATAATCTTGCGAAAGGCATGAATCTAATAATTCTCTCTCCAGCTATGAGTAAATGTTGGGTACACAAGACACTTTAACTTTGTTATGGAAACCAGTCTAGGAGAAGGAAAATTGAATGTAAATCAAGTAAACTCCACATAAAATTGGCCTTGTGTCGCATTCTGCTCTTGCGGTGGGGTTGGGTATATATATATATATATGTAAACGAGTAAGAATCCATTTAAAGAATATTTTTACAATTTTTTTCTTTCCATTATATGATGGCTATCTAAAGACGTTGGTTTCTCATATGGAATGACCAGCTAAAATAAATCTATTATAGCCAAATAACAGTCTGTGGAGTTTTTCTTCAAATTATATATATATATATATATATATATATATATTTGGGCATACAAGCAAGTATATATTCATTGTGTGTGTGTGTGTGTATACATGAATATATATATATATATACATATATTATAACAGTGTTGGTTGTTACTAATTAACTTTGTGGGTTTGTGGCAAACCAAGTGTGATATAATTTGGAGAGTGCTCAATATTTGTGATAGAGCTATCATATATATATATATATATAAATATATATAGATAGATATATATATATATGTACAATTTGATGGAGACTCAAACTCGGTTAAGTTGTCATAATAAATTTATTTCAGCGGAGAATATTATTATACTCCCCGTCTCGTCAGATGACTATTTATATGCTTCTCTCTAAGTTGCAGAATAGCAAATGTGGAGTTACAGTTCATATTCAGAAGATAAAATAAAAGGATAAAAATAAAAAAGAAAAGATAGAAATAAAAAATGAAATAAAAAAGAAACATAGAAATAAGAATAAAAATGGAAATAAAATTACAAATTATTTCATTCACAGGTGTGGGGAGACGGGGTCAAAATGTTAGGTGTTAGAACTATTAAGAAACAGGAGTAGAATTAATCTACCAGTCAACCCCTCCCAATTTTGCACTCTTGTAGGGGGTTTTTCATAGCAGATATGATTTTCCAAACAGACTAAGAACGTATAACTAATGGCTATTTCATAGCTGTTTTACATTTATTCCGAATATGTCTGTTAATTATCTCAGCTGTTGTCATCCGAGATATTCCTCTTGCTTTAATTAGGAATGAGATAGTTAAATAAGATAAGGTAAAGATATTTTATATAGCTGTCAAGTGTTTTTAATTGACCCTATATACATATATATATATATAAGTAAGTAAAGTTAGCGACCATAGTCGAGGGTGACCCGAAGGCTCCCTTTTCGATAGCTACTACACCAATGTGTAGGGGAGGGCGCTACTCCATTCCCTGGATTGCTCCACTTTACCCTTGAACCGTACCTTATAATGCTGAGTGTTAAGCAAGGTGGTATCAAGTTCCATTTTTAAAGTCTTTGGTATGACTCGACCTGGGATTGAACCCAGGTCTCCCGGGCCATTGGCGAACACTCTAACCGCTGGGCCAACTGGCCCATTAACTTAGTGGGTAAAGTGTTAGCCTATGGTCCAGGAGATTGGAGTTCATTCCCAGACTGAGTCATATCAAAGACTTAAAAAATTGTAATTGATGCCTCCTTGCTTAGAATTCAGCTTTATGGTACAGATCAAGGGTAAGAGGAGCTATCCAGGGAAAGGTTTAGCACCCTCCCCTATACCTTGGTGTAGTATCTATAGAAAAGGGGGCCTTCTGGTCACCCTTGATTAAAGTTGGCCAACTTACTTACTACTTATATATAAACACTCCACCAAACAAGCTTTCACATCTTATTTCTTTTCTGTTCTGTCAGATATTTCATTTAATGTCGAAGTATTCTGTGTCACCGGATGGAGACACAGAATACTTTGACATTGTCGCAGGAGTACTACAAGGGGACACGCTAGCCCCATACCTCTTTATCATCTGTCTAGACTACGTGCTTAGAACTTCGATCGACAAAATCAGAGAAAATGGCTTTGAGCTGACAAAGAACAGAAGTAGAAGGTACCCCGCAAAAACAATTACCGACGCCGACTACACCGATGACATAGCATTACTGGCGAATACACCTAACCAAGCCGAAACACTACTGCATAGCTTAGAACGAGCCGCCGCAGGCATTGGCCTCCATGTCAATGCACACAAAACTGAATATATGTGTTACAACCAAACAGGCGACATTTCCACACGAGACAGAACCTCTCTAAAACTAGTAGACAAATTCACCTACCTAGGAAGCAGCGTCTCATCAACCGAAAAAGACATCAACTAACGAAAGCATGGACAGCTATCGATAGGCTCTTGATCATATGGAAATCAGACCTGACCGATAAAATGAAATGCAGTTTCTTCCAGGCAGCGGTCGTATCGATACTGCTATATGGATGCACTACTTGGAGGCTAACTAAATGGCTGAAGAAGAAGCTCTTTAGTGTCTAAAGAGTTTCTCCAAAGATTACTATGGCTAGCCTCTCTCACATTGAATGGTTCAGGGGGATAAAAAAACAAAAGTAAAGCTAGCTTTATACAATTTGACATCATTGACTTTTATCCGTCTATATCTAAAAAAATCCTAATAATATCAACTATGCAAAAGAATATATAGATATAACTAAGGAACAATTTGATATAATATTAGCGTGTAGAAAAACTGTCTTAGAAAATAATGGAACCACATGGATAAAAAGTGGACCAATGAATTTTGATGTACCTATGGGGGGATATGACTCTTCCCAAATAGCAGACCTTGTGGGTCTTTACATATTGAATGTGCTAAATCGAATTATCAATTCAGATCATGTAGGTTTGTACCGAGATGATGGGTTAATGTATATCCCGAATAGTAATGGGCCAAATACCTCTAGCATACAAAAGAAAATTATTAGAGCTTTTAAACTCTTAGGTTTTAAAATAGAAATATCATCAAACAATAAAATAGTCAATTTCTTAGATGTGACCCTAGATCTTTCTAACAACATCTATAAACCTTTTATAAAAATGGATCAGTCCCCTTCATATATTAACGTAAATTCAAACCACCCTAAAGCTATAATTAAACAAGTTCCAAAAGCTGTAAACCTAAGAATAAGAAATCTATCAGTAAATGAAGAAATATTCCGAAAAGGTAGTAAAATGTATATTGATGCACTAAAAAGTAGCGGCTATAAAGAAAATTTTACCTATAAAGAAGAGAAGATGCCTAATAGTAATAATAATAATGAAATAAATAAGGAAAATAAACGTAAAAATAGAAAAAGGAAAATAATATGGTTCAACCCCCACCCCCCCGTTCTGTAGGCTAACTAATATAAATATTGGAAAATATTTTTTGAAACTAGTAGATAAACATTTTAAACACGGAAATAAACTGCAAAAAATATTTAACAGAAAAACGTTAAAAATAAGTTACTCTTGCACGAAAAATATTTTTCAAATAATTAATAGCCATAATAAAAATATAACTAAAGATTTTCTGGATCAAATAAATAATAGAAATGATAAAAACAATAATAATAATAATGGTATAAAAAAAGAATGTAATTGTAAACCTCGTGAAATTTGTCCCATGAATGGACGATGCAATTTAAATAACGTAATATATCAAGCGATAATTTACCCTAAAGAAAATATCACAGATAAGAAAACTTATATCGGACTAGCTTCCACTAAATGGAAGGAGAGATTTTTCAATCCTAAATTTACCTTCTCCCACGAACACCTAAAAAACCATACGGCACTATCAAAACATTTCTGGTTTTTAAAAAACAAAGGTTTAACCCCTGAGATAGAATGGTCAATTTTGAGAAAATCAAATACTCCAAATAGTTTTAACGGTAGATGCAATTTATGCCTAGAAGAGAAAATTTATATTTTAAATTATACATGGCCCGATAAGTTATTAAATAAGAGAAGTGAATTAATAGCTAGATGTAGACATAAGACTAAATTTAAACTATAAAAATTTAAAAGCATAGAAATAAATAGTGAAACCAGGAAAAAAAACGTATCCAACATATACACTAAAAAAATAGGTAGCTAATTAAATGGTATCGAAATTGATATAAGTATTAATATTTCTCTTAAAAGTTC